>JBBBDQ010001020.1:2320000-2412825 GCA_037127315.1 Ascarosepion bandense | reverse complement strand
CACACATATATATATATATATTGTATGCAGATGAAGATAGATGTGTATATCTATATGTGTGTATATATATATATATATATATATATACACATACACATATATATATATATACACACACACACACACACACATATATATATATACATATACACACACACACACACACATATATATATATATATATATATATATATGTATATATATTGTATCCAGATGCAGACAGATGTTTGTCTCTATGTGTGTATGTATGTATAATCAATATATGGTTTAAAATGACAAGTCTTTCTAAAAGTCATAAGTTACATGTAAGTTATGCTTTTTAGAAAAACTTGTCATCTTAAACCCTATACATAACCCTATACATAACCCTATACATAACCTTAATCTGCTTAACAAAAAAAGCAATCTGATGACCATAGAAAAATACTATAATTCTTAGACTCCAGATCTCACGATGTTGGTCTTTCTTTTCCGCACTCTCTCTCTCTTTTTTCTCTTGCAAATATTACTATTAATAATTCTGAATTACACCACTTTTATTTCATCTCCCTCCATTTTGGTATTTTTATTTTAATATTTTATCTACATACAGTCTTAGTATATTTAAATTTTTACTCTTGTTATTAAAAAAACAGTAACCTTAGTTTATAAGATGTAACTCCCGAGAACATCAAGTGAACTTAAATTCAAATCTATGAAACGGTCAGTTTGAAAAATGCACCTGATGATTGCATATGGCAAGCAACTCCAAGTCCTTCCATTCACATTAGACAATAAATATATATCATTCATTCAGCAATGAATTAGAACACTCTCAGCTATTGGGCGTGTACAATGATAATATACATGCTAAAAGGTCTGCCTCCTTCTACCGAGCACCCATTGCTCAGAGGTAGAATTGCCAGTTGACGCCAATTCGGTCGGGTTTCAATCCTGGGTAAAAGGCAATCAGCTGTCTAATCGTACTGATGAGCTGTGAAACAGATCTGTCTGTGGAGACTATATATATATATATATATATATATATAAGTATATCACGTTGAATACACTGGTTCTCGCTCGATCACCGAAGTTAAGCAACGTTGAGCCTGTTCAGTGCTTAGATGGGTGACCACTTCGTAATACCAGGTGCTGTAAGCGTTATTGACGGATGTCTGTTGTAGTGCAGTGGATGTCAGCTCAGAGGAGGAAATCGGTGAGCCGAGTTCCAATCCCAGTCAAACACTTTGCATTTACTTACGCACTGGTACCCTTGGGAAAGGTATTAATCCATCCCTTCCCTCCAGTTATGGGTTAAATAACTGAGGTCTGTTCATGTGATCTGTGGCAGACGTCTTCACCGATTGTTTGTTATCAGCAGTTCCAAAACATGTGGATGGTGCTACACAAGCCTTCACCACTTTAAACAACTCTTTGTGTGGTTGTCTAACTGTGCTAGATGCTCATACATCGAAATCGACCGGAGAATCCATTATATATATATATATATATATATATATATATATATATATATACTGATTGATGTTACTGTTACTTTTTTGCCAATACTCATGTAGTTTTTTTTTCTGCTAAATCTTTCTTTCTTTCTATACAGAAATAATGTTCTCCCCCCGATGCCATAATAGATCTTTCATTAAATGCAGTTGCGGATTGCATTACATACAGAGCACTACTCAAAGACAATATTCCAGAATTAAACCAAAATCCGTAATTTGAACCATTCCTCGACAGATAGGCTGACCAATACATACAGGTCTTCTACTGTGGAACACCTTACTAGTCACTATAATTGTGCCACTAACTCTATTGTGGACACATTTTCCATCTTAAGTACATCCCACTCTAATTAACCCCTCAAAGTGTTGGAGACCATCTACATTCAGTCTTAAAAAGCCCTCACTGTGTAAACAGAGGGAGTATATATTTGGCCTCCAGCTCATTTCCATTTAGATTCTTTTTTCTTTTTCCCTCTCTACATCTTCTTGATTATCTTAAAATGATAACTAAAGGTAGCAGTGGAGAGTGACAAAAAAGGACTACAAATAAACTCTAAGAAAACTGAATGCTTGCTCATCAGCAAAAGGTGCAACCCAAAATGCCAAATACAGGTGGGAGATACCAGAATAAAACAAGTACAAAAATTTGAATACCTAGGAAGTGTTCTAACAGGAAATAGAAAGTGCGACACAGAGATCCGAAGGCGAATTGGCATGGCATAGGAAGCCTACCAGAAGCTGAGTAAAGTACTAACACACAGGAAAATTTCACTAGAAACAAAGAAAAGAGTGCTGGATTGCTATCTGATATCAGTTCTTTAATACAGCAGCGAATGCTGGACAATATCATGAGGACAAAACTGGAAGCATCGGAAATGTGGTTCTACAGAAGGATGCTGTGGATATCATGGACTGAGCATGCAAGCAACGATGAGGTGTTGGAAAGAATGGCAACAAAAAGGAAATTAATACTGAGCATCAGGAAGAGACAACTGAAGTTCCTGGGACATGCAATGAGGAAGGAGAGCTTGGAGAACCTGATACTGATTGGCCAGATAGAAGGAAAGAGACAGAGGAAGTCAGCAGATAACATATTTGCAGGGCCTGATCAGGTGGTTGACGGAACAGGGGTTGACAGGAGCAACGGGAGCAAACATACTAAGAGCCACAAGGGATAGGGAGACATAGAGAACCATGATCGACTACATTCTGAAGGGACAGGGCACATAGATTTTTTTTGTTCACCTCAATTTAGTTCTGTTGAGCAAGGTGTGAAACTGGTTAGGTAGCCTGTTTTTCAGTTTTATTTTTTCAAAAATATCATCATCATAGGTAGAAATAAAAAATATTTTTGTCTATTTATAGCAGTAATTAAGTTTTGTATCACCAATCATTTTTTCAAATATATATAAAATAACTTTGTTTATACTACATTCAGCCCTATTTTATTAACACCTGAATAATAATAATATACATGTGTGTACCCTCATATGTATATTTATTAATTCACATAAATATATATAATATATATGTATACATATATTGATTAATTACTTAGTTTTTGGTCATAATAAAATTAGACCAGTACACATTTGTATTAAAGTGTTCAATACAATTATATTGTAGAACTTTTGAATATTCTTCACTTGTAAACGAGTTATTACACAACCTAGGTTTCTACCATGTGGCATCTTCAGGTGATTTGCAATAACTGATTTTACTGGGTTTTTTTTGTTTTTGTTTTTTAAGGATGCTCACATAACGGTAATTTTCTTTTTAATGCTCATGTAGCAGGGAATTTTGGAATGTACAATTTTTAAAATTACAAGAAATTATGACCTTTTCATCCATAGTTGTACGAACCTAGTAGGTATTTTTTTGGTATGGTTACACTTAATCATAATTTCCGTTCTTTCATTCAATAATTAATTTTTGTTTGGGAATAGCATAATCGCTAACTTTTCTTCATGACACAATCTACATATTTTGCCATTGTTGTAAGGCTTGGCTGTTTTCACTATATTCCACATTGTCTGGTCTTTTCCATATTTTAATTTCAGTTTCCACACGTGGATAGCCAATTTTGTTCAATTTTTTAAGTTTTCTATTTTAAATGTAGATTTGTGATTTAACCACCTGGTCTTAAAGGTGTCTTTCATTGATACCAAATATATTTTGTTTTGCCCATTTAAGTCATGAACTTTTTCTTTGTAAATGACTTCTTTTGTATTACAAAGTCCTTGAAGTAGGCATTTATTTTTGTCCCTGCAGTTGCATTCTTTATTAGTGATATTGTTTTGTACAATGCTATTTAAATTTCTGGCATTTTGTTTTTTTTTATGACACTTTCTAAATTATTAGTACAGCTATAACTTAGCTTGATTGTATTCCTATTGAAAATTTTGTTTAGTTCTGAGCTTTTTGGAAAATGTTTATCTATCAATTTAAAAAACATTTATTCTATTTTGGTTTTTACCTCTAAGTTAAATGGTGGGTTGAAACAGATAATGTTTTATATATATATATATATATATATATAAAACATTTTTATCATATATATATATAATTTGATAAAAATGTTTTTAAGGTGTACTTTATATTTGTGTATGGATGTGTGTTGTGGTGTAATGGATATCAACATGGAACATGAAATTGGAGAACTGAGTTTGAATTCCAGTTAAGTTCATTGAATTCATGTGGATCGCATGTCGCACTTGGCAGACCGTCTGCAGCCTCTCTCTCACTGGCATGATGTGGCTTCCCTGTGTCTCTTCTATAAATACTTTCATGGCTTCTGCTCCGATGAACTTAGATCACTGGTGCCCCCTAGGTACGAATTTGCACGAGATACTAGATTAGCAACTAGATCCCACTCTTTTACAGTGAAACAAATAAAATGCAACCGCAATTTCTACTCCAAAGTTTCTTTTCTCACACTTCCCGACTGTGGAATTCCCTTCCACATGATTGCTTCCCCGACGGCTACAATCTCCAGGAGTTTAAATGTAAGGTCAATAGACACCTCCTAACACACTAACTCGCATCCATTCTCTCAAACATTCTTCCCATCTACCCAACCCCCAGCCTCCGTGTCCTTACCCATCTATCACCCTCCTTTTGACAATTCCTATATCTAACCACTCTTTCTCTTTGCCTTCCCCTATATAACCCCATGCGCAATAGTGGCAGTGGAATGCCTTGCTTGGGGTGAAATGATTAAAAAAAAAAACCAAAAACTGATTGATATTTACATGGAAAAGTGCTCAATATCAAAAACAGAACATATGTAAATATAAAAGTGAACACTGAAGACAGCCTCCAGCAGCAACAGCCTGTTCTCTGCTTAAATGCAATTTCAGATTTTTGTGTGTTGTGTTTTGGCTTGATGGTTAATATATGCTGGTCAATGGTGCACTATGGGCAGCAAGGTCTCCTGTCCCATGTTGTTTGTTTTTACTTTTTTACTCATTATTATTGATTACTTAATTATCTGTTGTTAATTAATATTCCTACTTTTACTTACGTTTATATGTGTATACATAGTTTGTCAATTGAGAGGTTTTTTTTGGAGGGGGGATTATCTTATTTGTTTAATTTAAGGTATCAGCTTGTCTAAAGCATGTTACATTATTTGCTTTTATTTGTTTATAATAGTTTAATATTTCTATGTTTGTGCTTATTTTTATTTGTTCATGAGCTAAGGAATGGCCTCCTCTAGACTTCGCCTGTTATAACACTGAAGAAGACCAATGGAATCATTGAAAGTACTGGGATTAACTTTCCACTCATTTCACTATGGCATGTTTATTCATGGATTTCCTTCTAATGTGAAGTGTTTGGTTTGAATCCAGAAAAAAATTGAATAAAAGTCGTAGCCATCTTTCATTTTCAATTATACCTGCATTAAAAAAATTTGCTGCCTAAATATACATTTTACACACACTTACTCAGAGATCAGTACGTGTGAGTGTAAGTGTGTGTGTGTGTGTGTGTATATATATATATATATATATGTGTGTGTGTGTGTGTATGCTTTTGTCTTCCACTCAAAATAGAGCAGTTGTCTTGCCTTAAACTATAAAAAAAAAATCACCAAATATATCAACCGGTTGAAATATTGAAGAAAAAGTCTTTTGTTATTATTTTTAGCTGAAATCCATAAACAGACATTTTAATTTTCTCAATTTCTTTCTTTCATCCATTTATCGCTCTCTACCATTTGAACCTTCCCTCACACACACACACACACACACACTCTCTCTCTCTCTCTATTTGATTCAACATTGTTTTTCTTCTTCATTTGAACTTCAACTCATTTGCATATGTAAATGAGTCTGACAGATCAAGTCCACTTCTGATGATTCTCACAAGCCACTTTAAACTTTTTTGTGCTTCCATTATTATTAATATTATTAGATTCTTTTTACCACAAGTTTTGCATTTTTTCCCTCACTGTCTGGTTTTTCTGCTTTTGAAATGACCCTCATTAAGAAATTTCATATAAAGACATTTTTTCTGTCAATTTCTTGCTAAATTATCAAGCCTACTAAAGAAACCTGTTGAGCCTTGAAATACATTGAAATAATTTATGAATACAGTAATGATTCTCTTTTAGTTGAGATAATAAATATCCGAGTAGCTTAATAGTCATTAGCACAGAAAGTAAATTCAGCAAACCAAGTTAAAATTCCAGCTTATTCTATTGCATTCATTTTTGCACTTTGGAAAAAGTATGACTCCATTATTAATCTTTTTCTAGCTGTGAATTAATTAGCAGGAGAGACTGGGCTTTTATGGACAAATATTGCAGCCAGTCTAAGACAATTATAAATTCTGGAGAAGGCAACAGAACCTCTTACAATTATCTTTATAAAAAGTCATAGAAATTCAGAGAATAAAGAAATGTAATCTGGAGAGAACCATAATCACATTACACATCAATCAATAAATTCTGGGCCTAATTAATAAAACAACAATGTTTAGGCAAAATAGTCTCCCTACATCAAGACTATTCTGAGTATCCTAGATGTTATGCTAGGATTTGTCATCAGAGGCCATAATTTGAACAACATAAGATATGCAGATGATACAGTGCTGATTGCAGACATGGAAAGGAAGCTACAAGACCTCCTACAGAAGGTAGCTGAAGTGAGTGACAAAAAAGGACTACAAATGAACTGCAAGAAAACTAAATGCATGTTCATCAGAAAAAAGAGCAGCCCAAAATGCCAAATACAAGTGGGAGATACTAAAATCAAGCAGGTACAAAAATTTAAATACCTGGGAAGTATTCTAACAGAAGATGGAATGTGCAACACAGAGATCTAAAGGCAAATTGGCATGGCAAAGGATGCATTCCAGAAGCTGAGTAAAGTATTAAGATACAGGAAACTTTCACTAGAAACAAAAAAGAAAGTGCTAGATTTCTATGGAATGTCAGTTCTTCAATATGGCAGTGAATGTTGGACAATATCATCAAAGATGAAGAAAAAACTTGAAGCAGCTGAAATGTTGTTCTACAGAAGGATGCTGTTGATATCATGGACTGAGCATGTGAGCAATGGTGAGGTGTTGGAAAGAATGAAAAAGAGAAGGAAATTAAAATTGAGCATCAGGAAGACAACTGAAGTTCCTGGAACATGCAATGAGAAAGGAGGGCTTGGAGAACCTGATACTAACAGCCAGAAAGAAGGAAAAAGAGACAGAGGAAAGCAGCGGATAACATATTTGAAGGACCTGAGCAGGTGGATGACAGAACAAGGGTTGCACGGTGTAACAAGAGAAAGAGCCACCATGGATAGGGAGACGTGGAAAACCATGATCACTTACGTCCTGAAAGGACAAGGCACATAGAAGAAGAAGAAGTCGTCTCCTTCTAGGGTAATACACTGATTTCAACACTTCTCTAACAATTTGATGCCTTTTTTGTAGAACGATTTCTCTTTGGCCTCAAAATACGTCCCAGTTTCCAATATCCCTCAATCACTGGAGTAAAGTCTCTTTCCCTGGAACATTCTGTTGGGGTCTGCAATAGCCAGTAGTTGCTGGGGGCCAGTTCTGAAGAAGAGGGTGGATGTGGAAGCAATTCAATGTGCAATTCATGTAGTTTTGCCATCATGGCAATCAACTTGTGAAACACTGCATTTTTCTTCATTTCTAGTTGTATTTTCCATGTTTCATCCATTGTCACATATTTACACAAAAACCCCTTGTTGTGTTGAAACAATTGCAAACAACGCTCTGAATCATCAATGCATTGTTGTTGTTGATCGACTGTGAGCAAACGCAGCACCCACTTTGAACACAGTTTTCTTGTTGACAAATGTTCATGCAAAATGGGAAATACACTGCCTTCTGATATGTTCAACTTCTCTGCCATCTCACGCAACTTCAATTTACAATTGACCATAACAATGGCTGATTTTGGGTGACCTGAGCGTTCAACTTCATTTGTGTCAGTATGACCATGTTTAACATCAGCATACCACCTCTTATCAACCCATTGCTTTGCTTGAACAGTATTTTTTCCATCAGAAGGCAATGCTTTATTAACACATAAAATTCAGATTTTTCCATTGTTTTGAAAATTTGCAACAGTAGCTTCACTTAAATAACTGTAATTTGTAAACTAATAATCCGATTGGGCCCAAATTTTGTCACATGCTATTTGAAGTTAGTATTTCATAAAAAATTGTGTGGATTTTTTATTAGTGGTGCCATCTATATATCAGGCCTGGGATTTATTCAGTGATGTGTTATATTCTGAAGAGACATGATGCATAAAAGTAATAGCTTTTGTTGCCTGATGATTTCTTGTATTTAACATTGTTGTAAAGTATCCGTATTTCATCATCTGTCACAATTCAGTTACAAAAATAAAGTACTATTTTTAAATATCAAATCACACACATAAAAAGGCTCTTCTCAGTGTTTTTCCCTTAATTTATGATGAAGTCACATATCAAAACAACTAGTAATAATCAAACTTGACTGGATATCTTAACTTTGCTAGCCATCTTCTTCCACTATGGGTTAAATAGTAGAGACTGGGCTCTCTACTGATTAGTGACACCCAGTCTAAGTGAAGGACAACTCTGAATTCAAAATCATGGAAAACTACTCCACTATCTTTTATGAAAATTATAGTAAATTACAGATAAGAAAGAAAAGGAATCTGTGGAGAGCCATGATTGTCATGTCTTGACTAAAAGAAAAACTATGAATTCCAAATTGTTGAGAATGCAATGGAAAACCAATACACTATCTTTCCTGATATGTCGTGACAATTTACCAAATGTTTAAAAAAATATTTATGTCCGATTAGGAAATTAAAAACAAAATTTTATATACTTACAACAACAACAAAAAAAATTAGTCAAGTACATCATCTCCAACAACTACATTTTATCGTTACACAAACATATTGATGCCATTTTCATAGAAACTTGGTGTTTTTTTTTGGGGGGGGGGGGGGAGACTTTTGTGTGGCACTTTTCATTTTTTGTCATTTAAATTTTTCTGCAAATGAAAATTTGAAAGAAGCAAATCAGGAGAATATGGTGGGTATGAGAGGGTTTTCCATTTCAACTCATTATGATCTTGCACTATCATGATGGAAAATGATACCTTTTCAGTTTGCCAAAATCATCGAACGTTTTTCTTGAACTTAAGTCTCTTCAGATGGTAAAGAGCAGTTGAGATATTAATTTTCAAACTCTTATTTTTTTATAATTATATCACCCCAAGCAAGGCATCTTACTGCCACTGTTGCGCAGGGGGTTACATAGGTGGAAAGTTATGAGAAAGAGTGACAGGTTATAGTGATTGTCAGGAAGTGGGTGAGAGAAGGATGGGGAGCACTGATGAGAGTGGAGTGGACGGAGAAAGTATAATGAGAGAGAGGATGCAGGTTAGTGAGATAAGAGATGACTATTGATTTTACATTTAAATTCTTGGAGATTGTAGCGGTTGGGGAAACAAGTAAATGGAAGGGAATTCCACAGGCGGAAAGTGCGAGAAAGGAAGCTGCTGGAGTAGAATTTGCGTTTACAATTTATTGGTTTCACAGTAAAAGGGTGGGACCTAGTTGCTAATTTTGTAGTTTGAGTGAATTTATATGCAGGGCATACTAGCGAGCTAAGTTCAATGGAGCAGAAGCTGTGAAAGTATTTGTAGAAAAGACACAGGGAAGCCACATTGCACCAATAAGAAAGTGACTGTATCCGAGCTGCCAAGTCGGGATCTATCACATTACAGATTCTCCATTGGATTTTGTCAAGGACACTTAGGTGGATAGCAGGAGCACCTGATCATATATGGCAGCAGTATTCAATGCACGGGTGGATGGCAGATTAATATATATGCAGGATTGTTTCAGGCGGAAAAAATTTCCTGGCCCTACTCAGAGAACTGACTTTCTTAGTAGAAAGATTTTCTTTATCAATCTTTTCCATTGAAATGTTCAGTTTATTCTCTGTGATGGCAAGTTAAGCTACTTCAAAGACAGAAGGTCACCCAAAGAGTGCCTCACTGTTTGGGTTAAAATTCTCCTGACTAAATCTGCTAAACCATTTTTTTGCTTCCATTTTTTTTAAAATTCATTGAGTGCAATATAGCAAAAGTGTGACTTTTTATCCTCCATTTTTAAGGCATTCATTAGTGTAAAAATATCAACATTCAACAGTCTAACTTGTAACTGAACGATGAAAGTTTTCAATTAAGAAAACATAAAAAATCAGCACCAAAAAACATCAGTTTCAAGTTAGTCATTTTATATTTAAACTTATTTACCTGGCTTTTTCAAATTTTTAACTAATTTTTTTTCTGTCTCAATCCAAAACAGAGCTGAAATAATAGCAAAATAATTAGTTTAAAAATTTACCTCACAAAATAAAAAGGAATAAAAAAAATGATGAATTAATCTATAATACAAGTAAATTATATGGCTAAAGAGAAACAAAAAACAACTATTTTAAGGAATATTAAAATTTAGATCAATTATAGGAAATTAAATTAGAAATAAATCCAAGATGGTATCAATACTTAATGTAATATTTCTATATAAATAAATTAAAATTGAGTGAAATAAAAAGAAATTATATATATATATATATATATATATATATATATATATATATAATCTCAAATTATATTGCTGATAAGAAGGGATAAAGTCACTAACTAAAGTTAAATTTAGAATAATTAATATGATTAGGAAAATAAAATAAATAAAACTTAAGACCATGACTGTATTAATACTAAACTAAATAGGTTAATTCTGACTTGGGTCAAAATCTAAACTTATTTATAAATGGAACTTTGTCTGTGTGTGTGTGTCTGTCTGTCTGTGTGTCCATTGCCTATAGACTCCGAAATGGCTGAACTGATTTTCTTGAAAATTTACACAGTTGTACTATAAGCATCTGCGAGTGTTCTTAGCTAGGTTTTGTGTCAAGGTGCCTCCCCGATAAATATCAAAAATCGATAATTGAAAAAATCGGGTTATAGAAGGAGTGGTCTGACTTTAATCAAATTTCATACACTCCTAGACAAAGACATAAGAAACAATATTCAGAAGTTTCAAGGTTGAAGTTCTTACAATAGTGCAGAAAATTGATTTTTTATATATATATATAAAAGGCAAGATGTTTGTGTGTATGTGTCTGTTTATCTGCCTGTATGTATGTATTTTTTTCAGCCCTTTTATTTTAGTTTTTGCTTTGGGTTTAGCTCTAAGTAGGTATAATTGTAGTTCTTAATCTCAGCCATGATATCATTTACTCGGAGGACTTATTTAGCCTTCAAAATTCAGTTTATGATGAAAAAAACTTATTTGTATCAATACCAGGAAATCAAAATTTGACTTACATCCATTCATTTTTCTTTCAGTCTACGGTTTTGCTTTAACTGGAAACAACTATTGCTTTTTAGTCTTTCATGCCAATGTCTAGAGAGTCTGAGCTCCAGGACCATGGATTAGTTTTAAAGCTTTCATTACACCCGAGCAACGCCGGGCTATACTGCTAGTAAACAATAAAAATCAGACACAAATATTTGTGGTTTTCTGATTTGAAATTTCTCATCTATCTTAATATTTTTCTGTCTGGATTTCTGGGACTTGAGCTATTATTATTTATACTAAATGTGGTCTATTGTCCTCATCCTTGTGGTTGTTCTCCCAATGTTTTGATCTTCGAACTCTCTTTCTTTCATCAGGAGCAAGTCAATCCAGGTAACCATGAATTAATTTCAAACTGAACAATTGATTAAATCTATGAGGATAGAATGTTTTTGTTTCTCTGTCCATATCTAGGGATACCTTGTCTAGTTTTTATGTTTAGTACTGATCAGTTAGTGCTCACCCTGTTTACACTGAGTTCAAGTACTCACTGTCTGGCTCAGGTTTTGAACTCACAATCACTATGTCATTGAACTATGAACTCAAAGGGACAGTAGCATGGCTGATATAGTAGTTGATTATACATGTGTAAGTATCATCTAGGGGTCATGAGTTCAATCCTTGGATCTGGTAGTGATGCACCAAATCCAACATTAAAAAATAATAACTGATTTCACAGGGTATTTCATAATAATCAAAAAAAGATAATCTATATCAGCAAATCAATGGACACCTGATGATGACCAGAGTGTACTTGGTTGAAACATTGTGCCTATTATAACATCTATATTAACCAAGATGTAAACAATAGTTCGAAATAATTCCAAGAAAGTGTGTGTATATATATATATATATATTTTTTTTTACTTGTTTTACATCTCTCTCATATATATATATATATATATATATATATATATATATATATATATATATATACTCAGTTATAATCTGAGATTAAGGACAGAATGGTTAAATAAAATAAAGACAAGAGGAAAACTGTATTTTAAATTGCCTACGCGTTTCGTCCTGTGATGGACTTTTTCAAGGCAAAAAGACGAAATGAGCTTTATTCTAAATTATGTATCTATAAACAAACAGTGTTGGTAACCACAAAGATGCTCACAAATCATTTCAAAAGATCAACAGAATATTTTAGTTTTTAGAATTTCTTCATGTGTAGTGTAAAGTCACGAAATATTAAAATGAAGGGAATTTGACTGTTTTCTTTGAAAAAATTCCCTTCATTTTAACATCTTGTGACTTTACACTACACATGAAGAAATTCTAAAAACTAAAATATTCTATGAGTATCTATTAAAAATCATATTCAGAACAAATAAATTAAAAATATGTCAAAGTTAATCTATTTTGTAATGGATTTCATAATATTGTGTATGTATATATATATATATATATATATATATATAAATTAAAAAAGGATTAATTCAATGATGTTGAATGGCCATTTCGATATGAAGATCCCCATGGGGGATAACACATCACCTCAGCAACAGAAAAATCCTTTCAGAAACTGGAGAAAAATTAGTCTACTTTTCCTTTTTAAATAGATTTGCAAAGAAATTAAAAAAGAAAATAAAAAGGAAAAATAAAAGAAAAAGATAAAACAAAATAAAATCAAATAAACAAGAAAAGAATACATTGACATTGTCTGGGTTCGCAAAAGAAGGAAAGAGAATTGTAACTAAAAATTAACAGACAGCTGTGTTAAATCAACGTAAGGTTAAGCAACACGGAAAAAAGGTGGGAGATAAGAGAGATAAAAGAAGGAAGGGAGGGAAAAAGAAAAGAAAAGAAAGAAAAAAAATTTTTTTATAATATTACAGCTGCTGGACATATTCAAAAAAAAAAAAATATATATATATATATATATATATATATATATATATATATCTTAGAATTAGTACCAACTGATGAGTTGACAGTCCACTGTTTGTTGTGATTTACTTTATTGATTGCTCAATACTTAGTAGAGCATTAATAAAAACATAGTTTACTGCAACACAAGAGCCATTGTGTTTCAGTACTATCTTGTTAGCACCTCTTCAGGCAGTCCTGACAAAGTGCTAATAAGACAGTACCGAAACACAACATCTCTTGTGTTGCATTAAAATATGTTTTTATTATAAACTTATAATAAAAAGTATTGCCATGGCAACAACCTTTTTTTTAAACATCTTTCATTAAATATTGCCGACAAAAAAGAATTAATTACATTTTTATTAAGTTTTTCCAGTATCCTAATATTTTTCCATTTTGTAGGAGTTAAGGAATATTGTCAATAATTTTTATTGTCATAAGCACTTTTAGCTACTTCTATAGCCATTTGCAGAGGTGTTTTTGTTTCTGGTATTTTTCCTCATATTTTGACTGTTACGCAGTAATTTAATTTTGTCCTTTTATGTAATTGTTATGGGGAAACACACCTATTCCTCAGATAATGGACTGTCCCTCCTATATTAATAAGAGTTAACAGGAAGTTCTTAGGAGTTCTTTAGACTTTTATTGGAGTTCAGTAGAACTACTAGGCAGTTGATATTAGTCGGTAGTTAGCCGAATATTAAGGAGTCTGTTTTCAGTGGAAGATTACCAAGTTCCTAACATTTTGAGCACATAAAGTCGATTAGCATCCAACATAGCACGATTATAACCTTCCGTGCGAAAACTACTCCACAACAGTAATGGACTTATCTTTCATCTTCAACAGATGAGGATCCAATGATTTAGCAGCTGCAAATGAACAGTCAAACTATGCACACATGACTGGATTTTAGTGATGAAGGTTGATGAAAAAACATCTTCAATTTTCCAAACCATCTTCTATTTTCAAACTACAGAGAACTTGTGCACATAATGTATTTTGAGATCCCGAAACAGCTCTGCTCAGGTTTTTAATTCTAAATTGTCCTTCTCTTAGACTGACTGCCAACTAAGTCTAGAGAGTCCATTTTGTCCTTCTATTCAACTGATGTGCGTTGTGGTACAGTGAATATCGGCTCGAAACAAGAAATCGGAGAGCTGAGTTCGAATTCCAGTTGAATTCATTGCATTTACTTACACACAAATACCCTCGGGAAAAGTATTAATCTGTCTCTTCCCTCCAGTTATGGGTTAAATAACAGAACAGATTGGGTTCTATAGCCTTGGTAGGCAACCAGTCTACCACAGAAAGCAATGGCAACCTACTGTGAGATAATCTTCTCCCCAGTCAGTCATGTCTCTTTCAAGACATGATTGCCCATATGGGACTTAAATGACTGAATTCAACTGATAGCTGGGGGAGAAGATATTGTTTCAGTGTTTGTCTTTTAGAATGGGTGCTAGAACCGAGGCTAGAGAGCCCTGTCTTCTCTGCAATTTAACTCATAGCTTGGGGAAATGAGATAAATATATTTTCTGAAGGTATTTTTACAAAATGGAGTCTAACAGTGTTGGCTAGAATTTCAACACTGCTTGCCGACCCCACCTTCCATGCTTGTACACATGCACCTCTTTCTGAGTGAGTATGACCTCATATCACAAGCAATCAGCTTACTCTAAGAATCAAGTTTGCTAAATCATTGTATAGGTTGTTCAGTTAATCTGTCTGGATGCAGATTCAGTCCATATTTCTAGGCAGATGAAAATATTTTTTCTTTGATTTGCCAATTTCATTCTCAAACGAGAACTGATTTTTTTTTTCTCATTCTCAAAAAGAACAGGTATTTTTGCTTGTTACCTTTATTTTTTGGTTTTGTCTTAAATTTCCCTTCACTAATCTCTTTAAAACAATGAGTACCCTCTTCTTTCTTACAATCTATTTTTTTTCATATGTTGTCTTCTTTCCGAGGTAAAGAGGACTTTCTTTTTTATACTGAAATGGGACGTGTATTTATATATGCAAAGAGCAGAAATTAAGTGCATTTTTTCCATTCAAGTGCTGATGTTGGAGAAAGGAAGCAGAGTTCAAAATGTATAAGTTTGCAAAATCAGTCAGTTTCACTCATGGAACTAGTCTGTTACCAACTACCTGGCTGATGACGAACATAGGAGTTTATAAAGCACTATTGACACTCATGATTTGCTGTGAAAGAAAAAAGAAATCTGTGTGCTTGCAGCTATGATATGGACCTCATCTGAGTGGGTTATCTATTTTTAACAGTAGCAGCAAGGTAAGCCCCTATTTTGTTTTTCACAGATGAGTTAAAACAAATATTTGAAATATAAACAATAATTGGACTTTCTCATTTGAAAAAAGTAAGAACTTTTAAAGATTTGATTTGAATTTTTGTGAATTACAGAAACTGCTGAACTCATGTTATTTGTTGTTATCCTAACATTTCGAACCTAATACTCTGGCCTTCATCAGGTCTCTAGTGTACAGTCACAAGTTCGATCTCTCTGGAGTGAGTAGCACAAAAACAAATTAATTGAAGTGTGATATTATCAAGCATGAATGATAGAATATGAACAATCTACCCTCCACTTGGAAAGGTTGAATGAACAGTACAATTTGAAATACCTAATAGGTTACCATCTACAATATATATCTCTATATATATATATATAGAGAGAGAGATATATACATATTTTCTTTTTCTTTCCCTTTATTTTTATTTTTATTTTATTTTATTATTTATTTTTTAATTTCTTTGCAATCTATTTAAAAAGGAAAAGTAGACTAATTTTTCTCCAGTTTCTGAAAGGTTTTTTCTGTTGCTGAGGTGATGTGTCGTCCCCCGTGGGGATCTTCATATCGAAATGGCCATTCAACATTTTTGAATTAATCCTTTTTTAATATATATATATATATATATATATATATATATATATCATATGGTGTCATCCTATGGGGAATGGACTCTTCCACTTACTATATAATTACCTGTGATGGCAGTTAAGTATAGCAGTTTGTAAAGATATCTAGTACGCAGTTAAAGCCAGCTACTAATCAGGCAATAGTCTGAGTAACTGTACCGTTCGGACTTACTTATTTCTATTTACTTAATTACTAACACTTACTTTATATCTATGTTCTTGTTATACTAATACACTGTTTTTAACCTACCTCCTGTCTTCCATGTCTTACTTCCGGCCAAACCGGTCACTACAACATTGTGGCAAAGTTTTGCCACAACAACTCCACAACAAATTGGCAATGAAGATCCGCAACAATATATATATATATATATATATAATAATTATCATTTTTTTTATGTTAGTTAAAATATAAATTTCTTTTTCTTAAATAAGTTATTATGTGATGTCATGTAATCTGAAATGTTTCAGTTATCAATATTAAATAACTGTATTTTAAGAAAAGCTAGTTTGAAAATCTTAAATAAATGTTGCGAATATTTCTAAAGTTGATTTAATTTTAGGCACATTATCTTGATGTCTATTATAATATTGAAGATTGTTGATTGTATTCTTTGCTGAGTATAATTATTGATTTACCTTTTTATTTCATAATTTTTATTACATTTTGTATCTTATATATATACAGTACTGTGCAAAAGTCTTAGAACAAGAACTGTTTTATCCTTTATGAGGCATCAAAATAAAGTTTAAAATCACCCCTGTCCTAACACTTTTTCACACTACCAGTAGTGTGCAAAAGTATTAGGACAGGGATGATTTTCCTAAAAACCTCATTGAAATTCAAATACAGGGTAAATTGCAAATAAATATTGATTATTTAAAACTAGGTGTAAAAGAAATGTATTAATAAGAAGTTATATTTAATTTTTTCTATTTTCTATTAAACAATTTATTTTGAAACTACTCATTATTCTATTATCCTTGGATATGACTGACTTTTTTCTTATTCCCCTCTCTCGAATTGATAAATCTAATGTTACTTGGCAAGACACACTTTGGGAACAAATACAAGCTGCTTGGCAGGAGATACCATTAGATACATTGAAGAAGCTTGTGATGTCAATGCCTAACAGAATGAAGGCTGTGATCAAAGCAAAAGGCTATTATACTAAATAGTAAATTTATTTTGTAACAAATATTTTTTTCTTGTTAAAGTATTTATTGAGTAAATCAAGTAAAATTACTTTAATTAAATTGTTCATTTTCTGACAATCAGTCAGTCAGTCAGTTAAGTGCCATACGTGATACACGCTTGGGCGATCATGTCTCGAAAGAGAGATGACTGAATGGGCAGAAGATTATCCCGCAGTAGGTTGCCATTGCTTTCTGCAGTAGATTGGTTGCCTACCAAGGCTATAGAACCCAATCTGTTCTGTTATTTAACCCATAACTGGAAGGAATAGACAGATTAATACCTTTCCCAAGGGTATTTGTGCATAAGTGAATGCAATGAATTCAGCTGGAATTTGAACTCGGCTCCATGATTTCTCGTTCCTCCTAAAAGATAAAATAGTTTTTGTCTTGATACTTTTGCACAGTTTTGTGTGTGTGTGTGTGTAAATATATATATATATATATTTGTGGTACAATGGATATCGGCTCGGAATGAGAAATCGAGGAACCGAGTTCGAATTCCAGTTGAATTCATTGCATTCACTTACATGCAAATACCCTTGGGAAAGCTATTAATCTGTCTCTTCCCTCAAGTTATGGGTTAAATAATAGGACAGATTGGGTTCTATAGCCTTGGTTGGCAACCAGTCTACCGCAGAAAGCAATGGCAACCTACTGCGGGATAATCTTCTGCCCAGTCAGTCATGTCTCTTTCGAGACATGATCGCCCAAGCGTGTATCGCGCATGGCACTTAACCGACTGATATTTACAGGATAAAGCTGTGGCCTGATGATTGTGCCTAGCATGAAAGTCTGTCGCCTCTGAGTGTCGAGTTCAATGTTCACTTATATATAAACAGGATATCCTCACATTTGCTTCAATAATCTGGACATAAATTTATTTATTTTAATCCTCTCAAATTCTCTGATAGCTTACTTAATGTTGATATTATATTCATTAAGGAATGTGCTGTAGTTTTTTTTTTTTTTTTTTTAATCATCTCACCCCAAGCAAGGCATTCCACTGCCACTATTGCGCATGGGGCTACATAGGGGAAGGTAAAGAGAAGGAGTGGATAGACATAGGGAATGTCAGGAGAAAGGTGACAGATGAGTAAGGATAGCGAGGATGAGGGTCGGGCAGATGGGAAGAGTGCTTGATAGAATGGGAGCAGGTTAGTGTGTTAGGAGGTGTGTATTGACCTTACATTTAAACTCCTGGAGATTGTAGCCGTCGGGGAAGCAATCGTTTGGAAGAGAATTTCACAGTCGGGAAGTGCGAGGAAAGAAAGTGTTGGAGTAGAAGTTACGGCTGCATTTTATCGGTTTCACTGTAAAAGGGTGGGATCTAGTTGCTAATCTAGTATCTCGTGCAAATTCGTATTTAGGGGGCACCAGTGATCTAAGTTCATTGGAGCAGAAGCCGTGAAAGTATTTGATTTTTTTTTTTTTTCGTCACTTAATTTGTGTAAATTTTTATTTCGTCACTTAATTTGTGTAAATAATTTTTTCTATTCAAGGGTATTTTTGACTAATGATAAATAGCATCACGGTTCAATTATTTTACATTTTGTTTTATTTTTCCACATGCTTTTTAATCTCATCTGTAATCATGTTCAGGGGTGAATTTGCTAAGACAAAAACTTAATCTAATTGATTAATTAATTTTTTGGTAAATATGCATGAAATACATTCTGTTATAATTATTTTCAAAAGGCATGAACACTTTGTGTTAATTAATTTTAAAAATTAACTGTTAAAGCTATGATGTTTTCCAAATTTTTATCTAAGGGAGATGAATTTTATATTTCATATTTAAGTCCTGAAAAACAGAAAAATATTAGAATGCTGGAAAAACTCAATAAAAAATATTTATTAAATCATCATTGTCAGATATATTCAATGAAAGCTGATTAAAATAAAGGTTGCTTCTCAATATATATATATATATATATATATATATATATATATATATATATCCAAGTGAATAAGGAATGAAGAAAATATTAACAACACTGAAATCATTAATTTAAAACAGTGCCCAATATAGAAATAGAGCCATGAATATTTATTATAAATTATAATTTAGAACATGTACAAATTACAATCTACTACAAAGTGTACATTTTGTTTGACATTGAAAGGACAATGTCTCATCAGGTAGTAAAGGCTATTTTTTTGAAGGGAGATGGAAGATTTGCTTCCTTCTCTCCCACCTCTATGCATTTTCTTACTTCTTCGTCTTTGTTAAACCCAAACGCTGGGTTATCAAAGGCTATATATGACTATACTTTACTTCCTACTTTTAAACCTGGCACCTTTCTTTGAACCGTTCATCATGTCTCTTTCAGTTCTCTCTTGCTCTCCCATTTTCCTCTTTTTGTTCTTTATTTTCTCAATGTCTCTTTCACAATCTCCAATTCTGATTTCTCATTTTCTCTACCCACTTTACCTTGCACACAAACATTTACCAATATAAGGAAACAAATCTTCCATCTCCCTTCAAAAACAAGTGTTTACTACTTGATAAGACATTGTCCTTTCAATGTCAAAACAAAATGTACACTTTGTAGTAGATTGTAAACTGTACATGTTGTAAATTATAATTTATGATATATATATATATATATATATATATATATATATATATATATATAATGTAGCACACTTGGTATACTATCCAGGTAAATTCCGATAGAAACAGACCCAAAAGAACTCAATGTTAAATTCATTTATTTAATTTAACAGAGTAATATAATTTAGAAAAGATTTTAGATTATTACAATGGATAATACATATTTCACTGCATATTCAGACCTAAATGGTACAACAGTTATTTTTGGAAATTGTATTAAAATTATGATGTATAATTTATTTTTGTACCCTAAATAATTTGAAACTAAATTTCAGAGTTAAATTTTCCATGTCATGTTTTTCTAAGAAAGCAGACGAGTGTTAGAGACAAGATTTCGATACACGAGTTAACATTTATTTCTCTGAATACCGTTTATTTTTTTATTGTATCTTTTTTCCTTTTTTCTCTTCTTTCTTTCTCTTCATTTTTTCTGTTTTCTTTCTTTTTTCTCTTCTTTCCATTAATCAATCGTCTACTTTTTCTTTATCCTTGTTTTTTTCTATTATTTGAGGTTCTTTTTTAAATGAGCAAGAAAATTTTTCGGAAATAACCGTTACAAATGTCTATTCTAAATATGGATATGTGAGTGTCAAAATAATATTCTTAGGGGATTTTTGAGGAACAATTGTTGTACCATTTGGGTCTGAAGAGCCGCAATATGCAGTGAAATATGTATTATCTATTGTAATAATCTAAAATCTTTTCTAAAAATTATATATTTTGTGTGAGGCAGCAAACTCAAGGGCTGTTCTGGGCAGTATGCATTCTGCACTGGATGGCCCACACTCTAGTCATGCCACTGACCACAAGTCAAATTATATAGGTGAAACTGTACAAAGGTGCTAATGGTTGTGCAGTGCATAAATTAATAAAACATCTTGACCAAGGATTTAAATGTAATGGTCTGGTTCAAATATTTGAATAAACCAAATTATACATATTCTGTTTGTAGTATAAACAATAGGTTGGCTTTGTGGTACACCTGAGCAGGCATTTGCAACATGGATTAACTAGTCACACAATCATAAAGGCATACCTGGAAATTGGTTGCCAGCCACCCTAAAGTATTGTCCTAATAAAAGTTTTGTGGCAGTGTGCCATTTTTGCAGTTTCATGTTAATGAACAAATGCACATTTTTTTTATATAATCATTTCACCCCAAGCAAGGTAGTACTGGCACTGGTGCACAGGGGGCTACATAAGAGGAGCAATTAAGACAAAAGAACAAGTTACAGGGGGTGTCAGAGAATGGGTAAGGGAAGCATGACAACACTAGTGTGAAGAGAGCTGCATGAGAGTAGAGTGGAAAGGAAGAAGAACATGATACAAAATTTTCAGGGAAAGGATACAAGTCAAGGAGATAAGAGATGGCAATTGACACTACATTTAAATTCTTGAAGATTGTAGCTATCAGAGAAGCATATATATGGAAGGGAATTCCACAGGCGAATAGTGTGAGAAAAGAAGCTGGTAGAGTAGAAGTTGCAGTTATATTTGTTTGGAGACACAAGGGAGCTTAGCTAATCAGCGCAGAAGCTGTGAAAGTATTTGTAGAAGAGACACAGAGAAGCCATATTACGTCAGTGAGAAAGAGACTGAATTTGAGCTACCAGGTCAGGATCGATTACATTGCAGATTTTCTGCTGGATTTTGTCAAGAACCCCAAGATGAATAGCAATGGCACCTGACCAGCTGTAACAGCAGTATTCAACGCACATACAAAAAAAAGATGTCTGACTATTCATAACATAGTATGAATATATAATATATATAACATCAGATAAAAGATCTAAACTTATTTATAAATGGAACTTTGTGTGTGTCCATTACCTATAGACTCCGAAACGGCTGAACCGATTTTCTTGAAAATTTACACAGTTGTACTATAAGCGTCTGCGAGTGTTCTTAGCTAGATTTTGTGTCGAGATACCCCCAATAAATATTGAAAATTGATAATCAAAAAAATCGGGTTATAGAAGGAGTGGTACGATTTTAATCAAATTTGATACACTCATAGATAAAGACATAAGAAATAATATTCAGAAGTTTCAAGGTTGCAGTTCTTACAATAGTGCAGAAAATTGATAATATATATATATATAAAAGGCAAGGTGTTTGTGTTCATTTTTCTTTCAGTCTATGGTGTCGCTTTAACTGGAAACAAATATTGCATTTAGTCTTTCGTGCCAACATCCAAAGAGTCTGAGCTGCAGGACCATGGATACCATGGATTAGTTTTAAAGCTTTCATTACACCCGAGCAATGCCAGGCTATACTGCTAGTGTAATATAGGTGAAAGATAGAAAAAGAAGTTTTCCCTAATGCTTTGTAACAATTCTCTGATTTTTTTTGTTGTTTTTTTTTATCTTCAAACCTTAATTTTCGTCTTAAGCCAATCCCAATACACTGAAAGATGCAGTCATCAAGCCTTTGATGTTAGGTGCAAAATAAATTAAAAAAAATAAAATTAATGACTTTTTTTTAATGTTTTTCTTTGAGATTTTCAGTAAAGTCAGTTTTAGAATTGGTTTATTCATCATATACATTGGTTAAGACATTCATCTAACATGTCGATAATTTTACATTTTATAAATTTCATATCGAAGCTCCTCAGCAGTTTGTATTTTTTTAATACAAATCAGGAAATAAATTTCAAATCAACTTTACATAATAATTACCACACATTTCATTTCCCTCTCTCTCTCTCTCATATATATATATATATATATATATATATATATATATACCCAAGTGAATAAGGAACAAAGAAAATATTAACAATGTTCAAAACATTAATTTAAAACTATGCTCAATATAAAATAAAGCTATGAATATTTATCATAAATTATAGTTTAGAACATGTAAAAATTATCATCTACTACAAAACGTACATTTTGTTTTGACATTGAAAGGACAATGTCTCATCAGGTAGCTTACCTCTCACACATAATTCACCAATATAAGGTAAAGAATTTTCCATCCTCTTTCACACTACCTATAATTTATAATTATATATATATATATATATATAGATATATATATATAGGTTTTATTGAATATTACAGATATGTTGTCTACCTATTTTAAAAATATATAAGCATTTGTTTCTTAAGCATGCTAAAAAGAGAAGCAATAAAATTAACCACCTGCAAATCCTACACCATTTAAAAAGCAATAAAAAGCAATGATTCACTGATAAATATTACACTACTTAAAAAGTAATAAAATGTAATTAACCACATGCAAATACTACATCGCTTAATAAATAAATCCTTCACCAATTAAGCATGCTAAGAAGAGGTCAGCACAATAAAAAGCAGTGAAAAAATAATTAATCACTGACACCAATTAAGAAAAAAAAATTGTCAATAAAAAAAAAAACTCACACAGGAAGATATCAAACTTAACTAAACTTCATACAAATACAATAAAAAATTGAGAAACATCAACAGAAAAAAACAAAACCCCTGGAAAAGGAAGACATTATAATAAACATAAGATATCATAATAATTTTATTAATAAATAAATAATAAACATAATTTATAATAATAAATTATAATAACTATAAACATAATAATTATAATTATATAATTATTATATAACATAATTTTATATATAATTAATTATAATTAAAATTAATATAATTAACTATATAATTATAATTTATAATTTATATAATAACTATATAATATATATATAATTATTATATAATACATATAATTATAATTTTATATAATTATAATAATTAATGAAGATAATTATAATAATTATAAATATTATTTATAATAATAAACATAATATCATAATAAACTAGTTCAATAAAATAGTTCAACACCTTACTGCCCACAAACTCTTCTCTGATAGGCAGTATGGCTTCCGCTTTGCCAGGTCCACAGCCAACATGCTAACAACCGTTATGGAGTACATGCTCCAGACCTTTGTTGAGTCAGGCGAGGCTTGTGCTGTTGCTCTGGACATCTCCAAGGCTTTTGACAGGGTATGGCACTCTGGCCTTCTATGCAAGCTATGGGGTTACGGTATTACTGGACGCTTGCTTGATCTAATCCAATCTTTTTTAAATAACCGCAAAATGATGGTTGTTTTGAATGGGCATTCCTCTTCATCCTACACACAAATGCTGGTGTCCCACAGGGCTGTATCCTGGACCCAACGCTCTTCCTTATTTTCATCAACACTCTCCCAGATGAGATCAAGTGCCAAGTAGGCATCTATGCAGATGACACCACAATTTACTCCCGCATTAGTAAGAAACCCGTCATGGTGGACAAACATAATCTCACTACTGACCTTGAATGGGATCTACACTCTGTGGTGAGTTGGGGCAAGAAGTGGCTTGTCAATTTCAATGTGTCTAAGACCAAGCTGTTGTCTGTCAATCATCACAGGCAACCACTCCTGCCTCCCATAAGCATGGACCAAGCGATTCTCCCTGAGAGCAATACACTGTGCCTCCTCGGCTTTACCCTCTCTTCTGATCTCAAATAGAACCACTACATCGAGTCCATAGCTAAATCCACTACTAAGAAGGTTGGGTCACTGTGACGGGCCAGGATGTTTTTTCCACCTGAATCCATCCTGCATATATGCAAGTCAACCATTCGTCCATGCATGAAGTACTGCTGCCATATATGATCAGGCGCCCCTGCCATTCACCTCAGTGTTCTCGACAGGCTCCAAAGGAGAATCAGTAATGTGATAGGTACTGACTTGGCAGCTCGACTACAGTCACTTCCCCACCGACAAAATGTGGCCTCCCTTTGTCTGTTCTATAAATACTTTCATGGCTTCTGCTCGGATGAACTTAAGTTACTAGTGTCTCCTCAACAGGTGTTTGCTCGTGCAACCAGATTGGCAACTGGGTCCCACCCATTCACAGTTAGGTTAGCCAAATGCAGACGACAATTCTACTCCTGCAGCTTCTTCCCTCACACTTCCTTCCTGTGGAACTCGCTCCCATATTTTTGCTTTCCTGATGGCTATAACCTCCAGGAATTTAAATGCAATGTTAATACTCATCTATTGACCACTTGACTCTAGTTCTTTCACCACTCCATATATACTTTCCTTTCTCTCCACCATTGAAGCTGTCATCATACCTGCATTCTCATCTTTCTATTGCTCCTTTCTAACTGGTTCGTTTTCCTCTCCACTCTCTTCTAATTAATCTTTTTACACTTATGTAGCCCCCTGCATATCAGTGGCATTACCACCTTGCTTGGGGTAAAACGATTAAAAAAAATAACATCAGAATGATGCCTCACAAAACACTGAAGTCAGCATGATTGAAACACTGCTCAGTTAATTGAAAAACCTCTCTACATTAATTATAGTTTATTTATTTGAGATTTGAAAAAGAAATCACTCAACCAGTGGTCGAGAGCAAGGGAAAATTTACCTACCCCAAAATCATTTTCTTCATAGTCGCTTTACATAAACATACTATGAATCGCTGACAGAAAACAAAAAAATGAAATTTTAATTAAGATTTCAAACGCGTTAGAAAGGATTTAAAAAATTTTAAAAATAATAACAAAATTTGATCTTTCTTCTTAATAATAGCAAAAACATTTTGATAATAAGACTGTTTAAATTAACTTTGAGCTTTCTTAACATCATGATATGCTTTTTTTTTTTTTTTTTTTTGGCAATTGAGTGGAGGTACCTAAATTCATAGTTTCTTTCTTCTGTTTGACTACAACCTTCATCTCATGGATGATAAAAAAAAGCAACAAATCTGATTTTCACAATGACTTTCTATAAAAAAATTACTTATTTGTTTTTCAGTGCGTGGTTGAAAGAAGTATGCTTTTTTTTTTCTTTCTCTCAAATGTTCACTGCTTATCAACTAGGTCTCAAGCTGATTTCCCCTGTTTCTCTTTCCCTATATTTGTCCTGTGAGTATCTGGTTCTCCAAACTCTCTTTCCTCATTATGTCCCAAAACTTCAGTTGTCTTTTCCTGATGCTAAGGCCCTTTAAATATGTTGTCTGCTGCCTTCCTCTGTCTCTTTTTCCTTTTATCTGGCCTGTCAGTATCAGGTTCTCCAAGCCCTCCTTCCTCATTGCATGTACCAGGAATTTCACTTGTCTCTTCCTGATGCTCACTATTAGTTTTCTTTTCTTTGCCATTCTTTCCAAAACCTCATCATTGCTCACATGCTCAGTCCATGATATCCGCAGAATCCTTCTGTAGAACCACATTTCTGCTGCTTCAAGTTTTTTTCCTCATCTTCAATGCTATTGTTCAGCATTTACTGCCGTATTGAAGAACTGACATCACATAACAATCTAGTACTCTCTTCTTTGTTTCTAGTGAAATTTTCCTGTGTCTTAATACTTTACTCAGCTTCTGGAATGCGTCCTTCACCATGATAATTTGCCTTCAGATCTGTATCGCACTTTTTATCTCCTGTTAGAACACAACCTAGGTATTTAAATGTTTGTACTTTCTTGACTCTAGTATCCCCCACCTGTATTTGGCATTTTGAGTTACTCTTTTTGTTGATGACCATGCATTCAGTTTTCTTGCAGTTTATTTGTAGTCCTTTTTTATCATCACTCTCATCAACTACCTTCTGTAAGAGCTTACAGGTTCTATAAAATCCTTAGCTTTCAAAATGAGCTCTTACTTTTCTTTGTCTTTGTGTAGAGTCACACACTCTAACAGGAAGCACACTTCTCCAGGTGCACACTATTCTGCTTTCCTTTGTTCTGAAATGTAGATAAACATGATAACTTATTGGAGTTATACTGAAAAATTTTCATAAAACGCTTTTTATTACTGCAGATTATTATAAAAATATTTTCTAAAAACAGAGTGCTCTGTCGAATGTGTGAAATGGTGTTAAATTATGTCAAGTTTGCTAAGACTTCAGCTAGGTGATGCTATCAGGGTCTATAAAAATGAAATGAGCATACTCTTCTCTTTTCATTCTAAAATGCAATAGGGAGAAAACTTAAGAGGATTGGTTCTCTGTGCAGGACCAGGTAGTTTTTCCCGTTAGAAACAATCCTGCACATATACAAATATACCATCCACCCGTGCATTGAATACTGCTGCCATATCTGGTCGGGTGCTCCTGCTATCCACCTAGCGGCCCTTGACAAAATCCAACAGAGAATCTGTAATGTGATTGATCCTGACTTGGCAGCTTGGATACAGTCACATTTCTAACCAGCGCAATGGGGCTTCCCTGTGTCTCTTCTACAAATACTTTCAAAGTTTCTGCTCAGATGAACTTAGCTCACTGGTATACATGAATTTACTCAAGCCACAAGATTAGCAACTAGGTCCCACCCTTTTACTGTGAAACCAATAAATTGTAAATGCAAATTCTACTCCAGCAGCTTCTTTTCTTGCACTTCCCACCTACAATCTCCAACAATTTAAATGTAAAGTCAATAGTCATCTCCTATCTCACTAACCTGCATCCGTTCTCTCATGCTGCTTCCTCTGTCCACTCCACTCTCATCTGTATTCTTATTCTTCTCTTACCTACTTCCTGACACCCCCTATAACCTTTCACTCTTTTTCATAACTTTCCTTTTATGTAACCCTCTGCAAAACAGTGGCAGTAAAATGCCTTGCTTGGGGCGATATGATTATAAAAAAAAAAGTACATCTCTCTCACACACCACCACTAATCCTATAAAATATTTTTCTTTATTTTTTTCAACTATGTATACTCGGATATATATATATATATATATATATATATATATATATATAGGATGGTTGTCGTGGTATAAGTGATATTGGCTCAGAATGGGAAATCGGTAGAATCACTTTGAATTTTAGTTGAATTCGTTGCATTCACTTATGTTCAAATACTCTTGGAGATAGTATCAATCTATTTCTTCCCTCTCTAGCTATGAGTTAAATAGCAGGATGAATCGGTTTCTATAACCTTGGTTGGCAACCAGTCTACAGCAGTAAGAAATGGCAACCTACTGTGGGAAAATCTTCTGTCTAGTCCATTATGGATCAAAAGAGACGTGATCACCCAAACATGTATCCTTTATGGAACTTAAGTGACTGACTGATACTAGGGATATGACACTTCTGTAACCCCATATTCCTGTTTCATGAATCATTGAACAAACGTAATGAAAAAGGGATTCATTTGTTTTTATTCATGAGAAAGTTTAACCCCAAAATGAAATTTCAGTTTTATCATATACTTCATAAGAGTAAAAATTAAAATGTTTTCAGAAGCTTTATTTTTTTTATTTTGGTTATGTATTTAGATAGTACTTACATATTTTTGATACATTTAATAGTTTATAGACATAGCATAACATACAACTTACAAAAATTACAGGAGGTGGGTTCATTATTGTCACCATCACTGGTGACAATGGTGAACCCATAGCTAAACCTACCTCCTGTTATACTAGCTGGAAGAATGTTGTCACAGAATGTCCACATTGACATCAGGTTATTTATAAGGATTCTAGTTCATTCTCCAAAGTAGGGTCTGAATAATAAAAGAGCAGTGCTAAAGAGGTAGATTAAATAAAGGATTCAGTTCAAAATTCCTCGAAGGTTACCTGAATTGACCAGCTGCTGATGAAGGCCTGTGGGCACAATGAATGAAACATTGTGATAACAAAATTAGAATAATAGTCCCTGTGTAGATAATGACAACTCATCCTAGAAATTCAGACAGAAGTTACTAAATAGGTGTTAAATTTTGTTTAGTATAGTTTGTTAATTCAACTGCCAGTGCTAAAAAAGTGAACAATGATTAATCTGTAAGAGCTTTGAAAGACAGAGAACGCATCAGCTAATATGTGGCATTAAATTCAACAAGGAATGGTTTAGAAGTCGGAATAACTTGGGGAATAAAGTAATTTCATTGAAGAAAATCTATAGATTTTTAATTCAATGCTATGAAACTTTCTCTGCAGCACCTTTAACAGATAAGATTTCAATCAATAATGCTGAGTGCATTAATAAAATTTCCAAGCAAATTGAAATAATCTTAAAGATTTTTTAATGAACTGCATGCCGAAATAAAATCTTGAGAGAGACAGAAATTTTGATTTAGTTGTTACAATAGGCTGCTCTGACATTTGTCATGTCTGCCTTCATTTAACCCCAGACACCTTACCCCCCACAAGCTATTGAAATTACCTCTTGAATAATGATAATAAGCCTATTTTCCTTTTGTTTATCTTCATAATATTTTTTCCTCCCCAGACGGGTTGGGGTCTGGATTAAAATGAATACATTTTTTTCTTTCTTTATCTTCCCTTCTCCAACCCTGCTTGTGAATTAAAATGAAAATGAATTTAAATGTTTTTTTTAAATGTTTTTTTTAAAATGTTTTTTTTAAAATGTTTTTTTAAAATGTTTTTCTTCTTTGTTGTTCATATTCACGGATCTGTTTCACTTTTTAAAGCTAATAATTATTCTAGTCACTTTTTTTTAAATCTTTTTTTTTTTGTCATATTTAGAAATAGTTTTTTATAAAAAATATATCAAATTCAGCATTCAGCAGTACAATACTTTCTTAGTCTTTAAAAAACTAATCAGTTATATATTTTATTTCATTAATAATTCAAATTAGTATCATTGGGAGGGATGTGTGGGTGGCGTTACAGGTATTGGGAGGAAAGTGGGTTCAGCAAGCAGTGTTCAAATTCTATCTTACTCTGTTGCATTCACTTTTTTTGTACATTTTTTTTTTTAATCATATCACCCCAAGCAAGGCAAAAATGCCACTGATGCACAGGGGGCTACGTAAGAGTGAAAAGACTGGAAAAGAGAAAAACCGGAAACCACATCCTAAACAGGAAACAAGGGATGAGCCTCTTCACCTGTTCAATAGACGTGGGTGGAGTCTGAACTGTACTAATGTTTTGGGGAAAAAGCTTAGTACCAAGCTGGAATAAATAGAAGGGTAGACTGGGTTCTTTAACATTACATGATAACCAGTCTAAAGGAAGTATATCTGAATTCCAAATTGTATTATTAGTAGTATGAGTATCATTTACTTTATCAGTAGTATGTGTTATTAATAATAGCAGAAGTAGTGTACTAGTCTTAGCATCTATTATTAATAGTAGTAGAATTTATTATTATTATTATAATTATTATTAGTAGTAGTAGTATCTACTCTATTATTAGTAGTAGCAGTAATAGTATATCTATTATTATTAGAAATACTACCAGTTAAGATTCATGGCATCTGTTTTATATTAGTAGTAGTGTTTGGTTTTCAAAAACCTAAATGCAATGTCAATCGTTAACTGTCTTAGTTCTTGTTATTTTTTGTTCCCCTTTTAATATTTACGCATTTTTCTCTTATTTCCTCTCACTCAGTTACCACTTTATTTTAGTAGCTTTATTGCTTGGCTTGGTGTCGTAACCTTGTTAATTATTGTGACCTAAAAGGTTACTGATGTGTTGTGATAACGCAAGGTTTCATTGTCACGGGTTTTGTTATATTCAAGTAGTCGTTTGCAAGATAGATAGTCTCGAATACTACTGTATTAAGAGGTTCTTCCTGATAATACGTAGTATCCTCTCTTGGGAGTCCTCCTGATTAATCTACTCAAGGACTAAAAAGTAATATCACACTGTGAACACTGAAGTCTGCTACTCAGCTGTAACTAGTACGACTGCTGTTGCTACTCCTCTTAATCAAGTTGATTGCCTCAGATGATTCATCCAGACTTCTGTCTGGTGCTTAATATAGGTTATTGTCATGGTCACATGATCCCCTAGTGGAATAATCTATTCTTATAGTTTTATTCGTGATCTGGCGATCAGTGTTCAACCGCATGTGTTGGTGTTGATACTTCTTTCTAAATGACAGCTCCTCTTTTGAGTTCACACTTCCTTCTACATGACACTTAGGGTGAAATATATATATATATAATGAACTCTCCTGTTGGATTCGACATATGATGATCAAACAGTCTACTTGATTCAGTTATGAAACCAAGGTAAACCGCCAGAAGACCCACACAATTGATTTTATTAAAGTGGTGAAGGTTTGTACAGAACCATCCCCACTTTTCAGAACTACTGATACACTCATTCGGTGTATATAAATGCCGCAGATGAAGCAGAGAATAGACCTCAGGCATTTAATTATGCCACAACAGGTTGTCACTACATGCTGCATTAGACTGATTACTAGCCAAGGCTATAGAACCCAATCTTTCCTGTTATTTAACCCATAACTGGAGGGAAGGGATGGATTAATATCTTTCTCAAAGGTATTAGTGCATCAATGACTGCAGCACATTAAACTGGATTTCGAACTCAGTTCCTCATTTTGAGCCAATATCCACTGCATCGCAACGCACATCCATATATATATATATATATATATATTTTTTTTTTTTTTAAATAATCTCACCCCAAGCAAGGCATTCCACTGCCACTGTTGTGCAGGGTGTTACATAAGGGAAAGTGATGAGAAAGAGGGGTTAGTGATGGGGAATGTCAGGAGGAGGGTAATAGACGGATGAGAATACCAAGAATGGGGGTGGAGATTAAAAAAGAGCTTGAGAGAGTGGATGCGAGTTAGTGAGATAGATGTCTATTGACCTTACATTTAAATTCCTGGAGATTGTAGCTGTTGGGGAAGCAAGTATATGGAAGGGAATTCCACAGGTGGGAGGAGCGATAAAAGAAGCTGTTAGAGTAGAAATTGTGGTTACATTTTATCGGTTTCACTGTAAAAGGGTGGGACATAGTTGCTAATTTGGTAGCTCAAGTAAATTCATATCTAACAGGCACCAGTGATCTAAGTTCATTGGAGAAGAAGCCGTGAAAATATTTATAGAAGAGGCACAAGGAAGCCACATTATGCCAGTGAGATAGCGACTTTAAACCAAGCTGCCAAGTCAGTATCTATCACATTATGGTTTAAAATTTGCTACATTAGTCAGGGATGAATGATCAGTTTTAGAGTTTATGTAGATATAAACAGTTTCACAACTAAGTTTCCCACTAGAAGCAATCATCAGACAAGGTGTCAGAACTTCTTCATAAAGTATTTATTGGCCACTGGGTAATTAACGGAAGTAAAATAAGAGGGAAGCCTGCTTTCCCAGATCGTTTTTCTTTCAGTTTTCTTCTACCTGTTTTGCTTTACATATGTCCTGTGAGTGTCATATTCTCCAAGTCCTCTTCTCATTATGTGTCCCAAAAATGTGATCTGTTTCTTTCTAAATTTATATATGCTCCCTTTTTGTTTCCATTTTCTTTAAAACCCTCTCACTGTTACTTGTTTTGTCCATGGTATTCTTAGCATCCTTCTGTAGAAACATTTCTGTTACCTCAATTCTCATCTTCATCCATGTGGAAACTGTTCTAAATTCCCTATCATATAGGAGGAATGATATGATGTGCAGTGGATATCAACTTCAAATGAGAAATCAAGGAGCCGAGTTCAAATTCCAGTTAAATTCCTTGCATTCACTTACAAATAAATACCCTTGGGAAAGGTATTAATCTGTCTCTTCCTTCCATTTATGGGTTAAATAACAGGATAGATTGTGTTCTATAGTCTTGGCTGGCAACCAGTCTACTGCAGAAAGTAATGGTAACCTACTGCAAGATAACCTTCTGCCCAGTCAGTCATATCTCAAGAGACATGATCGCCCAAGCACGTATCACATATGACACTTAACTGACTGACTGATATAATGTAACACCTTTTTCTTTGTAATAAAATTTTTCCATATCTTAATAATTTTAGATTTTGGACGGCACTTTTGCTATTCAGATTTGAGATTCCTGTGACATATGCAGTGGATGGTGGGTAAATTATCACCATTTTATACTTTAATTTCATGCACGCACATTGTTTAAAGTTTTGTTGATTGTACAGTATAATTGAGTCAGTTGGGCATCATCTGTGAGAAAAAGCACACCATGATGCAATTCACTCTTAACTCTTTGTTGCATATTGGTTACAGTTGTAACCAATATGCAACAATGGTTAGAGAAAGTTTACAATTGTAACCAATATGCAACAAAGTTTAAAAAAAGATTACAATTGTAACCAATATGCAACAAAGGGTTAAAGAATTTGGAAACAGCATTCTGTACTGCTTAGCATTTGTACCAGAAGCTCTAATATAAACATTTCATTGAGTTTGAGTGTCAAATGGTGATTATATAGTTGTTTGATATGATCACTAGTTATGCCACCATTCATCATACAGGACCACAGACTCAACATGGAGACCTACATCAAGTACCTTGAGAAGAATAAATTTATTCTTTTCAAGATATTTTCTGTAATTTTGGTAAATTTATCTTTTAAAATGAGATGTCAGTGTTATTTTCATTTTTACATAATTTAGACAACAATTAATTCATTGCACTGTGTATTTCTTCATCTCTTTAAGCACATCCAAATTTCTTTTCCAGATATATAATGCAAGAAATATTTTTGAAAAACATCTAATAATATTTAACTGATGATTTTCAATGTTTATATATATATATATATATATATATATATATAATCTAGAGAGAGAAAAATTGACTCACTAGACAACTATGACCATTGCTGAAAAGTTAAATCTTTGGTTACAGTTTTGAATTCAGTTGTCTTTCATGGCTAAAGAACCGTAACTGCTTAGCTGGGAAAGGAGAGGCGAAATCATAACTTTTTTTAATCATTCCATCCCAAGCAAGGTAATTAAACTACTAGCGTGCTATTGAGTTTTATAATATGAGAAAAACTACTATTAAAGAGTGAGAGGACAAAAGAACAAGAATTAATAATAATTGACATTGCATTTAAATTTCTGAAGATAAAATTATCCAAGTGGTAAGTAGCCAGAAGAGAGTTCCACAAGCAAGAATTGTGATAGAAGAAACTATTAGCATAGAACTTATGGTTGTGTTTAGCTATGAAAATGACGATACCATTTGGGTCACCTTGGGTCACCATGGTTTGACAATGGTGTGTGTGGATCACCATAATTCAATCGGATTTTAATTTTCTGCCTTTTATGTATTTGAAAAAATTCAGATTGATATTACTCTTTGTTGGGACGCCCGCGCCTATTCGGCTATAATGGACTATTCCATTACTATGTAAAGTAATGGTGGCATCTACGACGGGAGTGTGCTGAGCAGCCGATCGACAAGTCAGTCGTAGACTTCCGGTGACGACCCGGAAGTACCCATTGCTCATACTACGTCTTATGACGGTTGAGACGATTAACCCTTATTCTTGTATTGGATACTAATAACCTTTGTAAATACTATTTTCATGGAATACAACAATTAACCTATTCCTGTTGTTGAGTTATTTATTCTTACTCACGACATAACACTCTACAAAATGAGCAACAATTTTTCTTTTGTTGTAACCTTTTTTTTTCATTTTGAAATCTATAGGTTTTTCCAATCAGAAATTTTCATTTGTAATATCCAAAAATCATTTGATGTGGTCTTCAGATATTTTTTGGTTTATTCTATATTTGTGACTTAAATTTTTGTCAAGAATCGTTCAGATATTCATTTGTTTTCAGATAATAAAAAGTTACATGTCATTAAGAATATTACCATGTCTCAATCTTTCCCTGTGGGAATGTTTTCATTCTTTGTAAATTGGCATTCAGATTTGTGTTTTGTTATTTTTTTCTTTCTTTATCTCTTGATTTACAAATTGATGTCTTTTGTCCACACATATTTTCAATAAATTGCGTCCCAATTCTTCCATATGAGGGAGAGAGTATGGCTTCTTTAAAAATAATTATTTAAATTTGTGGAGATTTTTTTGTTTGTTTTTTTTTGCCAGAAACCTACCTCTGTTGGCCTCAGACAGTCTTAATAAATTTTGTCCCGATCCTACCTAATGAGGGACAGGGTGTATCTTCTTTAAAAATGATTATTCAAATTTGTTTTTTTTTCTTTTTATCTTGGTTCAGGCACTGACCTTCGTCGTCTTTACACAATCTCAATAACATATGCAAACTAATAAAAAGACTTGATTTAATTTCTCGTATGTAACATCATTGTTTACGTTTAATGGACTCTGAACTTTCTCAACTACTGTTAGCGAGTGGATGTGTAGCTGTGTTTTTTTTTTTTTTTACCCCAAACATTAATTCTCTAATTACTTGAAACATTCTCTTAGATCTAAGAAACTTTTTTTTCTTCCCTCTTGGGTGGGTGTTTATAAATATACCTTCAACCATCTGGTCGTGCATAGAATACTGTTTTCATATCTGGTCAGGCACCCCTGTTGTTAATCTCAGGGTTCTCGACAGGCTCCAAAGTAGAATCTCTAATAAGATTGGTCCAGACCTGGCAGCTCAACTCCAGCCACTTTCTCACTGGCAGGATGTGGCTTTCCTCTGTCTCTTCTGCAAATATCTTCATGGATTTTGCTCCGACAAACGTAGGTCACTGGTGACCCCTCCACAAGAATTTACTCAGCAATCAGACTGGCAACAAAGTCTCACCATTTTACTGTTAAACCTACCAATTCCAGCTGACAATTCTTTTCCAGCAGCTTCTTTTCTTGCAGTTCCTGCCTGTGGAACTCCCTTCTGTATATTTGTTTTCATGATAGCTACAACTTCCAGGAATTTATATACAATGTCAATTCCCATATCACCCTGTGTATCTAGTTCTTATCCTTTCTCTCTACCTTTGCAACTGTCTTCACACCTGTGTTCCCATCCTTTTTTTTCTCTGACACTCCCTGTAGCTGGTTCTTTCTTTTCACTTTCCTGCTTTCCTTTCTCTCATATGTAGCCCCCTGTGCATCAGTAGTGGTACTGGCTTGCTTGGGGAGAAAAGATTTTTAAAAAAATTCCACTTTCTGTGCTCATTCTCATCACACCTGAGTTAACTACTTGTTTATATGTCACAGAAAGCCACTGATGTCTGAAGAAAGCACAAATTTCCACCTGGTAGCTAGGAGGTCAACTTTCAAGTGAACTCATCGGTAATCTGGCTTCTTTTATGAGATTTGGTGTGGTAATGAACACAAAATCTCTTCTGACAAATAAAAATTGGCACAAAATAGATTTGAAAATTTGTCTGCTGAATAAGCTTGTTAACCATTACATTAAGATAGACTCTCAGTTATTTACTAAGTGATATATAGACTGGCACAAGACCTCATTAACAAGGTACACTACTGGCCATAATTATTAGGCCATCCCAGTTTTTTAAAAGAAATAATGTATTTCATTCTATTTTTTACCATTTATTGCCAAATTAAAATAGATTGGTTCTTTTGTTATTACTTAGAAAATTTTACAAGGCAAAGAAGCAAAAATGAACTTGTTCAAATCACTCTAAATTTTCTTCATTCTTTCATTGATGAAACTGCAATATAGGTAATTATAAAATATTTATTAATTCATTTGATGCACATGTTATTGTGCAGTGTTTACAAAAGAACCATTCTATTTTCATTTACAATTATTCAATTGGCAATAAATACTAAAAAAATAGTATGAAATATATCAATTTTTAAAACACTGGGGTGACCTAATAATTATGGCCAGTGGTGTACCTAATAAGTCTCAAGGTCCCTAAATGAGAAATTCTATCCATAAAAACAAATATACCAAGCAATACATCAGCAACCCTGGTTATAATCTGATGGATTCTATGTTCATTATCTCTAGGCCTTGCTCTTCTCTTAACTTCGGCCTGTATTTTCTCATTCCCTCCCTTATCCCTTCCAATCTTTGTTGCCAGTCTGTTTTATCGTTTCCATAGACGATTTATATGTGAGAAAAAAAGAAGGAAAGCACACATACTTTTTTACTTCATATTTCTTTTGTTCTATCTTGCCAAAAAGAATTTTAGTCTTTTGTAATTTTTATACTTTTTGATCTCAATGTGCATTAAAACTACTGTCCTCGTATTTGTTAGTAGCAGAGGTTCACTGTCTATGTCTAGGGATCTCTCATCTTGTTCGTATTTACTACTGTTCAGTTTTTTTCCAACCTATTTCCACTTTCTATCAGCTACCTGGGCCAAGGATTGAACTCACAATTACTATGTCACTAAATTTCTTACTTTTAATATTTTGCCCATTTCCTTTTGATATTCATCCAACAAGCTTGTTTCTCTCTCTCTCTTTTCTCTCTCTCTGTATATATATATATATGTATATATATAGATAGAGAGAGAGAGAGAGAGCACTGAATTAGAGCACACTGGCTATTGGGCATGTATAATGATAGTATATGCACTAAAAAGTCTGCCTTCTTCTAACAAGCGCTCATAGCCCAGAGGTAGAATCACAGATTGACACCATTTCAGTCAGGTTTCAATCCTGGGTTAAAAGCAATCGGAGTCTAACCGTACTGATGAGCTGTGATACAGCGAAACAAATCTGTCTGCGGATGACTATATATATATATATATATATATATATATATATATATATTTATATTTAGTATATCGAGGTAGAAAGTAATTTTCTAAATGTATGCTATTAAATATAAGAGACAATGAATGTCTATTATGTTTAATCATGAGCCGTTCTAAACGTTGTATTTTTGCTTTAATTTCAGTTGAAAATAAAGACAAAAATTCTCCAACATTTGGATAATTATTTATTGGTTTTCTTCTAAGCTTTCAGCTCACATGAGCCATCTTCAGAGAGGTTGTTTAAACTGAAATATTATAAAATCCACCATCACCGACGATTTTATTTTGTGTTGACATAAAACTCCACTTGGCAACGGCAATAGTTACCAAAAATAATAAACGCAGTTCTTAAGTTTGTGATGCGGTTTTATGATGTCACACCACGGGATAGCGCGAAATGAAACAAAACCATGTCGTCAAATGCAATATAATATGTTATTTCCTGTTTTAAAGTTGATTTTATTGAGTGTTGGTTGTTTTGATTTGATGTACATGGCTTCCAATATCTGCAGGTTCCTCTTACTGTGTGTATGAGTAAGGATCACCGTATTGTTGACCAAAATCTGTCTGATATTACCTACATGTTTATGTTTTTCAGAGAAATGTTGTTTAATAGTACTCTGATCAGAAAGATGACATGTAAATCTACGGGAGAGTATGGTTGTAGTAAAACCAATATATGTACTAGGTTTTTTATTAGTATCAGAGATGCAATCTCTGAATGGGCATGTAAATTGGTACACTACATTGGTTTTTTGTAGAGAATTTAGTTTAGTGCTTGTTATATATACATATATATATAGTCATCTCCAAATAAATAAGAACAAAAAAAATAATTATGACATTCAAAATATTAATTTAAGAGTGCTCAATATAAAAAAAGAGCAATGAATATTTGTTAGTAGTTATGGCGTTAGAACATGTGCAAACTAACAACTACTACAAAAGTGTACATTTTGTTTTGACATTGAAAGAACACATTTGAAGTAGTTTGCACATCACATGTTCTAACATAATAATATCAATAATATATATATATATATATATATATTTTATTTGTATTTAAGTAACGCCACTGATGTGCAGGGGGCTACATAAGAGTAAAAGGATTAGGGGGGGCTACATAAGAGTAAAATTTATATTCTTTCAACTGGTTTTATTTTAATTTTTTCTCACATTAATACACTTTTCTGTCATGCTTTTTTTTCCTATTATTTACTTCCTGTTTTTCGATCAGAAAGTGTAACTGATTCCAGTTAAAAAAGGCCGGGTTATAACACTCTGATCCATGATTGGAAAGCATAATATAGATAAAAATATTCAACTCAAATATAATGAGAAAGAAAGGTCTATCCATCAACCGCAAGAAAACAGAAAGTATAGCCATCAGCAAGAGGAAAAGTTAATGTCAGCATCAAACAATGGTTGAATATTTGCATCCTGTTTTAACAAATAATAGAAAATGTGACACAGAAATCCAAACACACATTGGACAAGCAAAAGCGGCATTACAAAAGGCTATGCAAAGTGCTGTGAGATAGAAACATTTCGTAAAAGCAAAGAAAGGAATGCCGGAAAACTATGGGATCTCTGATATAACAGTTAATGTGGAACAGTCCCCCAACAGACTCAGAGAAAACTGGATGCAACAGAAATATTCTTCTACAGAAGGATAAGAATTTCATGGACAGTGCTTATTTGCATCATCCATGGAATTCAATCAGAAAGTCTTAAGGAAAATTGAAACAAAAAGAACACTGAAAATTCTGAGACATATAATGAGGAAAAAGAGCTTGGAAAATTTTACCCTTACATGGCATATTTGAGGGTAAGAGAGATAGAGAAAAGCTTATGTAAATGAATGGCAGGGCGAGAGATGAGAGCCTTAGCAAAAGGAGAAAAACTGCCAATTTTACCCTCACATGGCATATTTGAGGGTAAGAGAGATAGAGAAAAGCTTATGTAAATGAATGGCAGGGCGAGAGATGAGAGCCTTAGCAAAAGGAGAAAAACTGCCAATTTTACCCTCACATGGCATATTTGAGGGTAAGAGAGATAGAGAAAAGCTTATGTAAATGAATGGCAGGGCGAGAGATGAGAGCCTTAGCAAAAGGAGAAAAACTGCCAATTTTACCCTCACATGGCATATTTGAGGGTAAGAGAGATAGAGAAAAGCTTATGTAAATGAATGGCAGGGCGAGACATGAGAGGAGCCTTAGCAAAAGGAGAAAAACTGCCAATTTCCACTTTACAGTGCATTTGAGGGTAAGAGAGAGAGAGTAGGTGCAAGCTTGCAATGAATGGCAGGGCGAGAGAGTGAGAGTCTTCAGTGTACAGAGAAATCAATTTTGCATTCCCATGGCATATTTGAGGTAGAGATAGAGAAAGGCTTATGTAAATGAATGGCAGGGCGAGAGATGAGAGCTCAGCAAAAGGAGAAATCAGCTAATGCATCACATGGCATATTTGAGGGTAAGAGAGATAGAGAAAGCTTATGTAAATGAATGTAGTTAGAGACAGAGCCTTAGCAAAAGGAGAAAAACTGCCAATTTTACCCTCACATGGCATATTTGAGGGTAAGAGAGATAGAGAAAAGCTTATGTAAATGAATGGCAGGGCTAGAGATGACATTCTTGAAAAATATAAAAATCACAATTTTACCCTCTAAGGCACATTTGAGGGTAAGATATATAGAGGAAAGCTTATGTAAATGAATGGCAGGGCGAGAGATGAGAGCCTTAGCAAAAGAAAATCAATAACTTTTACCCTCACATGTACATTTGAGGGTAAGAGAGATAGAGAAAAGCTTATGTAACAGAATACACAGGGATGTGCAGAGATGAGAGCCTTTAGCAAAAGGAGAAAAACTGCCAATTTTACCCTCACATGGCATATTTGAGGGTAAGAGAGATAGAGAAAAGTTTACAAATGAATGCAGGGTGAGACATAGAGAGCCTTGGCAAAAGGAGAAAAAAACTGCCAATTTTACCCTCACATGGCATATTTGAGGGTAAGAGAGAGAGAGAGAAATATGTAAATGAATGGCAGGGCGAGAGACAGAGCCTTAGCAAAAGGAGAAAAACTGGCTAATTTTACCCTCACATGGCATATTTGAGGGTAAAGGAGAGATAGAGAAAAGCTTATGTAAATGAATGGCAGGGCGAGAGATGAGAGCCTAGCAAAAGGAGAAAAATTTGCCAATTTACCCTCACATGGCATATTTGAGGGTAAGAGAGAGAGAGAAAAGCTATGTAAATGAATGGCAGGGCGCAGAGATGAGAGCTCCAGTAAAAAGAGAAAACTGTTAATTCACTCCTCACATGGCATATTTGAGGGTAAGAGAGAGAGAGAGAAAAGCTTATGTAAATGAAATTTGCAGGGCTAGAGATGGAGAGCCTCAGCAAAAGGAGAAAAACTGCCAATTTTACCCTCACATGGCATATTTGAGGGTAAGAGAGATAGAGAAAAGCTTATGTAAATGAATGGCAGGGTGTAGGGAGATGACAGCCTAGCAAAAAAGCGAGAAAATCAGCACCATCAAATTCTCACATGGCATATTTGAGGGTAAGAGGTGATAGAGAAAGCTTATGTAAATGAATGGCAGGGTGAGACATGAGAGGAGCCTTAGCAAAGAGAAAAACTGCCAATTTTACCCTCACATGGCATACGAGGGTAAGAGAGAGAGAGAGAAAAGCTTATGTAAATGAATGGCAGGGCGAGAGATGAGAGCCTTAGCAAAAGGAGAAACTTGCCAGAGCTTCAACAAAGAGAAAGTTTTGAAGAACAATGATCACCCATGTTCTGAAGGGAGTGGCACATAGAAGATTGGTATAAAATTCCTAAATAGTAGGTTTATATATGTTAATAAGTACCAACCTTATATCGTTAAAACTTCCCTCACCCATTATTGGCCAGAATATTGTGAGTTACAAACTGAAGATGTAAACATCAAGCCAGTACAGAATTGTTTTAACAGAGAATAGAAAACATGACAATGAAATCCGAATGCTCATTGGAATACCAAAAGGTGGATTCAGAATGTTAAGCAAAGTATTTATAAACAGGAAAATTTTGTTAGAAATAAGGAAAAGTGGAAAGGAATTTAATAGTGAGCATTAGGAAGATACAACTGAAGTTCCTGGGACATGCAATGAGGAAGGAGGGCTTAGAGATCCTGATACTAACAGGTCAGATAGATGGAAAAAGAGACAGAGGAAAGCAGCGAATAACATATTTGAAGGGCCTGAGCAGGTGGATGACAGAATGGGGGTTGCGTGGTGTAACAGGAGAAATTGTGCTAAGAACAACTAGGAATAGGGAGATGTGGAAGGCCATAATTGCCTATGTCCTCAAGGGACAGGGCACATAGAAAAAGAAGATATATGCCAACTGTTTATAAAAAATTATAATGTAGATATAAAGTGGGGGATCAAATCTATATTATAATCAATATATAAACTGATCTCTCATTTTGTGGCCATGCTAGTTTCTATACATTTATATTCTAGATTTATTGGCTTGAGCTAGTGGATGGCAGAGCGGGGGTTGCGTGGTGTAACAGGAGAAAGCATGCTAAGAGCCACCAGGGATAGGGAGACGTGGAAGGCCAGAGAAGAAGAAGAAGAATCGAACTTTTACCAAATTTCAATCTTGAATACTGGTCAGTCTCTTCAGACATGAAAAAACTAGAGGCAACAGAAATGTGCTTCTACAAAACGATGCAATGAATAAGTCTTAAGAAAATGGAAACAAAATGGAAACTTATCAGAATCAGGAAGTGGTTACTGAAAATTCCTGGGGTACATAATAAGAAAACATAATGATAACTAATCAACAATGGAACATATGAAATTACCTCTCCTATAAGAAATTCTGTTAACTGATATTACAAAAACATCTTCAATAAATTTTTTATGTAGGAAAAAAAGTGTTGATAACAACACGTGTGGTCAAACATGGATCTCCAGTCAACAAACATAACCATAAAGGAATTATACTACTGGAATCACACGTCCATAAATATTTAATATATAAAGCACTCAGATAAAAGTCTGTGTGTGTTCTGAGTTGCGCATCATTCTGGTGTTGTGCATCATTGAAGAGATTGTTTCTGAGTGAATTACTCGAGAGAATTATTCTGGGCACTTCGACATGGCATAATGGTGGACAAGCTTGTCTCACTAGATCAATTACAAGAGAGTTTGATCATTACTGGATGCCCTTTACTTTTGGCCTTGTGCTACATCTAAGCCCCACTGAGGAAATCACTATGGATTTTTTTTAACCAAATATGGGTCACTTTGTTCCAATAACTTTCACGCTCTTTGGAGTAGCTTCATGATTTCATCCTTACAACAGTTGAAATTTTTTTTTTTTTTTTTTTTTTAATCGTTTCACCCCAAGCAAGGCAGTCCACTGCCACTATTGTGCTTGGGGCTACATAGGGGAAGGTAAATAGAAAGAGTGGTTAGATATAGGAAATGTCAGAAGGGGGGGGGGTGGGATAGGTAGTTGGGAGGATGGGAAGAGTGTTTGAAAGAATGGAAGCGAGTTATTGTGTTAGGAGGTGTCTATTGACCTTACATTTAAACTCCTGGAGATTGTAGCCATCGGGAAAGCAGTCATGTGGAAGGGAATTCCAGAGTTGGGAAGTACGAGAAAAGAAACTGTTGGAGTAGAAGTTGCGGTTGCATTTTATCGGTTTCACTGTAAAAGGGTGGGATCTATTTCCTAATCTAGTATCTCGTGCAAATTCGAACCTAGGGGGCACCAGTGATCTAAGTTCATCGGAGCAGAAGCCATGGAAGTATTTATAGAAGAGACACAGGGAAGCCACGTCGCACCGGTGAGAGAGAGACTGCAGGAGGTCTGCCAAGTCAGTATCGATAACATTACAGACCCTCCGCTGTACCTTGTCGAGAAGCCCAAAGAGAATAGCAGGGGCACCCGACCAGATATGGCAACAGTATTCAATGCACGGGCGGATGGTAGATTTATAAATGTGCAGGATAGATTTTTTCAGACGGAAAAAACCTCCGGGCCCTAAATATTTTGGCATGATGACTTAGTTTAATTGGTTTCTACAAACTTCCAGAGAATTACAGTTTTTTTTTCCCTAATAAGAACATTTTGTAGGGATAGAAATAAGTGTACATCTAAATATTGAAGGTCAGGTGAGTATGGTTGATGTAGTAGGGTACCCCAGCAAAACTGTACCAATTACTGCAATGTTTGCAAAGAGACCTGAGGTCTGGTGTTGTCCTGGTGGAAAATAAGGCACCATTCTGATTGCTCAATTGCAGATTGTTTTCATTGATTACCATCTTACTTGTCTGAATTCAACACCTAATTATGCCATAGGTGCTCGTAATATGCATTATCTTTCCAATCCAACCAGATCAGCATCACTTTCTTCAGATTTAAACATATATTAAACTGCATTCAGCTGTAAGGCATCTGATTGAGAGATTGGAGGTTTTGAGGAGCATTAAACCACCTCTTATTTACTGTTGTTCCCAGGTCTGATCCAAGGTAGGAGCAATTCTTTCAATATAAAATTGCTGTTAGCCAATCAGTGTTGGTAAAGTATCCAAGGTCCTCATATATTCATATGAGTAATATATTTTAACTTATAATCTCCATCCTTAAAGTCCTCAGTATCTATCAAAATCTAATCTAAATTAAACTTATTTATAAATGGAACTGTGTCTGTTTGTGTGTGTGTGTGTGTGTGTGTGTGTGTCCATTACCTATAGACTCTGAAACGGCTGAACCGATTTTCTTGAAAATTTACACAGTTGTACTATAAGTGTCTGCAAGTGTTCTTAGCTAGGTTTTGTGTTGAGGTACCCCCGATAAATATCGAAAAATCAGGTTATAGAAGGAGTGGTCCGATTTTAATCAAATTTGATACACTCATAGACAAAGACATAAGAAACCTTTATATCATCAGAAGGTCAACTTCTGAATTTGCTATTTATTTTTTTGTATCAACTGATTGATTTTAAAAAAGAATAAATCTGTAAAAGTAATAAACATCACATATATTAGTAACAGACTGCTTGACCCTAGCGACCACCATTTCAGTCAATGAATTTGTGGCCAGCGCTTATAATAGTCAGTTATCACTTTATTAGTATCACTATTATATTAGACATAAACTGCTATATCAGTTATAAACTGGCGTGCAAACATTCAGTCTGTAAAGTGCCATACATGAAACACACTTGGGCGATCGTGTCTCGAAAGAGACATGACTTACTGGGCAGAAGATTCTCCCAGTAGGTTGCTATTGCTTTCTGCGGTAGACTGGTTGCCAGCCAAGGCTATAGAACCCAATCTGTCTTGCATGTAAATGAATGCAATTCAACTGGAATTTGAACTCGGCTCCACGATTTCTCGTTCCGAGCCAATATCCACTGCCCCACAACACACATCCAGACATGCAGACATTACATGAGAAGAAATTGTTACATTGGTAAAATGAAAGCTTGAATCATTGGAAATATGTTATGGAAGAAAATAATCTGCTCCATTATAATAAAGATAGTTGTGCGTGTGTGTGTGTGTGTGTGTGCATATATTTTTTTTTCCATTTTTAAACGAGTTATTATACATATTGATTGTTTTTAAACAGGTTATTATATATATTGATTGTTTAATTACTTAGTTTCTGGTCATAATAAGATTAGAAACCAGTGCACATTTGTATTAAAAAGTGTTTAATACAATTATATTGTAGAACTTTTGAATATTTTCCATTTGTAAACGAGTTATTATGCAACCTTAGGTTTCCACCATGAGTGGTGTCTTAAATCGCCTGAAAACACCACTCATGGTGGAAACCTAGGTCGCATAATAACTCGTTTACAAATGAAATATATATATCTAAACTTATTTATAAATGGAACTGTGTGTGTGTGTATCCATTACCTAGACTCCGAAATGGTTGAACCGATTTTCTTGACAATTTACACAGTTGTACTATAAGCGTCTGCGAGTGTTCTTAGCTAGGTTTTGTGTCAAGGTACCCCCGATAAATATTGAAAATCGATAAAATCGGGTTATAGAAGGAGTGGTCCGATTTTAATCAAATTTCATACACTCATAGACAAAGACATAAGAAATGATATTCAGAAGTGTCAAGGTTGCAGTTCTTACAATAGTGCAGAAAATTTGATAGCGATATCAGGAAATCAAAATTTGACTTACATCCATTCATTTTTCTTTCAGTCTACGGTTTCGCTTTAACTGGAAACAACTATTGCTTTTTCGTCTTTCGTGCCAACGTTCAAAGAGTCTGAGCTCCAGGATCATGGATTAGGTTTTAAAGCTTTCATTACACCCAAGCAACGCCGGGCTATACTGCTAGTAAGCCATATAGAATTTCATATATATATATATATATATATATATATATATACTTGCAGTCATAATTAAATCAGACCAGTACAATGTTGTATTAAAAAGTGTTAAATATAATTATATTGTAGAAATTTTGAATATTTTTCATTTGTAAATAAGTTATTTCACAAGTGACCGAGGTTTCTATAGAAGTTATTACAAGTTAAATATACATATATATATTCAATACTGTCACACTCATAAAGAGAGAGACAATAGCAAGGTAGTCTCGGTTCAATTCATTCTCTTTACTACCAGTTAATAAATTTTACTTCTTCTATGTGCCCTGTCCCTTCAGGACGTAGGCAATCATGATTTTCCACGTCTCCCTATCCCTGGTCGCTCTTAGCACGCTTTCTCCTGTTACACCACCCAAACCCCGCTCTGCCATCCACTAGCTCAAGCCAATAAATCTAGAATATAAATGTATAGAAACTAGCATGGCCACAAAATGAGAGATCAGTTTATATATTGATTATAATATAGATTTGATCCCCCACTTTATATCCACATTATAATTTTTTTATAAACAGTTGGCATATATCTTCTTTTTCTATGTGCCCTGTACCTTGAGGACATAGGCGATCATGGCCTTCCACGTCTCGCTATACCTGGTGGCTCTTAGCACGCCTTGTCCTGTTAAACCATGCAACCCTGGTTCCATCATTCACCTGATTAGGTTCTTCAAATTTGTTATCCATTGCTTTCCCCCGTCTCTTTATCCCTTTATCTGGCTTGTTAGTATCAGTTTCTCCAAGCCCTCCTTCCTCATTGCATATCCCAGGAACTTCAGCTGTCTTTTCCTGATGATCAGTATTAATTTCCTTTTCGTTTCCATCATTTCTAAGACGTAATCATTGCTCACATGCTCGATCCATGATATTCGCAGCATCCTTCTGTAGAACCACATTTCAGTTGCTTCAAGATTTTCCTTCATCTTTGATGATATTGTCCAGCATTTACTGCCATATTGAAGAACTGAGAACGAAAGCTATTTTCGCGTGTTTGTTCTTTAACAGTGCCTTATTTTATTTTTATTTTTTGACAATTATATCATCAAGTAGTGAAGTGTTTATATATATATATATATATATATATATAATGAACTTAATCACAGTAAGGCAACACTAATAATTACAGACTAAACATCCGAAAATAATGCTAACTTAACAGTAATTTAAACCGTCTTGTAACCCGGCGAGAACTCCCTCGTGAGTTAAAGAATGGGGGAGAAAAAAAAATAAACAAACAGCGCACAAGAACAATACGTCTAGTGCTTGTTGGAAAGGAAGAAAAACCAAGACAAAACCTTAACAACAAAGTGCTCGATACGAAAAGTAGAGCGAGATTACAATACAAGAAATCTAGAAGTGAGCCACCACCTACCGCGGTTTCACACAACGGTAGGTGGTGGCTCACTTCTAGATTTCTTATATTATAAATATATATATATTATAATCTTCTCTTATAAAAAAGACCATTTTCCGTGTGTGTCTGTGTAATAATTCTCTTAAATATTTTACCATAATTATTTACGACAGGGGTACACTCATAACACAAAAGTCATTATCTTACGTCTTACAGGAATCGTTTTTATGAAGAAATTTATAAAGAAATTATAAATTCATAAAGAAAATCCAGGATGAAGTAGAATTACTTCCCACATAAAACATTAGATATGACACTATTGTCACTGATGTCATACCATTTTATGTGGATGTATTTTTGGGTGGTATATGTGGTGCTTATTTCTGGGAGGGGTATATATGTGGGCCATTTCCATTGGATCCTGTTAAGAGAAATGGCAAGTCAAATGCTTGTTACATCAAAAACTACTCTTTGGCAAATAATGTGTTCAGTGTATTTAAAAAAATGCAAATTGCAGAGTGACGAATACGTGGTCCAACAGTATCAGCAACAAATGTCGAAAAGACGGTATTTACCAACCTTCCCACGTAAGGTTAGATGTGACACAAGGTCATTTTATAGTGGGTCTTCCCAGCCATATAGCCGAGCCTAAAATATGTCTGTCTATTTTTACCGAGTCGTGATTCTACCCTTCGGCGGAACCACAACTGGGTTAGTGCTTGCTGCTCGGAAGCAGAGAGCGCTCTCACTATTTATTTTGTAAATATTACAAAATTATGGCACAAGGCCTAAAAGGGGAGGGGGAGAGGTTGGTTCTCGCTTAACTATCCTATACCTAACTAAACACTATCACGACCCATTCACTCGTTACAATTTGCACAGTCACCAAAAGAACCCATCCATCTACTACCAGAAGGCAGAGAGCTGACAGTGTCAGTAACAGCAAATGCCGGCTGCGAAAAGACCACCAGAAAGAGACTTGAGACTATTTATTATGGAATAGGCCAGTCCATTGCCCAGAGTGGGGCAATCCATTTGCTGGCCTGCCATTGGCTAGATGTTTGATAGAAGAGATTATCCGGGTCTAACTCTTTTACCAACATGAGGAGGCCATCACACCTACCATTACGAGGAGGCTACGATAATTTACAAGGCAGCCATGATGTTCACAGTAAGTTATCTTGACTTCTACACAGAACAATTTAAATTTTTGTTTGATATTTAGCATTTATTTATTTTATTTTATTCTTTTATCAAACCACTTGATAAAGGTGATAACGCCACTAAGATCCAAGGGGCTACTGAGAGTGAAAGAGATTTAAAAAACTTTAGAAGTTGATAAAAAATCATGACGTGGTTTCAATTCCGAATTCTTCATGTGCCGTGTTTCTTCAGGTGATCATGGACTTCCACTTGGCACTGTCTCTTGTTACTCTCAATATTTTTCTTCTTGGTATCTTTTTCACACGCCACTTTGCCATCCATTTACTCAGGCCTATCAAGTACATCTCGCTCTGCTTTCCCCTGTCTCTCTTTCCTTCTCTTCGTCCCGTGAGTATTAAATTCTCCAGGCCCTTCTTTATTCTTGCTTTATTTTGCTACCTTCTGTAGAAGGTCCTGCATTTTCCTTTTAGTGTCTGCTATCAGCACTGTGTCATCCACGCATCTGATATTGCTGAGATTGTGGCCACCAATGATGAATCCCAGCAAGGCTTTTTATTTCTCTCATAATTGCTTTGCTGTGCAGGTTGAATAAATCCGGTGAGAAAGCATATCCTTGTCTTACACTCCTTTCTATTTCTGTATACCTGCTGAGTTCACTTCCTATCCGTACACAAGCAATTTGCTACCAATCTCCAGATAACAGGGAGAAAAACATCCCTGTTACTGCCTAAAGTTTTGTACGTGAAACCGCAGTTGAAATAAAGTTTACATTTACTTACAAAATATACATTAAACAAAAACTTTGTCAGTTTGGACTATGAAATGACCAAATATAGGCCACTAAGGTGCTGATAGGAAATGTGATTTGTATAGATAGCTTATACATCGGTGAAGAAACACATTACTTGAGAATCCTTTAAAGTGTGAAACGGACAGTTAAGAGATCGTGTGGATTTTTATGTCTAGTCTAACTGAAACTTTGCACTTTTCTAAGAGTGATCTAAACTTATTTATAAATAGAACTTTGTCTGTGTATGTATGTCTGTGTGTGTACCTATAGACTCTGAAACGGCTAAACCGATTTTCTTGAAAATTTACACAGTTGTACTATAAGCGTCTGCGAGTGTTCTTAGCTCAGTTTTGTGTCGAGGTACCCTCGATAAATATCGAAAATCGATAATCGAAAAAATCGGGTTATAGAAGGAGTGGTCCGATTTTAATCAAATTTGATACACTCATAGTCAAAGACATAGGAAACGATATTCAGAAGTTTCAAGATTGCAGTTCTTACAATAGTGCAGAAAATTGATAATATATATATATATATATATAAAAGGCAAGATGTTTGTGTGTGTGTCTGTTTATCTGTCTCTATATCCTTTATACAAATCCACAATTTTTTATCCGATTCTCACTAAACTTCACAAATATTCCTTAGCCTGAGCCCAGGACAATGGATTAGTTTTAAAGCTTTCATTACCCGAGCAACGCCGGGCTATACTGCTAGTATATTTATAAATTTCTCTGACATTTTCCAATTCAAATTTTTTTTACAAATCATGTTACGTTTGAGAGCTCACCACTATTAAATTTTGCTTGGTACCTGCAAACATTTTCGATACCTAAATTTAAATTGAAATTTTTAAAATAAATTTCATTTCAGCTTTAAAATGAACTTTAAATGAGAGTCAAGAGATTAAATTTAGTAATTCCAGTAAACAAAATACGCTGGCGTATTTTAAACCGAAATTATATTGATTGGAATCTAAAATTTTTCAGATTAAAAAAAAATTTAACCGTGCCGCCATTTTTTTGATTGATTGACACATTTACGTAAACAGTAGCCACATTTCTGTTTTAAAAATCTGGCAAAAATAAAATATACGTCGCTGACACGTTATTGAAGTCAGTTTTTTAAATTAAAATTTACCTTTATTTGATTTGAAAGTGTATTATTATTTATATTTTCATGGTGTTTTGACCCCAGTTTGGGGGTTAACTAGTTGCCCATAGTTGGGACCCTAACAGGTGCTACCACTTTGGGTCAGGGTGGACCTGGGAACAACAGCAATTAAGAGTTGGTTCCATGTTCCTCACAACCCCCAATTAGAGGCCTTGCTGCTGGATACAGTTTATTGTCATACTCAGGACTGGGTCTAGTTTTAAAATAAACTGGATTGATTTGGGTTACTAAAGATTGATTGATTCATTAATGTTTATGGTTTATCAGCCTTTTGTGAGCTATTTAAAGCCAGAAAAGATTTTTAGATTGCAAGAACGTTTGGGGGCTAATAATGTTTTACTGATAGGTAAAGGTTCATTAGTAGGACTTCTAAGCAGAGGAATGGTAGATTCATACCTTGCTGTGTGTAAGTGGATATAAAGTACCCGACTAGAATTGGAACTCAGCTGCCTGATTTTGAATTCCAAACCATTATCCATCATGCCACTCACACATCCAAGCATATAGCACATGTTATTCCCAAGCGGTTACCCATCTAGGTACTGACCAGAGACAACGTTGCTTAAATTGTGATTGTTCAAGAACTTAAGTTTCAACATGCCATGGCCATAAATTGTACTCCTAAAAAATCAAATAATTGATTAGCAAACAAGTGAAAGTTAAGCGTGGGTCAACTTTGTGTTAAAACTGAGTTATAAACAGACCCCCACTTTTGGCTATGGTCATTTTTTAACCATTATTTACTCTAGAAACTGGCAGATTTAATTCTGTTATGGACCAGGTTAAGGTCAGAAAAGAACTACACGACCACAAGGGTAGAAATAACAAATATATATTAACAAGAAATAACAATACAAAATGTGGAAAGTGTTAGTATGACTGTCAGTTTGGTTTGGAGTGAACTACTACCAACTCGACTCTCTCTCTTGAGAGGCGTAATATATATAGTGTTAGGAAGAGCTCATTCTGGCGTTACAGATAAGGACCCATGACAAATTCAATATTAATTTTTCAGTATATGTGGCTTTTGCAGGCGATTTTCAAATAAGAGCGGCCAACTTAGGCTACTTGATGTTTTAAAGAGAATAGAAACACAGAATCTGACTGTATAAATTTTAAGGGATATAGAATGAGGAAAGAAGGCTTGGAGAAAGTAATATTCAAATGACATACTGGATGCCAAGAAAAACTGGGAAGAAAAGTGAATAACCAACTGGAATGTGAAATAAGTGACCAATGCTCAGTTTGTAACCAAAACATGAGTACCTGATGACTGATGAATAAACTTATAATCGCATCCCATTGAAACATTGTTTCCTGTCTGATCTCCAAAATTAAGCAACGTCAAGCCTGGTCAGTTTCTAGATTGGTGACCACTTGAAAATACCAGGTGCTGTAAGTTTGGACATGTGGCTAGTGAAATAAATAATGACTCTGAATTATTGATCGAAGAGCCGTGTTCTAATTCCAGTTGGGGTCGTTATATTCACTTATGCATAAATACTTCTTAGAATGTTATGAATCCACCGCTTCTCCCCTCCCCCCAGCTGACGGTTAATTAGTAAAACTTGTACCACTAAAATCATTATTTTCAAAAAATAAATTAAATAAAATTGCGTACAAAATTTATAGATTTTGGCTTTAAATAACTTATAGAAGTTGATATGTTGCTAACCAAAACAATCAGCTGTTAAATAATTCGGGCGCCTTGATGTGCAAGATTGTCTTTCTAGGACAATTACAACTGAGTAGCGAGTTAACTCCTCACTGGGTGCCACATCACTTTCGACCTTGTGCCACCACGCTTAGAGGATCATTCAGGCACCTCGACGTGTTGTAACAGCAAGCTTGTCTTGCTAGAACGAATACGACTGAGTAGCGAGTTTGATCTTCACTGGGTGCCCTTACTTTCGGCCTTGTGCCACATCTAAGCTAAGCTTAGAAAAATACTATATCCGCCACAATTACCAGTTTGTAGACTAGAGCCATTCATACTGCAATCTAGTTTAGAAAAACGATTGTTGATATCGGTAAAAGGGATTAAATACTGAAGTTTGAAAAAAGACTTACCTCATGAACGTCCGTATGTAAAAAAGAATTTCGTAGGGAAGCCATATCGTTTTTATGCTGTCGAATTAACGCAAACTCACTGTTTCATTCTCAAGTTTGAGACTACTGGTCTACATTTTCTTTAAGAAGAACTCTTGTTGAGTTCTCAAGTTTGAGACTACTGGTCTACATTTTCTTTGGGAAGAACTCTCGTTGCATTCTCAAGTTTGAGACTACTGGTCTACATTTTCTTTAAGAAGAACTCTTGTTGAGTTCTCAAGTTTGTGACTACTGGTCTACATTTTCTTTAAGAAGAACTCTTGTTGAGTTCTCAAGTTTGAGACTACTGGTCTACATTTTCTTTGGGAAGAACTCTCGTTGCATTCTCAAGTTTGAGACTACTGGTCTACATTTTCTTTGGGAAGAAGTCTTGTTGCATTCTCAAGTTTGAGACTACTGGTCTACATTTTCTTTGGGAAGAACTATTGTTGAGTTCTCATGTTTGAGACTACTGGTCTACATTTTCTTTGGGAAGAACTCTTGTTGCATTCTCAAGTTTGAGACTACTGGTCTGCACTTTCTTTGGGAAGAACTCTTGTTGAGTTCTCAAGTTTGAGACTACTGGTCTACATTTTCTTTAAGAAGAACTCTTGTTGAGTTCTCAAGTTTGAGACTACTGGTCTACATTTTCTTTGGGAAGAACTCTCGTTGCATTCTCAAGTTTGAGACTACTGGTCTACATTTTCTTTAAGAAGAACTCTTGTTGAGTTCTCAAGTTTGAGACTACTGGTCTACATTTTCTTTAAGAAGAATTCTTGTTGAGTTCTCAAGTTTGAGACTACTGGTCTACATTTTCTTTGGGAAGAACTCTCGTTGCATTCTCAAGTTTGAGACTACTGGTCTACATTTTCTTTGGGAAGAAGTCTTGTTGCATTCTCAAGTTTGAGACTACCGGTCTACATTTTCTTTGGGAAGAACTCTTGTTGAGTTCTCATGTTTGAGACTACTGGTCTACATTTTCTTTGGGAAGAACTCTTGTTGCATTCTCAAGTTTGAGACTACTGGTCTGCACTTTCTTTGGGAAGAACTCTTGTGCATTCTTGTGTTTAAGATTACTAATCTACGCTCTGTTTGGGAAGAATTATTTTGCGTTTCGTGTTTGAGACTACTCAACTACAAAAACTGGTCGAGGTGAATATAGTTTAGACTAAGCTATTCAACATGTCAAGGGGCTAGCCTTACGTTTCCTGTTGTCTCTGAATTAATTTCTTCAAACCTCAATTCTACATCATAGACTGCATTAACGACGGCCAATTTTTGTTTCTTGCCTCATTTATTGCAGAGAATAGTCGTAGTATCCTTTTCAGGAAGAAGATCGACGGTAGTTACTAAGAGGATCGACGGTAGTTACTAAGAGGATCGACGGTAGTTACTAAGAAGATCGACGGTAGTTACTGAGAGGATCGACGGTAGTTACTAAGATCGACGGTAGTTACTGAGAGGATCGACGGTAGTTACTGAGAGGATCGACGGTAGTTACTAAGAGGATCGACGGTAGTTACTAAGAAGATCGACGGTAGTTACTGAGAAGATCGACGGTAGTTACTAAGAGGATCGACGGTAGTTACTAAGAGGATCGACGGTAGTTACTAAGAGGATCGACGGTAGTTACTGAGAAGATCGACGGTAGTTACTGAGAAGATCGACGGTAGTTACTGAGAAGATCGACGGTAGTTACTGAGAAGATCGACGGTAGTTACTGAGAAGATCGACGGTAGTTACTGAGAGGATCGACGGTAGTTACTAAGAAGATCGACGGTAGTTACTAAGAGGATCGACGGTAGTTACTAAGAGGATCGACGGTAGTTACAAGAGAAGATCGACGGTAGTTACTGAGAGGATCGACGGTAGTTACTAAGAGGATCGACGGTAGTTACTAAGAAGATCGACGGTAGTTACTGAGAAGATCGACGGTAGTTACTAAGAGGATCGACGGTAGTTACTAAGAGGATCGACGGTAGTTACTAAGAGGATCGACGGTAGTTACTAAGAGGATCGACGGTAGTTACTAAGAAGATCGACGGTAGTTACTGAGAAGATCGACGGTAGTTACTAAGAGGATCGACGGTAGTTACTAAGAAGATCGACGGTAGTTACTGAGAGGATCGACGGTAGTTACTGAGAGGATCGACGGTAGTTACTAAGAGGATCGACGGTAGTTACTAAGAAGATCGACGGTAGTTACTGGAGAAGATCGACGGTAGTTACTAAGAGGATCGACGGTAGTTACTAAGAGGATCGACGGTAGTTACTAAGAGGATCGACGGTAGTTACTAAGAGGATCGACGGTAGTTACTGAGAGGATCGACGGTAGTTACTGAGAAGATCGACGGTAGTTGCTGAGAAGATCGACGGTAGTTACTGAGAGGATCGACGGTAGTTACTGAGAGGATCGACGGTAGTTACTGAGAGGATCGACGGTAGTTACTAAGAAGATCGACGGTAGTTACTAAGAAGATCGACGGTAGTTACTAAGAAGATCGACGGTAGTTACTAAGAAGATCGACGGTAGTTACTAAGAGGACACGTGTTAAACGGTTAACCAAAATCTCATCGTCACGTGATGGCTTGCCTCACTAAAGAATCTAGGTGAAGCAAGGCATCTTCGTCTTTCTAATTCTTGAAACTATTTGAATGTCCCCGTGCCATTTTCGTTTTGTATGAAAACTTAAACAAAGGCAACCAATACCTGTCAGGGTTCGAACCACAACCAATCAGTCCGTGTCATCAGTGTTCTAGTCAGAAGCTTGTCAGTCTACGTATTCTGTAACACTAACCCCCCAATCATACCTCAGAGGTTATTCGAAACTAGGCTAAACTGTATCCAGTTATTTTTTGGCAGCAGATTAAACTGAACCGCCATATTGGGCTTTCAAAAGTGGTACAGACGAGACAGAAAAAATTGACATCCATGAAGAAGTTCTGAAGGAGTCTGTTTAATTGTTTTTTTAATTTGTTGTTTGTCACCAGTATAATCGTAAACGGAAATTTTAAAAAACGTTGATTGAATTGATGCCACTTGATGTCCGAGAATTTTGGCAGGCTACCTAACATCTGTTCTCCGCATTTAGATGACGAACAAAATGCTCGATCACCGAAGTTAAGCAACGTTGAGCCTGGTCAGTACTTAGATGGGTGACCGCTTGGGAATACCAGGTGTTGTAAGCTTATAGTGACGGATGTGCGTTGTGGTGCAATGGATATTGGCTTTGAAAGAGAAATCGGTGAGCAGAGTTCGAATTCCAGTTCAATACCCTGCATTCACTTAAGCACTGGTACCCTTGGGAAAGGTATTAATCCGTCCCTTCCCTCCAGTGATGGCTTAAATAATAAGGGTAGGACTTGGGGACCCTGCCCTTAAAAACAAATCCCAATAAATATTGATACACGAAAAGAAAAATGTTGTAAAAATAAAATAACCTTACCCAAAATCATTGGTGATGACTTTAAGATGAGCCCATAAGGATTGATAGGTCGTTAAACCTCGAAACAAGCAAACAAACAAAATGAACAAAATGCTTCAAATTGGATGATCACGATCTTGGCTTATTCCTGCTCCTTTGTTAATTTTAACAATGCATCAAGTAAACATTACTGCTATCAAGAGGATTCGTAAGCAGCGATCATTTGATTTACAACAGAATTGTTTGTCTAGTATTCCTGTTCATTCTCGCTGTATTGATTTTCAGAATTAGTGCAATGTTGAATTGCCTGTCCATTGATTGGTTTCGATTAGCGGTGTGGTTTTATTTGTCCTGCTTCTGCCATATCGGAAATGAAGATTTCTCAGTAATTCAAAATGATTATCAGATTTTTATAGGTTCTTTGCATTGGTTTCGCATTCTTTGATCATAACTGTCCTTCACATTGCTAATCTATAAAGAAAACCCAACCAGAGGAATTATACACATTAGGAAGCCCGAGGAACTTATCAGGCTGTTGGCGATGAAAACATTAAGACCAGAATCTTATATTTATTCTTTTTTTTTTATATAAACTGTAGTCAATGTCTCTTGGATATGCCTGTTCTTTTTTTCTTTTTTCTTTTCCTTTTTTCTTTTTTTTTTTTTTTTGGTCCAGAAGTTAAAGTAAGGATAAACATTATTATATTCGAGCTTATCAGCCTTGCGTAGATTTAGAAAGACCAAGGAAAATTTTGTACTAATTCCATCGTTAGAGAGTTTCAGCATGATTATAATAGATGAGCTCAACTTTGATTTACTTTGTAGGTGGAGGTTGCTACTTTGTCACTGTCAGCTCTCTGCCTTCGGGTAGAGGGCGCTCTCTGCTTCCGAGCAGAGAGCACCAACCCAGTCGTGGTTCCGCCGAAGGGTAGAATCACGACTGGGTAACAAGACAGGTATTTTTTGGTCGGGCTATATGGCCCGGAAAACCCATTTATAACTGACCTTGTGTCACATGTTGCCCTTAGTGGGAGGGCCAGCTAAATATTGCAGGTGGAGGTTTTGGAAGATTTTTGTGAATACCATGTGTTGGAAGGTGCAAAGAGAGTTGACCGGTAAAACAAACGGGAACGTCCCACACCCACTTTTTTTTCACTTCTCCTGCATCTTGGAACAAGTAAGGAAGGAAATGTTTAGCTCTTTTATAAACATGAACAGCAACGCCTAACAGAGGTTTGATGAAACCCAAGTAGGGTAATAAAATCTCCAATTTCTTTACTACTCACATTATCGGAGAATGTATTTCTTTATTATTATTGTCATTTTTCATCATATTTCCATTTCTGCTATGGTCGCACTATCTACCAAGTCTGCAGGAAGACCTAAGGCAGGTCGTGGTGTGTTGTTATGGCTCCATTTCATGTTTTTTCTATCTCCTCTAACATCAGACCGGCTGCAGCCGCTCTCACACCGGCGTGATGTAGCTTCCCTGTGCCTTTTCTACAAGTACTTTCATGGCTTCTGCTCCGATGAGCTTAGATCACTGGTGCCGCCTAAGCACGAATTTACACGAGATACTAGATTAGCAACTAGGTCCCATCCTTTTACAGTTAAACAAATAAGATGTAACCGTAAATTCTACTCCAACAGCTTCTTTTCTCGCGCTTCCCGCCTGTGGAACTCCCTTCCACAAGTCTGCTTTCCCGACAGTTACAATCTCCAGGTGTTTAAATGTAGGGTCAATAGACACCTCCTATCACACTAACTCCCAACTATTCTCAGAACACTCTCATCTACCCAACCCTCATTCTCGGTATCCTCACCCGCCTATCACCCACCCTCTGTTATTTCCTATATTTAATCAGCCTTTCTCCACTCTACGTAGCCCCCTGCACAGTAGTGGCAGTGACATGCCTTGCTCGGGGTGAAACGCTTATAAAAAAAAAAAAATCACTAGCGTTACATAGACAAAGTTCTCCTTAGTGTGTGGGCTGTACTTAACAAGACAATTTTTTGTATATGTCGTAAGGTGGGGTTTTCCAGGAATTCTTTCATTGTGTTGTTTTGTTCCATTTTTATCATTTCAAGTGCACCTACTATTACTAGCACGATTCTTGTTTTCAATGTCCACATTTTTTCTATTTCAATTTTCAGGTCTTTATATTTTGACAGTTTTTCGAATTCCTTGGTTGCTATGTTACAATCCACTGGACAAGCCATATAAATTAATAAGCAAGTTTTTTCTTTTTGGTTTTTAACAATAATGCCCTGTCTATTTGCTTCAATTTTTGGGTCTGTGTAGATGGTGTAATCCCATAAAATAGTAACATCTTCTATTTCTGTAACTGGAGCTGGGTGGTGTTCATACCAGTGTTTGTTTACATATTTTCCATAGTGTTTGCACATTGTTCAATATAAATATTGCTCCACTCTATCCTGACGATTTTTATATTAATTTGGGGCAAGTACAGAACATCCTGAGATTAGATGGTTTATTTTTTCTTGGTGTTTATCACAGAACCTGCATTTTGGTTCCGCATTATTATGTATAACATTTGCCTGAACGTTCCTAGTGAAAAGACTTTGGTCTTATGCTGCAAGAATAAAGCCTTCAGTCTCAGACTTTAATCCAGTTGCACGTAACCATCGATGAGTATTAACTTTATCAACATTGGATTAATAAGCCAATAGTTGTTGTCTTGTATGACAATTCTAGCTGAATAAGATCTCTTCCACCTTCTTTAAGGGGTATGTATAGACGATTTACATCAGCCTTTGGATGATGCATTTTATGCTTAGAAAGAAGCTTTCTTGTTTTAGAATCCATTCTCCTGATGTCGTTTAGAGTCCAGTTTAACATGTTGAAACTATATTGGACCACTGGGATTGCAAAGGCTATTCATGGCCATAATTCTGTTCTGAGAATTCAATTCAGTTTTTTAATTTCAGTCGTAGTCTTCTGTACTCTTTACGCACTATTTCTTTCTTTTTTTTATGGTGAATTTTTTCACTCTCATTTACACCTAGGTAAAAGCTTCTTCTAGCTTTAATTCTTTTATTGTTACAGCAGGGTCTAAGCTAATTGAGGATGTTTCTTGTATTGATCCACGTAAAACTGTAGCTTTAGCACATTTATTCAACTTTAATTTCATTCCCATGTCTTCGCTGAAGCATTTTACAGTTTGCAGAAGACCTTCCAGCTCATTATCATTCTTAGCATACAACTTTAAGTCATCCATGTAAAATTGATGGTTTATTTCTTTTGAGCTAATTATTATTATTATTATTATTATTATTATTATTATTTATTACGGATTCATTTTATTTTCAATTTCCTAAATTTCACTACTTATTTTCGAGAATATATTTTCCTCTTTGATTAAATAAGATATTTATGAATATTAAGTGAAGAAATTCCTTCTTTTGGAAAATGGTAAACAATTTCCAAAATTCAAGTAAATGCGAGACAGAGCATAATGATTATTATGCAGGCTATTTGCCTAATGAGGTTTTGGCCGATATCGAGTAACGCTAATTCCCTACTGTATTGCTATCGCGAACAAAATGTTAAATGCTTCCAGCCTCGCTTAGCATGGCACCCGAATGACCCTAAGATCAGAAGGTAGGACGAATATGAAGTTGATAGATCTGTCACTTCACGCATGTAGTTCCTCAGCATAATGAGAGTGTCCACAATTTCGACATAAAAATATGCTGCTCTAAAAAAGAAAATAAGATGTAACCGTAAATTCTACTCCAACAGCTTCTTTTCTCGCACTTCCCGCCTGTGAAATTCCCTTCCACAAGTCTACTTTCCCGACAGCTACAATCTCCAGGTGTTTAAATGTAGGGTCAATAAACACCTCCTATCACACTAACTTCCAATTATTCTCAGAACACTCTCATTTACCCAACCCTCATTCTCGGTATCCTTATCCGCCTATCACCCACCCTCTGACATTTCCTATATTTAACCATTCTCGGTATCCCTACCCGCCTATCACCCACCCTCTGACATTTCCTATATTTAACCATTCTCGGTATCTTTACCCGCCTATCACCCACCCTCTGACATTTCCTATATTTAACCATCCTTTCTCCACTTTATGTAGCCCCCTGCGCAGTAGTGGCAGTGAAATGCCTTGCTCGGGGTGAAACGCTTATAATAATAATAAGAAGAAGAAGAAAATTCACTAAGACAAAAATATTTGGAAAGTACTTTTAATCGCTCATTCATCCACAGTAATGAATGTTGTATTCAATTTTATATATCACAGTACAATTAAACATTTCTTAGAAAAACAGTCATGTCGGTAATATCAGACAGATTTTAGTCAACAATACAATAATCCTTACTCATACACACAGTAAAAAAAAAAAAAAACCTTCAGATATTGGAGGCCATCTACATTAAATCCAAACCCACACTTAATAAAATCACGTTTAAATCTGGTCATAACACATTACATTTGGTTCTGTTAACATTTTGAGCCCTCACGTGGTGCGACGTCATAGAACCACATTACAAATTTACCAACTGCGTTTGCTATTTGGTAATTGTTATTGTTGCTTAGCAAAGTTTTATGTCAACACAAAATAAAATCATCTTTGATGGTGGATGATTTTATGTTAACGTTCTTGTAACCTCTCTGAAGATGGCTCATGGGAGCCGAAAGTTAGAACCAACTTAATAAAAATTATTCAAATGTTGGAGAATTTTGTCTTTATTTTCACCTGAAATTTAAGCCAAAATATGATGTTTAGAACAGCTCATGATTAAACATAATAGACATTCATTGTCTCTTATATTTAACAGTATATGTTTGAAAAATTATCTGCTGCCTCGATACAATATATATATATATATTCTTCATTTGTAAATGAGTTATTACGCAACCTAGGTTTCTACCATTTGGTGTCTTCAGGCGATTTATTGCAAATCATCTGTAGACACCACTCATGGTAGAAACCTAGGTTGCGTAATAACTCATTTACAAATGAAGAATATTCAAAAGTTCTACAATATAATTGTATTAAACAATACATGTGTGTGTGTAGAGCATATTTTCATACAATCATGTTTCATTATATAATATATATTTTTATTATAATCCTTTATATTTCTCTAATTATCTTGATGTTAAGTTGAAATTTATCAAAAAAGGCGCCGTTTTTTTGTTTTTTTTTGTTTTAAACTCAAGTTATCTCGATCTCCTCCAAGATCATCCTTAGAGCAAACTTAATATAACTGTAATCGTTGCGATGGTGTTTTTGTAAACACACGCGAACACGCTCCGGTATAATCATTTTAAAATTAACCAAATTACAATGCAAGGGCGGTCACCAGCGACGGTAAAATGCAACTTGGGTTTCAATGTTAGTGAACCTAAATACATTTTAAAACATTGCTGCAACACACGTACTAAGTTTTGTTGAGTGTTGGTTGCTTTTACTGTAGAGGGACTCGAGAAATTGAAGTTTTTGTGTATTATTTTCATGGTGTAGTATCTCGGTATTGTCTAAGCTCGACGTTGCTTAACCTCGGTGATCGCACTAGAACTAGTGTTTAAACGTGATATGTCAGTCAGCCATAAGATTTTATTTAGACTTTTACGTTCATGTTGTGGTTGTAGGTAGCGTAATGAGTTTTCTTGCGTGTATGCGTTTTGAAATAAGCAGTCATTTTATTTTAAAGAGTTTTTCTTGATAATTAACAAATGTGCAACTGAAATATGTTTGGTTTGGTTTAGTTGTTTGTTTTACCAGCATATCTACCCTTTTGGATCATATCTACCCTTTTGGGTTATATCTACCCTTTTGGGTCATTTAATGCTGAAGAATTTGATTTTTGTTTACTGATTGTTGATCTTTTGTGAGTATTTCTGTTGAGATATAAGTAGAGTTGTTGTGATTTGACATGTGATGGTTATATGCTATCTTCTTTTGCAACTATATTTTGTTATATCATTTTCTTGCTTTTGGAAATTCTAAAAGGTCATCTGGAAAATGATTTCTTTTCCAATCGAGTATTTTTTATTACAAAAACGTTCAGCTTTCTTTAACCATAGAATCTCAAGAAGGATCTGCAATATCCTGACCTGGCATATCGACTTCAGTCAATTTATCACTGACGTGACATTATTTTCCTTTATTTTATTTTTTTCTACAAGTATTTTCATGGAAACTACTGACAAGCTTTTTTTTTCCTGGTGTTCCGACTGCATGAATTTAAGCGTAATACTAGATTGGCATCTAGGTCCCACCCTTTTACCGTTGAAATAATTACATGCAACTGCCACTTCGACTCCAACGTTTTCTTTTCTTGCATTTCCCGCTTATGGGACTCCATTCCGTTTACTTGCTTTCCTGATAGCAATAATCACCTGAAGTTTAAATGCAACTTCAAATCGCTATCTTCTGTCTTATTGAATCCCGTTCATCTTTTGTCCTCTTTAGTCCTCGCTGTTCCGTCTTTCTTTTCACTCCCTGTAACTCCTTGCATACTCGTGGCATCCCAGCCTTGCTTGGAGTAAAATGAATAAAAAAAAGTGAATCTCAGAATTATTCATTTGTTTTCCCTCGTAACGAAATCCCCAACATTAATTTAACATCATCCGCACTTAAAAACGCAATTTTTGAATCATGATTATTGTGGTGGTTTGAAGTTCCACTGAAATGAATTATTTGACGAGTCTATGCGCTTTTGTCAATGTTTTTGGTCTATTTTAGATATTGCATTTTTGAATATGTCATTTTTAGTCGACTCAATATCTAATCTAATCTAATTCTAAACTTATTTATAAATGGAACTTTGTGTGTGTGTCCCCGTTAACTATAGACTCCGAATCGGCTGAACCGATTTTCTTGAAAATTTACACAGTTGTACTATAAGCGTCTGCGAGTGTTCTTAACTAGGTTTTGTGTCTAGATACCCCCGATAAATCTCGAAAATTGATAATCGAAAATATAGGGTTATAGAAGAAGTGGTCCGATTTTAATCAAATTTGATACACTCATAGACAAAGACATAAGAAACGATATTTAGAAGTTTCAAGGTTGCAGTTCTCTCAACAGTGCAGAAAATCGATAATATATATATATATATATAAGGCAAGATGTTTGTGTGTGTGTGTGTGTCTGTTTATCTTCCTGTATGTATTTTTTCAGCCCTTTTATTTTAGTTTTTGCTTCGGGTTTGGCTCGAAGTATGTATAATTGTAGTTCTTAGTCTCAGCTATGATACCATTTACTCAGAGGACTTATTTAGCCTTCAAAATTCAGTTTACGACGAAAATAAACTTATTTGATATCGATACCAGAAATCAAAATTTGACTTACATCCATTCATTTTTCTTTCAGTCTATGGTTTCGCTTTAACTGGAAACAACTATTGCTTTTTAGTCTTTCGTGCCAACGTTCACAGAGTCTGAGCTCCAGGACCATGGATTAGTTTTAAAGCTTTCATTACACCCGAGCAACGCCGGGCTATACTGCTAGTCTGCAATTAAAAAAAGAGCATTATTATGAGAGACGTTTTTGTCATTGAAAGTAAAATATATTATTATAATTATCATCGTATTATTTCTTGATCTCTATTTTCTTTCTTCTAATTCGGTCTCTCTTGCTTTGAAACAAAAGAGGAGGATCGCAGCTTGGATATTAACGCTGTTATTAAGCTCAATAATGTTTAACCTAAATTCAGGTTCAACTGATAAATACAGAGTGAATCAACTCGATGACTGTAATTTTTTTTATCTCTGATCGCATTGTTTTCAACGGGTAAATGAAAGAGCGCCTCCTTACAGCCTGTCGTGTCTCCACTTTTTAATTGACATGTCTTGGCTATTTGTTCAGTTTTGTTTGATTTAAACAACTTGCAATTTAGCTCAAAACCTTTTTTCATTAAACGTTGTTTAAATATTAAAAGGCAATGTTTTAATATTAAAGTTTTTAGACAGAATTTCTTTATCATTAAAGTTAAAATGTTTCCCAAATCTGGGTATTTAATCAAGTCGTCACCAAAGAGGCGAGATGTGGCACAAGGCCATTTTTAGCGTGAGATTTGTGAACGCATACGCTCCGGCAAAAATTCCCCGTAGACCCCGCCTAAGCGGGGTCAGGTCTTGTCACTCAAATCTGTTCAACATGAGGAAAAAGAACTTATGTCTAAAAAACCATATAGAATAATTAATATCTTGAATTATTTGGAGTTTTTTATGCTATGAGCCATCAGGACATAGGCGATCATGGCTGGCTATAAATTGGGCGAAATTGAAACAGCAAACCGAATTTAACTTTCGGCCTAGTCTGTTGCATTCACTTTCGTGTAAGTGCAAGAGTTCCTACATAAATAAATCTACAGTTTAATGATGAAATAAAGCATGCTTATGTACGAGGTCTGATCAAAAATTATCGGTATTATTACTGTGGTCAGTCAGCCACTTAAGTGCCATACACGATACACGCTTTTGGCGATCATGTCTCAAAAGAGACATGACTGACTGGGCAGAAGATTATCCCGTAGTAGGTTGCCATTGCTTTCTGCAGTAAACTGGTTGCCGACCAATGCTATAGAACCCAATCTGTCCTGTTATTTGACTCATAGCGAGAGGGTATTATATTATTACGTAGTAATTAGTGAGGGATCAGTTTATTACTTCACAACAATATAAAACCGATCTCCCACTTTATGACCAGTAGAAGTCTTAATGATTCCAACTATTATATTCAGTTAGTCAGTTAAGAATGGTGAAGCCCTGGATATTTTTTTTTTTTAATCGTATCACCCCGAGCAAGGCGGTAATGCCACTGATGTGCAGGGGGTTACGTAATAGTGAAACGATTGGAGAAGACAAAGCCGGAAACCACATCCTAAACAGGGAACAAGGGATGAGCCTCTTAACCTGTTCAATAGACGTGGGTGGAGTGTGAACCGGGCGATCTCTAAAGTATTCGACAGAATGCTTTAGAGATATCTATATTAGAGATTTTCCCCGTCCACTCCACTTTCATAAGTATTCTCATCCTTCCCTTACCCACTTTCTGACACCTCCTATAACCTGTCACTCTTTTTCATAACTTTCCTTCTATGTAACCCCCTGCGCACTAGTGGTAGTAAACTACCTTGCTCGGGACGATATGATTAAAAAAAAATAGAACATTGTCACGATGAAAATTTTCGTACACCGTACAATACATTTTATGGCTGGTCGTCAGTCTGGGGTCGTTAAATAATGGCTATAATTCATTTAGTGATCAATCAATGAAATATTGTCGGCTATGAGTTAATCATATAGTCTACATAAAAATCCTACGCATTTCTCAGAGAATCTAAGAGTATTCCTGGAAACATTTGTGCGATGAAGAACTGTTATGTTGTGTTTTTATATTTAAATGATGCTTAAAATGTCTTTCGTAGCAAACTATTAGACTTGAACACAAAATTACAGGGCACCTCGGCGTGGTGTAATGGTTAACAAGCACGTCTCGCTAGAATCATTATAACTGAATAGTGAGTTCGATCCTCACTGGGTACTCCTTACTTTCGGCCGTGTGTTACATCTAAGCTAAGCTTAGAATATCACCTTCCTCCAGGTTTGGAGGTTGGGCGCAAGGCTAACCACCCTGTCCCATAAAAGAACAGCTTGTTACGGAAACAGCAAAAACGCTGCCCTAGGAAAAGCTAATAATAATTTTTTTTTCTTTTTTTTACTAAATTACAGTCATCAAGTTGAAACAAACCTAAATTAAGATCTAAAAAAGTATGTTAGAGCAAACAAGAAAGTCCTTTCGAACTCTAAAAACTTCTAATTCGGACTTCAAAAGAATTAACCGACGGAATCCGGATCAGTTGATCTTGTTACAGTGCACTTTTTCGTTTTACAGTATGAGCGTAGAAAAAAAAATGTTACCTCAAATAAATAGATAAAACATTTATGACAATCGAGAACAAGTGACAACAAGCATCCACAAGTTTGTTGCTGTGCAAGCAGTGGGCTTGTAATAAGCCAATATACTGAAAGTTGATTCTTCTTCTTCGTGCCCTATTCTTTCAGGACGTAGGCGATCATGGCTTTCCAAGTCTCTCTATCCCTGGTCGCTTTTAGCACGCTTCATCCTGTTACACCACACAACCCTCGCTCCGTCATCCATCTGATCAGGTCCTTCAAATACGTTAACCACTGCTTTTCCACCGTCTCTTTTTCCCTCTATCTGGCCTGTTAGTATCGGGTTCTCCAATCCCATCTTCCTCATTGCATGTCCCAGGAACTTTAGCTGTCTCTTCCTGATGCTCAGTATTAATTTCCTTTTCGTTTCCATCCTTTCCAAAACCTCATCATTGCTCACATTCACATTGCCGAAAATTTAGCCAGTCAGTTAAGTGCCATATGTGATATACGCTTGTGTGATCATGTCAATTTCGATCCATCACTGACTAGGCAAATTTTTCAGTAGTTGATTTCCATTTCTTTCTACGTTTAAATTTATAAAATTTGGTTCTATAGAGAAAGGTTTATCAGAACATTTACCATGAAAGTGTTCAGAGAAAAAGTACTGTGTAAGTATATTACAGCAGTTTGTAAGTAACTAAAGCCAAGATGCTAGTTGGAATCACCTTTCCTAGAGTTTAATTCGCGCCAAAATCATCCCACGCAATTGACGAGTGGCCAGACAGTATAAAATATAAAACGCACCTAAAATCTAACATTTTGGAAATGGACCCTAGTGGGAAAGAACCTTAATGGAGAATCGACAACATGTCTAAATCCGTCAGTTGTAAAAATCAACTACTTCGAAGAAATTCACCAAATCCTTAGCGAGACTCATTCTTGAGCGAGCAAGATTCAACTCAACAATTTTCAGTTTCGTAAATGCCCATCAACCAAGAGACGAATTCTCAATTTTAAACAAGCCAAACTCAGCCAATATACGAATTAATATTCTCCCTATCGCCTCAATTTCAAACCTGAATCTATGTTCAAACATCATTCGACTTTACTGAAGGAGAGACGTTCATCCGCAGATAACACATTCTTCTCAGTACATAACTAAATTTTGAACACGAATCATCATCACCAACCTCAAGTTAAGTACAATTCTTTTCAAATTGCGTTCAAAGGTACCAAACTTTTATCGACATATTTTGATTTAATACACTTAATCCAAGAACTTTATTATGAAAGTTTCATATTTCATGGACATTAATTATCACATTCAGCATTCATTTTTCACGTCTGCATACCGTTTGATATAAATTGTTATTTATCCGTTTAATAATCAAGTGTCTTTTCAGTCAATTTTCCATCTGCATTCATTTTTTTTTTTCATGCAAAACACAAATTGTTTGTAGAAAAATAGTCTTACTCAACCCAATTCAATATATAGCCTTCTGATAATTGAAACAAAAAATAAAAAAATCCCGACATCTTTACAACAATCTAATTTGAAAAGAAACGATTTTCTCAGAACCTCTCTCAAAGAGTAACTTATCTGATTCGATTAACATTTATATAACAATGTCCAAATTCGAGTCTGTTCGTTCCGTCAACACAAACTCATCGAATAATACATAGGTCATCTAGTTAAAAAGAGTCAACTGTCCACTTTGTCACCTACCTACACTCACGACATTCGTATGACTTCCTTCAGTAACTAACATTTCTTATTCAGTAAAAAACATACATTTGATTTTACAATGTCTTCAAATGCGAATATTTTTTGTATCATTTGTTAATAATTATTTCAAATGATATTGAAACCACAACTTCCGACTTGTAATTCTTTTGTTCACCATCCACTATTTGAATTAAATTCCATCGTTTGTTTTTATTCAGTTATGAAAAGGCTATATTTTTGTTAGTGGCAAACAATTTATCTTGAGTCAGAAGAGAGTGATTGTTAACCCCGCCGCAAACTAACATATTGCTGGGAAGTGTGCCAATTCTTTTCAATTTTACTCAGATATTACTGAATTATATTTACTTATTTAGTGTACTTTGAAATTCAGGAAGGTGTATTCTTATTCCCCAAAAATTGTTCAAATAAATATTCCCCGTACTGCGCTGAATGGTGAAATGTTTAAGATTATTCTGTGGTTGATAGGAAATTAAGAATTAAAAGCAACTTTCTTCTTCACTTTTACAAAAATTCACAATGACGTGTGAAATCCTGGTTTTGCTAAATAGAAAAAGGATTGACCATGTGCTTAAAGAAAAGGTCGAAACTGTATTTCGCAAGTAGATGTTAAATTGATTTTATGACCAATAAGAGCGATTTGCAAGATTGAAAAGAGTTGGCGATCCAGTGCAAAAAAAAAAACAAAAACTAAATGTCATCGGTCAGAGTCAGCCAGTCAGTCAGATGGGAGCAGCGAGAGAGACGACACATAAAAATGTAACGGGAGAAACTTCAAGTCAACCCGGACGTAAGGTCGCCTCGCATACTCGTTCTCTTTCTCATGTGCTGATTCCTTTTACTTCTTCTCCATTATCAGTACTCCTACCCAATAAACGCTCATACATACGTACGTACGCACGCATAACTCTTTCCAACAAGTTACTACTACGAACATTTCAACAACTCTTGATACCCTTAACTTTTTCATTGAATATTAACTTCTAAGAAAACTTTTTTACGCTTTAATCGTTTCGCGCCAAGCAAGGCGATAATGCTAATGGAACGCAGGGGGATTACACGAAGTTAGTGAAGACTTTACTGAGGACCGAACAATAAACAGACGATGATTGAGGCATTTAAATTTTTGAAGATTGTAGTTGGCAGGGAAGCATGAAATCTGAAAGGAGTGCGAAAAGTGAGAAGTGCCAGAAAAACTGTTAGAATAAAAGTGAACAGTGAAACGTTGAGAGGTTGTATAGGATACATATCATCCATCAACTAACTAAATCACACAAAATAAAATCGCACACACACAAAAGTGGATTCAAATGACTTAAAACATTTTGAAAAGACCCAAGAAAAATTCACAAGTCAGCGTGAAAAGCAAAATTTTGGATTCTGATTGGATAAAAAAATAAATTCATATATGACGTTTTTTCACACCTAGAAGTGAAAAAGCCTGCTGGGACCGGCAACATGAAAAGCTTCACTATTTAAACCACGTCGGTGACCGGTTAAAATCAGTCCGGCATGATCGCGGTTAACTGACAGACCTTGTAGCAATGTAACAAAAGAAATTTCAACACAGTCAGAATGGGAGCGGTATCTCACAATGTAAAGAAGAAACTTCAAACTGACTCGGTCACGTCTCGTAGACCTCTTCTTCCAATTTTCTTTTCTTTTTCACTCCACGGCACCCGGACGTAAGGGAGCGTCACAGATTCATTCGACCTTTTATTTCAATTTTCATTGTTTCTCCACGACACCAAAAACAACAACAGGACACTAAGTACAATTTCTTTATTTTGTTTCACTGTCGCCAACCTAACAAAAAAAGGAAAGGAACATAAGACTTTACACTCTGCTACTACACAACCATGAACTCTAAACTCCTGCGGAACATTTTAAATACTTACATTTCTCTTTGAACAATTTTAACTACAAAACTGCATGCATTTTCTCAATGCACATTTTTCTTCTCAGAAATATGTTAACAGCAAACAAAATTCCACTTCTTTTTTCAACAACCTGATGATATCTTTAAATTCGGGGATTGTCGACTGTTTGGAAGTGGCCTTGTACCAGGCATACCTGACACACCCTACAATTGCTAATCTAGTAGCACACTTAAATTCACGTAGTCGAGGCACCAGAGAGAAAAGCTTCACAGTCAAAGAAATAAACTATTAGAATACAACAAACAGTTGTATCTCTGCTAATTCACTGTATATAAAAATGTATGAAGAAAAAATTTCCATTATGAAGAAAAAATTTCCCCAAACTTAAAAACGAACTTTTTCCATCAAAATGTTTGTTATTAAGAGGAAAGAAAATATTTAAATTTTTTAATCCTTTCGAAAACACGTTCGAAATTTCAGTAAAAAAAAATCTTGTTTTGATTTTCGTCAGTGGGTAACCAAAATCGTTAGAGTTGACAATGGATAATGTAATATTACGTAACTCAGTTGTTTTTTTTTTTATGGTGAAAAAAAAACCACATTTACTTGGAAATTCTTGCAAAAAAAAAAAAAATCAAACCATGATCGGATTTTAATGAAACTTTCAGGGCTCATTCACAAATAAATTATTTTTGAAATTATTTTAAGAAAATTTTGATAAAAAAAACTTTTATCTGTCACTCAACGTAAATTCATGAAATTTCAAGAAATTAAATTTTGTAACGAAAATTTGTTTTATTAGTTAAACGCAAGTTTCATTGGGGAATATAAATCTTTTTCCTTTTTTTATTGTTCAGACAGTTATCCTTTTTTTATGAAAATCTGCTCCCAATAGTAAAATGAAAAATGCAATAAAACTTACTTTTAATTAGATAAGCTTTTTGTATATTAAAAACATTGTATATTGAAGGAAAAAAATCAATGAATAATAAAATTTAAAAGAATTATATCTATTTTTTTTCATTTCAAATTTTTAAAAAATTTTACAAAGTCTTGTAGCGGTTAGGCTATAAAGTGAAGACTATTTACTAATCAAAACTTTTAATGCAAATCGTCGAACCATCGTATTTTTAATATAATTTCTGATTTTTGCGTGTATATGAAACTTTGTTTAGTATGGTATTTTCTGTGTTACGTTAAAAAGTTGTGTTTCATAGTTTGTTTCCTTTTCGAAAAAAAAAAAAAAGGAAAATTATGTCAATTCCGGTCAACCATATTTAGCTTATATCAACATCAGGTTGTCATCACGCGTCAATCACCTTACGGCAAAGGTCAGAAAGATCAACACTATCATGAAGAAATCGTTTTATTTTAAATTTCATGCTATAAATAAGTAATACTTGTGCAAATCAGATTAATTTAGCTTTAAATTTATTAATTTTCCAAAAATAACGTGTCACAGATGTATGTTACAATGTATATTTTATTTTTGTAAAAAAAATTTAAAACCGAGAATTAACTTTTTTTTTACAAATATGTCGATTGCTCAAAAGCGGCCTAAAAATTTAAAAACTTTCAAATTTCCACTTTACATTCCAATCAATATCATTTCTGTTTGAAATACAGATTATTTGGGCTTACTGGAAATAGTAAATTTCAGCTTTCAGTTAAAGCTAAAATAAGTTTCAAGGAAGCCTTTATTTATTTTTTTTAATTCAGTTATCGAAAATTTACATATCGAAAATGAGTAAAAGTACCTAATCTAGATAGTTCAACAGCAAAATGGAGTCGTAGTTGTCAATATGCCTAACCAATGTCACAAAATTCAAGAACCAACACTTTAATCCACTTGGTGTCAGTAGTCGAGAGTTCAAATCCTGGGTAAGGTAGTGTGTACTCGAACTCAGTGGAAATAGACGAGCAATAACTGAGCAGTTATTTACCTCAGCTCACTGAGCCGTGATGTGAGAAAGTCGAGATTATCGTGAGGAACACTAGCGTGTACATTCAGGCCCAGGTTAAAAATTGCCCAATAACTGAGAAGTAGTATAAATAAGGACTAGATGATACAGTTCTAGACATGGGCAGTGGAACGAGAACAGTCTATGTAGAGGATTTTTACGTCCTTTAGGATTTATATTACGATTCGTCCAACAAACGATTCAAGAAAAATAAAGACAACTCCAATTTGTAACCAATAAATAAAAAATATATATATATATACTCGATAAAATCAGCATTAAACCAACAAGACATGTAATAGTAGTATAAATAAAGTAAGAGGAAAGGGTTGTTCCCCTTTAACTGTTTGTTGACCAAAGTAAAATCAATTAAATGAAAGTTTTTTTTCTTGCGCTGAAAAGATTTGTTATAATTGTTAGATTTTCATGTAAGAATAAATAACATGAAAAATACAATTATTTGGAATGTAATTATAAGTAACACAAATTTTGGTTAAGAGTTCAAAAGTTCTTGGTGAAAATGTTCAGACAGAAGATAAAGTTCTGTGTCTGTGTATGCGTTAAGTAAGGTTTGGGTAGAGAGACTTACGTGGAGTCCTTTAGCGGCCTGGCATCTATTGACTAGTTTGCTGAAAGTCGCCCCTTATAAGGAAAGAGATGGGATCAAAAAACAAACGCGGGAAAACTGAGTTTACAAAAAAAAATGTGATTGATTAATTTTTAACCAATCACCACACACATGAAAGAGCTGCTTCAGAGCCGAAAGATTCAAAGGCGACTGCGATTGGTAAATTGTCCTATACAAGAACAGTTGTGATTTATTACCCAATCGCAGACGAGTAAATGACATGAACCAAATGTGGGTAAAAAAACATAGCAACCGCTATAGTCTACTCCGTAGATTAAATAAAGGGTTCAATTCAGAACTCCTTGCAGTAGACTGGTTAGGATAGAGTTCTGTATCCACTGTTAATTAACCAGTAGCTGAATGTATATTTACATTGAAATAAGAGAAGAAAAAAAAAACATCATTATAACAATGCTTCAAAACGGGAAATATTGGCCTTTTTTGAAAGGGACTGATTACTACTTATTTCAGAGAGATAGGTTTTCCATTATTTTCTCTCCTCCCTGTAGAGCGTGGAGTCACTTTTTAATAGCTGTTTCAAGTTTCTCTGACTCGGGGTAGTAGTTAGGCTCCTAGCTATGAGCAAATATTGAACATCTAAGCAAAACATGAAAATATAGGGTTTTTTTTGTAGAAACACCAGCAATTTATCTATCTAAATCTAAACTTATTTATAAATGGAGCTGTGTGCGCGTGCGTGCGCGCGCGCGTGTCCGTTACCTACAGATTTCGAAACGGCTCAACCGATTTTCTTGAAAATTTACAGTTGTACTATAAGCGTCTGCGAGTGTTCTTAGCTAGGTTTTGTGTCAAGGTACTCCCGATAAATATCGAAAAAATAGGGCTATAGAAGGAGTGGTCCGATTTTAATCAAATTTGGTGCACTCATAGACAAAGACATAAGAAACGATATTCAGAAGTTTCAAGGTTGCAGTTCTATCCTTGGATGATTTATTTGACTCCGATGTTGGAAATCGATACCCCGATATCCTACCGGGTCTGATCAAAATCAGTTTTTCAGCCCTTTTATTTTAGTTTTTGCTTCGGGTTTGGCTCTAAGTAGGTATAATTTTAGTTCTTCGTCTCAGCCATGATACCATTTACTCAGAGGACTTATTTAGCCTTCAAAACTCAGTTTACGACGAAAATAAACTTATTTGATATCGATAGCAGGAAATCAAAATTTGACTGACATCCATTCATTTTTCTTTCAGTCTATGGTTTCGCTTTAACTGGAAAGAATTATTGCCTTTTAGTCTTTCGTGCCAACGTTCAAAGAGTCTGAGCTCCAGGACCATGGATTAGTTTTAAAGCTTTCATTACACTCGAGCAACGCCGGGCTATACTGCTAGTATTAAATAGCTTAGCTAGCCACAATTGCTGTTCCAAGCAAACTACACAACATTCCTTTTATCAAAGCATCATATTCTTACTTAACCATTCTTAGTATAACAACCATAATACCACAAAGACTCTGAAGTACAATGTGTACAATTTGTGGGAGGAGGAAAAATTCACTTTAATAATAAAAACCCCGATGAATATTTACATAATGTATAGCAATATTTACCAGAAACGAAAACAAAATAATGTTAGTAATAAAAAGAAAAACAACCCTTAATTGTGACAAAAATATCAGTTCACTGGACGAAATTTATGCGGGGTTTGGAGAAAGTAAACAGTCATTCGACCAAACATACACAATTGTACCCTCATTCAGGCACGACAAATACAGAAAACACTCGAAAAACGAATAGTGTCCCGCATCCACCAGGGAACTAACATTTCTTGTTACCTCACGGGGGAAGGGATGGGGGAATTAAACAAAAGGAAGTTTTTGAGTTTGAATTTTCTCTAACAGCATATCAACACCTCTGTGGGTTATTTAATGCCAAAAACGTGGGGTTAAGGTAATTTTTTTAATGTTCAGTTATAGTTAGAACGTTGATTTTAGTCAGATTTTAATGAAAATTTTGTTTTAATTCTTTTTTATTTTAGAGAACTGAAAATGTCTTCTAGTTTTGTATTAAAAAATGTTTTGCTGAGAATATTTTTTCTTCAAAAACGTGTTATAGTCATAATCTTTTCTTCAAAAATGTATATTTTTCTATAAAAGTCTATTTTTATGCATATATTTTAAGTGTATTTTTTATACTTTCATACTGTTTTGACCCCAGTTTGGGGGTTAACTATTTGCCCATAGCTAGGACCCTAACAGGTGTTACCACTTTGGGTCAGGGTGGACCTGGGAACATCAGCAATTAAGAGGTAGTTCTATGCTCCTTACAACCTCCCAATTAGAGGCATTGCTGCCGGATGCAGTTTACCGTCAAAAACTAAAGAAAGTGAGGTCAAAAATAAAAGGAGGCTCAATGACAAAACATACCCTAGCTAAGATTCAGTTAGTATAAAATCTAAAAGCAAAACAAGCCTATAATAACCTATTTGGGGCGGGGTTGCCAATGTTTCAATATAACGTTCTAATATCCTGAAGTCTAACCGGCATCAAAATGACACTTTGTCGGCTCCTTTTACTCGAGAGATGCGCACAAGACTCACCTACCGTTTGCCAAATTCTGATGGGGGGGGGTCGCCTTTCCGTCCTGATTTTGACTTTAAGCTAATACTTAAAGATCAAGTTGGGAAGAGGTAAGCTTTTCGTCTCCATAGAATTTCTTCTGTCGCGTCGACCATATCACGACTCTCATAACGCCTAGGGAGCACAAAAACACACATTGCTCAGCCTTAGTTAACGGCAGGGCCGTATTCTTTTACTCTATCCCCCTGAGGGACAACAAAAAAATCAGCAGTTTTTAAAGCAGACTATGCGTCTTGCTACACTTTACGATTGCACAAGAATTACATTGATTTGCATATTCTTTAAAGAAGTTTACGAAACTCGATAAGACTTGCGACCTTTGATTGGCTAAGTGTGAAATTTACATGTTTACCTACATACAATACCGGCGTTGTCCAGTGGAGCGACATTTTCTTTCTTTTTCTCCACCAACATTATGCAATACGGTAATGCTTTGGCCGGCATGGTAAGTAGCCATTTTCTTCCGTACAGGAATTAATTTTATTCTGTTTTAAGAAGTAAACATCAGTCTTGAATAAAATATCTATCTTATATATATATATATATATATATATATATATATATATAAATTAAGACAGACATGTTATTCCATGGTTAAGTGGAATTACAGGCCTATTTCCGGCGAACCATCTTCAAATTCTGTCTTTATTGTACAGAGGGATTTTACAAGATTCGTGTAAAATCTTCTGTACAATAAAGACGGAAGCTGAAGATGGTTCGCCGGAAATAGGCCTGTAATTCCACTTAACTATGAAATAACGTGTCTGTCTTCATTTCCACATATATTTGCTCTATATGTATTTATAGACATATATATTCAGAGCTCTCCTAGAGAGTTATCCTACCACTTTATGTACAGGATACGCTTTGAATTGTTTCATATCTACACCGCATATATATATATATATATATATAGAGAGAGAGAGAGAGAGAGAATAAGAGAGTAGGTCATGAAAATACTTATATCTAGGACAGGCAAATAAACATGGCATTTGACGGGGTTAGATATGGGGTTAATATGTAGATTGAAAGTGTTTTCTAGTGTGGTGGGAGTGCTAAAGAAAAAAAGTCAATAAAAAAAGGCTTATAGCCGGCCCAGAGATTTCGCGCGTATATTGAATGTAAAGAAATTCAGGGAGAAATAAAGAAAAAAAAATGGCCGCTCCTAAGGCGAATGTTTGAAAACGTTACCTTCTCGCAAATACGAATGTTCTTTTGCTAAGAATATAAACATCGCATTATCGATGATGGGGAAGAGGAAACCGTTTTAGATCCTCGGATCGTCGCAGAGTCGAATTTGGGTTTTCTGCGACGGATAAATGTAAGAACACGAGAAATAAGAAAGATTTATTGTTATTAAAGCGGACATCAAAGAACCGGTGGGAAAGATTGAAATTGATACCCTAACAAGTGAACACAAACTTCTTTTATGCGATCATGTCCCTCCACACCTTTCTGTCCCCTGTAGTTCTTAATACATTTTGTCTTGTTATTTTTTCCAAGCCCTGATTTACGATCCATTTGCTTAAGCCCCTTAAGTCAATTCAGTAATCATCTATTGCCGTTGCAATCACAACCTATGCCTATTGGACATAGACATTATCAGTAGAAATTCTGCACATTGAATTTGACTCGATTGAGTAAAGTTGAATAGCTGTAGACGAGGGTGAAGCGTAGAGAGCTGGTTAATGTTTCTTTGATTTGGCCTTGTGTCAGACTTAAACGAACTCCCTATAACTTACAAGTTTTATGTTAAATTATCATCAGAAGGTTGGTTGTTGGTTGTTGGTTGGAATGTGTGGAATGTGTACGAAGAATAAAATAAACCTTTTGCATTTTAAAATAGAAATTTATTACAAAGAAAGAATAACACAAGTTGTAAAAATTAATGATCAATTAGAAACATTATTAATAGGTTAAGGGTAGAGTTCGTACAAAATGTTCGTAGTAGTAATTGTTGAAAGAGATAAGGAGAAAGAGAACAAGGTGCGACTTGACTTTATCTCGGGTCGATCTGGTTACATTTTCGTTCTTTAGTCTCTCTCGGCTCCCATTTGTCTCTCTTGACTGACAACGAGGTCATTCATATAGTTCTTTTGAATTTCACACTGCATCACCAAGTCTTATAAGTTGCTCCCATTGGTCAAAAATAATTTTAACACCTACTTTCGAAATCTGATTTCGGACTTTTTCGTTAAGCAGATGGTCAATTCTTTTTCTATTTGGGAAAACCAGGATTTCACACGTCATTGTGAATTTTTGTAAAAGTGAAGAAGAGAGTTGATTTAATTATTTTCTTATCCGTTACAAGGGACAAGATTCACTGAGTGGAAGACATAAATAGTGAACAGATCCAAGTTCTCTTATTTTTAAAAAAAGAAAATTGTATATAAAGAAGTCTTCTCATTTGTGTGTCATGCCCCTTTAGGATGCATGTGATCGTGGCGCTCCACATCTTCCTGTTTATTGTAGCTCTTAATATATTTTGTCTTGTTATTTCTCCCAAACTCTGCTCTACTATTCATTTGCTTAAACCCATCAAGTACATCACACGCTGTTTTCCACTGTCTCTCTTTATCTCTATCCGCCCTGTGAGTATCAGATTCTCCAAGCCCTCCTTTATCATTACGTGTTCTATAAAATTCAACTGTCTTTTCTTAATAAATATAACTTTCCTTTTTGTTTCAATTTTTTCCAAAACCTTGTCATTGCTCACACGTTCGGTCCACGGCACTCTTCACATGCTACAATTAAAAATATAAAGAAACCCTTTTGAGATCCTTCGCCCATTTGAGCAGAGAATATTAAACAATGAATACTGTCACAAAAATGTGACAGTGAGCATTGAATAAGTTATCTATTTTCACCCACCTTCTTTTGTGCACCCTTATTTTTCACTTTGTCTGATCCCTGTCTCACCCACTTGTTATCATACCCTTTCTTACACCCCTATTTGCTAATTTGCTCTCTTATTTCCACTCCCCTCCTTCTTAGAGATCATCTTTCAATTCCTTGTGCCTTACTTTCTTTTGCTCCTTACTTCTGAAATCTTTTGTATGCTCTTTGCTCTGTTGCGCACTGCGTGCCCGTCTCTCTCTCTTTATATATATATATATATATATATATATATATATATATATTATGCTCTTCCCTCAGTTTCCTCCAGACTACCTTCTGTTTCCCCCCCCTCTCTCTACCTCTTTTTTTTTTTCTTACCCACTTCTTTCCTCCCGTCCTGCGTTAATTCCCCAAAACCTGCTGGCTACGCTCCCTCTCTCTCTTATCCCCTTCTGCTTTCAATCTCTCTCTCTCCCTCCCTCCCAAATGTCTAAAAATCACTTAGCAATTTATGACACCTGACACTATAATCATGAACAAATCGACTAAAATTACGGAAAATGACATCTTTCGAAATTAACACTTTTTTGTTTCTCTCTTTATCAACTACTTTTTGGCACCTATATTCAGAGACCTTAAATCGATTACTTGGTTACTTAATTTCTAAAGTTTCCTTTTACTAATAATGATTGCCCTGTGACGCAAACAATTTAAACAATTTTTTCATTGCTATCTACCACCTATTGCCAAATGTTTTCTGCATTTCTGAGATAAGGTGTTGTAATTATATACACTATTTTGCCTTCATCTTTGTTGCAACATTCACTACGTTTCAACCGTTGTATACTTTGGCCTTTTTCAGGTGTTTGAAATTTCGAACCAAAACTTTTTTTTTTGTCAACTGGGGTTGATTGTTCTAGTTTCACATGTCATACTTCTTCCAGATATCCAGTATTTTATACCCCTTTTAACTGAACTCTCCAACACTCGGAACAAGATAGTGTAAATAATCAATTATTTCATATTTACCATACGTAGTGAAGTAATTGTTTTAATTAACGTGGTTAATTAAAAAAAAGTGCCATGTAATTACTTACGTTCATTTTTTTCCAGTTTTGTAAAGTGGACTTGTCAGTTTTTACTGTTTGTCTTTTATTTTAATAATTAAAGATATAAACGTTTTTCTTCAGTGTGCTTTGGTTTTTATTATTTTATGCTGATTCCTTTTTTATTTATTCTTATGTAAAGAAGAAAAACAAATCCAATTAAAGTGCAATGAACTGTCATGTCATCATGACTAAACTGGTTTCCTCCTACCGGTGATCAGGCACCTAGAAGAATTTCTAAAAATAAGACCTTCCAATGAGCAGGTGAAACATCTTGTAGGATCAACAGCCATCTAACACAGCCTGGTAGACTGGGTTCCTTAGCTATGGCTGCAGCCAGTGTGGTGATGACGCAGCAGAGGGATACCTAGACTGAAATCCTCAGCTAGGGACGCAGTTTCTCACACTGAAATTAACATTTGCATGTCCATATCAAAGGTAAGCCTTAAAGTTATAGAATATTGGATGTGGTTTGACCTGAAAAAGCATGGTCTCTACTGTGTCTTCTTGTCAAAGACATGTTAGATGGAAATAAATACCTAATTGTCTCCGGATTAAATTAAAATTCTAACCACAGTCTTTCATTTACAATCTAGGTTATTCAGGTCATTATTTCAGACTCCAAAATTCAGGTCTCATTTTCTGATATGACTGAATGAAACATTTCATTAATCAGTTTTTACTAGACACCAACAATGCTGAACTCATTTACAAGAATTTGCGAAATTCTCATTTCGTCTCTTATTTTCCTATAAACAAGTGGGTCTCAAAAAAGCTGTTTAGTTTCTTGGCTTTCATATTGCAAATCCGGTATTTTTTTTTTGTTTTGTTTTTTGTTTTTGGTCTTTCATTAATGCAAGTCTTAGTATTGTTTTTTTTTTGCTCTTTCATAATGCAAGTCTTAGTATTGATTTTTTTTTTTGCTCTTTTATATTGCAGGTCTTACTATTGTTTTTGCTCTTTCATATTGCAAGTCTTAGTATTGTTTTTTTGCTCTTTCATATTGCAAGTCTTAGTATTGTTTTTTGCTCTTTCATATTGCAAGTCTTAGTATTGTTTTTTTTGCTCTTTCATATTGCAAGTCTTAGTATTGTTTTTTGCTCTTTCATATTGCAAGTCTTAGTATTGTTTTTTGCTCTTTCATATTGCAAGTCTTAGTATTGTTTTTTTGCTCTTTCATATTGCAAGTCTTAGTATTGTTTTTTGCTCTTTCATATTGCAAGTCTTAGTATTGTTTTTTTGCTCTTTTATATTACAAGTCTTAGTATTGTTTTTTTTGCTCTTTCATATTACAAGTCTTAGTATTGTTTTTTTTGCTCTTTCATATTGCAAGTCTTAGTATTGTTTTTTTGCTCTTTCATATTGCAAGTCTTAGTATTGTTTCTTTGCTCTTTCATTTTGCAAGTCTTAGTATTGTTTCTTTGCTCTTTCATATTGCAAGTCTGGTATTCATTTTTTTATTATTATTATTTGCCTAACTTTGTTACTTATTTCACTAGTTATTCTGCCTAATTTTACTAAGTTCCTAGTGTTTACATGTGATTACATAAGTGATTTTCAAGAACTAGCTCCTTTGACTAAATTTCCTTTAGAATTTTTTCAGTCTGAAAAATGTCTGGTTTGGGTAATTTCCATTGTACATAAAGTAGGTCAACTATTTGTGGTTAAAAAATTTTGCCATTCATATTGCTCAAGCCAAAACAGTAACACTCTGTGGCCATTTTGTATTATTAGATGCAATTGTAAAAAATTAAGTGCTTGATCATTTTCATGGTAACTAAATGCAATATAATTCTACGCATTATCAATAAAAAAAAATGCTAAGGCTGTTTCAATAGCATGCATCACTCTACACCAAAATGGTATCATTACATTTGATTGTGAAAAACAAATGTCTGTCTGGATAGATCTGGCTGCTTCATCTGGAGAGAGAGAGAAGGTAAAAAATTGAGTTGAATGTAAAGAAATGTCTTTTGTTTTAAACTGGATGAACTTTTTTGAGATAAATCTTTAGAATCATTGTTTGAGTGGTATGTAATAAAAATAAGTTAAAGATTATCAAAAAATTAAAAGAAATCTGCAGTTACCTGAAAATAAAAACCTCTGAAATAGAAATTGTTTCTCAAAAATCAGAACAAACAAATGGGAACTTAAATTCCTATGGATATGAATACATTTTTTCTCTCTCTTTTTTAAACTAATGTTCATCTTATATAAGGCTCAAGAGCCGCTCAAAAGAATTACCGAAATATGTTGTTATATGTATGGTAATAGGTAAGAAGCAGTTATTAGATATGAGAAAAAGATGATGGTTAGTCCTACCCTTGAATATGTTAAGAATGTAATGACTGGGAAAGCATCCTCTTGGGAGTAGGTTCCAGAAATTAGTAGTTCATGAGAAGAAGCTGTTTGAATGAAACTTTCTACTTTCTAAAAGAATACTAAGAGAATGAGGATGGTTTGACTTGGTCTATGTTACATGACAGGTCTTAGATGTGAAGGTCTGAACTGGTGGTACTAAGGAATGCTGCTCATGTGGCATAGAAATAATGATAGTAGCAAGAGACCTCTTTCAGTTATGGGAAAGGGGTTGAAGGGTGGGAATTAATTCATCATCCACTTGGCTGTGTAGACACTTTTGGAGTCTATCAAGATTGGAAAGTGAAAATTTGGTTCCTCCTTCCCAGCTATTGGAGAAATACTTCATTTTCAGCCTGATTTGGCTCTTGTAATGGTAGAGTATAAGCACAGGAGGAGTCAGTTACTTACTGGAGCAGTACAAGGAACTGATCCTTTTTCCAGCATCTTTAGCAATGAATTGTATATATGAGTTCCACTTCAGTCCCAATTGGCATTCACAACAAGGAACATGATTAAGAGAACACCCATTCACTGCAATAGGCAAAAATTCATGATCTGCTCAGCAAAATAGAATGTTAGTAATTTGGATTTTTAAATCTTTCATGTTACAAGCCAGTATTTTCCGCATTGATCTGTTAGAGCTAAGTCAGAGGAGCAATCCGCTGCCAAGCTCTGGTCATCTAGATTTTTGGAGGTGCCAATTGCATTATCTGCATAGATATTCACTAAACATTTTAGTATGCTCTTAAGCAGATGATTAATATGAATCAGAAAGTGGGTTGGACTGGGAAGTGAACCTTGGGGGATGCCTGCAGTAATTCAGTATTTGGCATTTGAAAGGTAAAAATTAAATTTTATCAAAAAAAAAAGAAAAAACCAGAACAATAACACAGAAACTTTATCCCAAACCAGATTGAACCCAAAATCTAATCATTTCATGTCAGTTACCCGTAAAAGTTTCATCTGAATTCATCAAGCGGGTCTTGAGATATCTTGACCATGGACAAACAAATGTGGCTGAGTATAATACCTTTACTTTAAGGTGAAGGTAATAATAATAATAATAATGAAATTCTATTGAGGAAGATTGCTGGGATAATAAGCAACAATAATTAGATGGAATAAAACTAATACTTTGCAAAAATTAAGATTGTGTAAAATTATAAAATAACTGACAGCCTATTTAAGAACATGACTCAAATTCTTATGTTAATGTTTTGGTTTTGTAACATCTTAAATTGCTGGGCAAAATTAAACCTAACACAGCCTATTGTATTTCCAATTTTCTCCTTTCCAATACTAAATTTGTTACAACAAATACAACTAAAGTATTTGAAGTATTACATGCTTCATGGTTTCCTATGATCTTCAAAAATTGAAGCACAATGTCAGTTGCCATCTTCTGTCTTCCTGAACCTGTTCTTTTATAGTCCTTTTTTTTGCAATGAAATTTTCTTGTTCTCCTTTACTCTCAGTAACACCAGTCGTCTTAGTGGCATTATCACTAATGGGAGATGATTAAAATAAATTTAGTATTTATTGTAGTTTGAAAAAAAAAAAAATTACCTCATGGACGTCCAAAAAAGAATCTCGTAGGGAAGCTATATTGCTTTTATGAAGACAGAGTGCCACAAATTCACGGCTACCACGAGAGTTGAGGAAATATAACTATAGCTGCTAAGAAGGAAATGGGGAGGTTGTTTTTTTTTGTCTTTCTTTCTCCCCAAGCTTTTTTTGTCTTTCTTTCTCCCCAAGCTTTTTTTGTCTTTCTTTCTCCCCAAGCTTTTTTTGTCTTTCTTTCTCCCCAAGCTTTTTTTGTCTTTCTTTCTCCCCAAGCTTTTTTTGTCTTTCTTTCTCCCCAAGCTTTTTTTGTCTTTCTTTCTCCCCAAGCTTTTTTTGTCTTTCTTTCTCCCCAAGCTTTTTTTTTCTCTTTCTTTCTCCCCAAGCTTTTTTTTTGTCTTTCTTTCTCCCCAAGCTTTTTTTTTGTCTTTCTTTCTCCCCAAGCTTTTTTTTTGTCTTTCTTTCTCCCCAAGCTTTTTTTTTGTCTTTCTTTCTCCCCGCTTTTTTTTTGTCTTTCTTTCTCCCCTAAGCTTTTTTTTTGTCTTTCTTTCTCCCCAAGCTTTTTTTTTGTCTTTCTTTCTCCCCAAGCTTTTTTTTTGTCTTTCTTTCTCCCCAAGCTTTTTTTTTGTCTTTCTTTCTCCCCAAGCTTTTTTTTTGTCTTTCTTTCTCCCCAAGCTTTTTTTTTGTCTTTCTTTCTCCCCAAGCTTTTTTTTGTCTTTCTTTCTCCCCAAGCTTTTTTTTTGTCTTTCTTTCTCCCCAAGCTTTTTTTTTGTCTTTCTTTCTCCCCAAGCTTTTTTTTTGTCTTTCTTTCTCCCCAAGCTTTTTTTTTGTCTTTCTTTCTCCCCAAGCTTTTTTTTTGTCTTTCTTTCTCCCCAAGCTTTTTTTTTGTCTTTCTTTCTCCCCAAGCTTTTTTTTTGTCTTTCTTTCTCCCCAAGCTTTTTTTTTGTCTTTCTTTCTCCCCTGCTTTTTTTTTGTCTTTCTTTCTCCCCAAGCTTTTTTTTTGTCTTTCTTTCTCCCCAAGCTTTTTTTTTGTCTTTCTTTCTCCCCAAGCTTTTTTTTTGTCTTTCTTTCTCCCCAAGCTTTTTTTTTGTCTTTCTTTCTCCCCAAGCTTTTTTTTTTGTCTTTCTTTCTCCCCAAGCTTTTTTTTTGTCTTTCTTTCTCCCCAAGCTTTTTTTTTGTCTTTCTTTCTCCCCAAGCTTTTTTTTTGTCTTTCTTTCTCCCCAAGCTTTTTTTTGTCTTTCTTTCTCCCCAAGCTTTTTTTTTGTCTTTCTTTCTCCCCAAGCTTTTTTTTTGTCTTTCTTTCTCCCCAAGCTTTTTTTTGTCTTTCTTTCTCCCCAAGCTTTTTTTTTGTCTTTCTTTCTCCCCAAGCTTTTTTTTTGTCTTTCTTTCTCCCCAAGCTTTTTTTTTGTCTTTCTTTCTCCCCAAGCTTTTTTTTTGTCTTTCTTTCTCCCCAAGCTTTTTTTTTGTCTTTCTTTCTCCCCAAGCTTTTTTTTTGTCTTTCTTTCTCCCCAAGCTTTTTTTTGTCTTTCTTTCTCCCCTGCTTTTTTTTTGTCTTTCTTTCTCCCCAAGCTTTTTTTTTGTCTTTCTTTCTCCCCAAGCTTTTTTTTTGTCTTTCTTTCTCCCCAAGCTTTTTTTTTGTCTTTCTTTCTCCCCAAGCTTTTTTTTTGTCTTTCTTTCTCCCCAAGCTTTTTTTTTTGTCTTTCTTTCTCCCCAAGCTTTTTTTTTGTCTTTCTTTCTCCCCAAGCTTTTTTTTTGTCTTTCTTTCTCCCCAAGCTTTTTTTTTGTCTTTCTTTCTCCCCAAGCTTTTTTTTTGTCTTTCTTTCTCCCCAAGCTTTTTTTTTGTCTTTCTTTCTCCCCAAGCTTTTTTTTCTCTTTCTTTCTCCCCAAGCTTTTTTTTTCTCTTTCTTTCTCCCCAAGCTTTTTTTTTCTCTTTCTTTCTTTCTTCCCAAGCTTTTTTTCTCTTTCTTTCTTTCTTTCTTCCCAAGCTTTTTTTTTCTCTTTCTTTCTTTCTCCCCAAGCTTTTTTTTTCTCTTCTCTTCCCTTTTTTTCTTTCTCTCCCTCTCGTTAGACCACTTACCCACACTCTCTTTGGGACGAACTAGTGTTGCATTTTTCAAGTTTGATATTACTAATATACAATTTTTATTTGGAAAGGACTTTTTGTGCGTTTGAGATTACTGATCTACACTTCGTTTGGAAAGAACTCTTGCGGCATTCTTCACGTTTCAGATAACTAATCACTACCCTTTTTGTGAAGAACTATTTTGCATTTTCAAGTTTGAGATTACAAAACTACATTTATCAAATCCACATCGTTAATTTTTATGATTAAAACTTTGATGTAAAGACCTGTTAAAAAAATACATATTTTCAGATGCTCTAAAAGAATTGGCCGAGTTGTGATGTTAATTATGCAAGTTCCATGATTTTCTTTTGGTCTGTTACAGTGGAAAACATCAGGTATTCTTCTTTGTTGTTAGAAGAAATGATTTCTTTTCCTCTTTTAAAGAGATTATGTGCCAAGATTTCAGGATTAAGAGGTTTTAGTCACATTGATTGATAGATCAATTATTACTTTTTAAATATCTTTTTACTTTTTCCTCGTTAATGCCAAACTTTTTAAAATGCATTTTGCAAACAAAAAACAATCTTTTTTTTTTTGTATAATTGTTACAGACTTGCTTTTCATTCCATCAAAATCTCTTTGTTTTTCTCCTTCAGGTATTTAATTGCTGAATCATCAACAAATGTGTTTGTTAGAGAATAAAATAAAGAAAACAATTTTAAATGCTTCTGTTGTCTCTTATTTTTTTTTTATTTAATTATTAAAAACAAAAAAGAAGAAACCTGTTTTGTATTATAAAAGTGGAAACAGATATTATTACTGTGAATTATGGGAAAACTGAAAGAAAATATTTTTGAGATCTTTCGTCATGTAAAGAATATAAGTTAGCAAAAGTTGTAAATGTACAACTTTTAATGCTGAGTTTGAAACCTAGATTATTATTTCGACAACACAAAATTATTGCTCAGTTCTGGTGAGCAGGAGAAGCTTTCACAGTTTGTGTTTTCTACTGCTACATGCCAATTCATGTTTTATCAGGTCAGTGCAAAAGTTTTTGCCGATTTAAAATTTCATCTTGAAAATGAAAAACTGTGTTTTTGAAAATCTTTATTCATAACAATCATGACTTTTGCTCTTTATAACTTGATTCCATCTGTCAACGAGCTTATAAATACCTTGCTTGTAAAATTCTAACTCATGTTCTATCTCCTCTCATGATGTTAACCTAAGGCCATCTAAATGGTTTTGTGATCCACAAAATAAATGATAATCTGAGGAAGCTAGGTTAGGAGAATATGCAGGATGGGGCAAGATTTCCAAACCAAATTCTTCTAGGAGGTCTTTGGTCAGTAGTGCAGTGTGAAGATGAGCATTAGCATCATGAAAGATGACTCCCTTTCTGTTGACTAAGGAAGGTCGTTTTCAGGTCAAAGCAGTTTTCAAATGACAAAGTTGATTACAATAGAGATTAGCAGTAATGGTTTGACTGTTGTCTTAAAGTTTGTTATGGATAATCCCTTCAATATCCCACCATATGCTCAACATAATCTTTTTGTGATGGAGTCCTGCTCTCGGTTGGTGAACTGGTCTTTCTCCTCAATTTATCCATGATCGCCAATGTTTAAGGTTATGGTAGAGAATCCACTTCACATCACCTGTGACAAGCCTACCCAAAAATGGCGTTTGAAGGTGTCGTGAAACTCATAGAGTAGAGCATGCCTAATGTGTTCTTTAGATGGAAAGAACATGGGTAAGAATATTGTAGAAAATATGAATGATGCTTTAATAATCTAAAAAAAAGTTATAAATTACTCATGGTGATATGTTTAAGTAGTAACAATATGCATAAAATAAATTACAATGATTTAAAATGCCCCTTTTGCAAACCGGCAAAAACTTATAGAATAGGCTATATTTATTGAAGTAGAGTGCTCTGTCCCAATGATTAAGCATTTGTAGATATGTAGCCGTAAGGTGCGTGTTCTTTGAACATTGGGAGTTACCACTGTAGCTATAGAGAGCTGGTTAATTTTGGTTCAGCCTTGTGTCTTACTTAACCAAACTCCCTACAGCTTACAATTTTTATGCAGAATTATCATCAGAATTATTATGAGAAGGTTTTCATCAGGTGGTTTGTCGGCAATAGTGTGGAATAGTGTAAGAATAAAACATACATTTTGTATGTAAAAATTAGTAATTTATTAAAAGAAGGAATAACAAGAATTCATAGAAATTAATGTTCAATGAGAAAGTTAAGGGTATCAAGAGTTCATACAAAATGTTTGTAGTAGTAATTGTTGAAAGAGAGAAAGAGGACAATGTCCAAGTTGCTTGAAGTGGAAGTTACATTTTAGTTGTTTCGTCTCACTCTGACTCTGTTATTGATGCTGACTGGAACCTTTTATAATATTCAGATTTTCACACTTGCTCGTGAAGTCCTCAAGTCTTGCTAGTCACTCCCATTGGTTAAAAATCAATTTAACACCTACTTGTGAAATCTGGTTTCCAGACTTTTTCATTAAGCACATGGTCAATCCTTTTTCTATTTGGAAAACCAGGATTTCATACGTCATTGTGAATTTTTGTAAAGTGAAGAAGATTGATTTAAATTAATTTCTTATTCACTACAGATACAAATGAACCTAATTAAAAATCAACATTGCTTGAGACATGAAACTGTAAGTCATCTATACAGTTATGAGACCACTCATTATGCAATGTTGATTTCTACATCACTCAATCAGTTAAGTGCCCTATGTGATACACGCTTAAACGATCAAGTCTTAAAAGAGACATGACTGACTGGGCAGAAGATTATCTCGCAGTAGGTTGCCATTGCTTTCTGCAGTAGAGACTGGTTGCCAATCAAGGCTATAGAACCCAATCTGTCATGTTATTTAACCCATAAATGGAAGGAACAGACAGATTAATACCTTTCCCAAGGGTATTTGTGCATAAGTGAATGCAATGAATTTAACTGGAATTTGAACTCGGTTCCTTGATTTCTCTTTCCAAGTCGATATCCACTGCACCACAACACACATCCAACATTTCTACATAAACTTTTTTTTACATCCATACACACACAGTAGTGCTGGTTGAAATAAAAAGATGCATAATGTATAATAATAAAGCTAACATTTATGCTACTAATAAATTTTCTTATATATACTGAATGTATACAACACCCTTGAAAATGGCTAAAGCCTTGGAAAAAAGTACTTGGAACAATAAAAACTGTAGACAATTTTTATATTTTTTAACTCTTAAAAAACGGAAAAATATTGGAATGCTATGCTGGAGAAACTCACAAAAAAAAAGATTAAATCATCTTTGTCAGATGCATTCAATGAAAGATTCTTAAAAGAAAGGTTGTTACCAATATATATATATATATATATCTTCCTCACACATCTATATAAAGTTTGCCTCTTAGTCTGTAGACCTTTACCTTCAGTGGATCGCAGGCCTTGTAATGGGTGAATGTTACTGAAAAAAATGTAGAGAAGGTAATGGTTGACTCTAGACTTAAATAGATTAAGATTGTAGTGAGTGGGGAAGCATTCTCTTGGGAGTGGTTTCCACAAAGCAGTGATTGATATTCTAATTCATATTAAAATTAAATTTACCAAATCTGCAGGATATCCAACTCAACTGCATTTGAAATGCAAAGAAAGGAAGTTTCTTCTCCTTCCTTAATACACACACACACACACACACACACATCTCTCTCTCTCTCTATATATATATATATATATATACATATATATATTGAGTATTGCACAATCTACAATGAATGACATATGCTCAGTGAGATTTTGTTTAAAGGAAATGACTTCACAGGTCTTTCTGAGCATAACATTTCTCAGTTTTATTTACATTATGAGATGTGCTCCATGAAAATATTTAAATTTAATCTCAATCGCCATCAAATAATACGAAGAGAAGTCCCTCTTTAAAAGAAGATATAATTTTTTTGTTTTGTTTTCTTTTTTATAATTTAATATTTATTTCATCCCACACAGGAAGCTCCGATTGCTCCCTTCAGAATAACCTAAATCAGCTGTGTTTGACGCTGGACTTCACAAACAAAATTCTTGATTATACAAGATCCAGACATATTGTATCTCCACGGCACAGCCTAGGCAAGACACATACCACATGCCTGATAACAGACTGAATGGGGTTGGTGTCCATTGCAATTATACATCTGCAATGGAAAAGGCTCTAAGTAGGTTAGGATCACAGAAATGGTTTTATATCAATTGTTGGTTTATATTTGCCAGTGAATGCTGGACAATCTCTGCTCAGATGAAGAGACTTGAGGCAACAGAAATGTGGTTCTACAGAAGGGTACTGAGAATACCATTGACAAAACGTGAGCGATAACAAAGTTTTAGGAAAAACGAAAGGGCACTTAGAAATTTCTAGGGTATATAATGAGGAAAGAATTGGAAAAATTAACACACGCAGGATATATTGACAGCAAATAGTGACAGGCAAAAGCAACAAATAACCTACCAAGTGTGCCTGCATAAAACTTGGTAGAACAGGGATTAAGAGAGAGCTACTAGAGACAGGAAGTTGTGGAGAAACAAGACCGATATGTACTGAATAGACATGGCACATTGAAGGTGGTTTAAATTTACAGTAGACCTAAAACCAAAAAGCACATGTATGCTCATTCTGTATTTTGTTTTTTTAATTGTATCACCCCAAGCAAGGCAGTAATGCCACTGATGTTCAGGGGGCTACATAAGTGTAAAAAAATTAATTAGAAGAGAGTAAAGAGGAAGACAAACTAGTTAGAAAGGAGCAATAGAAAGATGAGAATGCAGGTGTGATGACAGTTTCAAAGGTGGAGATAAAGGAAAGGATATACGGGGTGGGAAAGAACTAGAGTCAAGTGTTTAATAGATGAGTATTGACCTTGCATTTAAATTCCTGGAGGTAGTAGCCATCAGGAAAGCAAGAATACGGGAGCGAGTTCCACAGGCGGGAAGTGCGAGAGAAGTCGCAGGAGTAGAATTGTTATCTGCATTTGGCTAACCTAACTATGAATGGGTGGGACCCAGTTGCCAATCTAGTTGCACGAGTAAACACCTGTTGAGGAGGCACCAGTGACTTAAGTTCGTTGGAGCAGAAGCCATGAAAATATTTATAGAACAGACAAAGGGAGGCCACATTTCATCGGTGGGGAAGCGGCTGTAGTCGAGCCGCCAGATCAATACCTATCGCATTACTGATTCTCCTCTGGAGCCTTTTGAGAACACTGAGATGAACGGCAGGGGTGCCTGACCATATATAGCAGCAGTATTCCATGAATGGATGAATGATTGATTTGTATATATACAGGATGGATTCAGGTGGAAAAAAACATCCTGGCCTGACACAGTGATCTAACCTTTTTAGCAGTGGATTTATCTATGGCCTCGATATAGTGGTTAGAAACTTTGATCTAAACAGAATTGATCTGTAGTGGTTTCAATCTTAAGAGATACTGAAGTTTTGTATTCTGTGTCACCTAGAAATCCCAAGGGATGATCTAGAAGGTGGCATCAGTCACCAAATGTAAAATTAAGACTTGAAGAATGTTGATGGGTACCATGACATAAATAAGATCAATCCACCAGAACAACTGGATGACAGGGTATGAGGGGAGTGACAGAATTTTCCCCCTACCCTTGCAAGAAAATTGTATGCCTAATGAAAGACTTGAGATGAAATATCCCCAAATGGATTTGACAGAATCCAAATGTGGATCCATCACAAATCCCAGAGCCCAATAGAGACCTAGTTGAACCACATGTACTGCAGCCATAATTTGTCTTGGGAAAGATAACCTGATAATGCCTTCTTCTTCTACGTGCCCTGCCCCTTCAGGACGTAGGCGGTTATGGTTCTCCACGTTTTCCTATTTCTTTGTGGCTCTTAGTATGTTTGCTCCTGTTACACCTCGCAACACTCGTTCCGTCATCCACCTGATCAGGCCCTGGAAATATGTTATCCGCTGCCTTCCTCTGTCTCTCTTTCCTTCTATCTGCTCTGTCAGTATCAGGTTCTTCAAGCTCTCCTTCCTCAATGCATGTCCCACTTCCTGATGCTCAGTATTAATTTCCTTTTTGTTGCCATTCTTTCCAAAACCTCATCATTGCTTGCATGCTTAGTCCACGATATTCGCAGCATCCTTCTGTAGAACCACATTTCCGCTGCTTCAAGTTTTGTCCTCATTTTCAATGATATTGTCCAGCATTCACTGCCATATTGAAGAACTGACATCACATAGCAATCCAGCACTCTTTTCTTTGTTTCTAGTGAAATTTTCCTGTGTGTTAGTACTTTACTCAGCTTCTAGAACGCATCCTTTGCCATGCCAATTCGCATTCAGATCTCTGTGTCACACTTTTCATCTTTTGTTAGGACACTTCCTAGGTATTTAATGCCTAAGCTGGTTTAAATTCATAGTTATCCTTCTCCTAGACTGGTTGCCAACTAAGGCTACAGATCCCAGAGCTGGGGGTAAAATCGATGCATTGACATAAATGAAAATAATGAGCATTAACTGAAATTTGAACTCAGCTCTTCAATTATTTATCCGCTATCCATTACTCCATGATGCTTCCATTTCTCTCTCTCTCTCTCTCTCTCTATATATATATATATATATATATATATATATATACTGGTAGTATAGCCCAGCGTTGCTCGGGTGTAATGAAAGCTTTAAAATTAATCCATGGTCCTGGAGCTCAGATTTGTTGGACGTTGGCACGAAAGACTAAAAAGCAATAGTTGTTTCCAGTTAAAGCGAAACCGTAGACTGAAAGAAAAATGAATTGATGTAAGTCAAATATTGATTTCCTGGTAACAATATCAAATTTTCTGCACTATTGTAAGAACTGCAACTTTGAAACTTCTGAATATTGTTTCTTATGTCTTTGTCTATGAGTGTAGCAAATTTGATTAAAATCAAACCACTCCTTCTATAACCCGATTTTTTTGATTATCAATTTTCAATATTTATCGGGGTACCTCAACACAAAACCTAGCTAAGAACACTCGCAGACGCTTATAGTACAAATGTGTAAATTTTCAAGAAAATTGGTTCAACCGTTTTGGTGTCTATAGGTAACAGTCACACACACACACACAGAGAAAGTTCTATTTATAAATAAGTTTATATATATATATATATATATATATATATATATTTTCCATTTGTAAACGAGTTATTACATGACCCAGGTTTCTACCATTAGTGGTGTCTTCAGGCAATAACTGATTTTACCGTTTGCCGTTTTTTTCTTTTTTTTTTTTTTTTTTTTTTTTTTTTTTTTTTTTTTTTTTTTTGAATGTGTTGAAATTAAAATCAAAATATGGAAAAGACCCAAACATAACATGGAGTATAGTAAAAATAGCCAAGCCTTACAATGGTGGCAAAATATGTGCCATGAAGACAAGTTAGAGATTATGCTATTCCCAAACAAAAACAAACTGTTGAATGAAAGAACGGAAATTATGACTAAGTGTAACCATCTTAGGGTCATACAACCATGGATGAAAACGTCATAATTCATTGTAATTTTAAAAGTTGCACATTCAACAATTTCCTACCATGTGAGCATTAAAAAAAACACCGTTACATGAGAGTTCTTTAAAAAAATGGTAAACGGTAAAATCAGTTATTGTAAATCCCCTGAAGACACCACTCGTGGTAGAAATCTAGGTCACATAATAACTCGTTTACAGATGGAAAATATTCAAAACTTCTACAATATAATGGTATTGAACACTTTTAATACAAATGTATACTGGTCTAATCTTATGACCGGAAACTAAGTAATTAAACAATCAAAATATATATATATATATATAAAACACTGATCTAATCAATCTCAATAAATGGTAAACTTATAACTATTATTCTTTCAGTCAACTGCTTTCTTAATTCACAAAAGAGGATATAGGTTCAATGATAGTATATTGTGCTGGATAACAGCAAATAACCGGGAAGATATTTATATAATTATATAATCTTATATTTTTATTCTTTGTCAATGATGCTTGTGTGGAGCAGGAGGGTAAGATCGCACATACAAAAATGCTGTCAGGAGTTGTAAGTCAGTCTCTGTCACTTCAGCTAAAAATTTTAGACTTTATATTGTCTTAAAACTCCCATGCATTTTTGCTTTTTATGGTTGTTGCTTTGTTTACATTACCTATGGCCGGATGTATCTGTCAACCACCCTAGCAATCCATTACTTTTCATGTCGGTTGTCGCTGGTATTTTCTTTTCCTTTCTTTCTTTCTTTCTTTTTCTTTCTTTCTTTCTTTCTTTTTCTTTCTTTCTTTCTTTCTTTCT
>JBBBDQ010001020.1:2085000-2317500 GCA_037127315.1 Ascarosepion bandense | reverse complement strand
CTTGTGTATAGATAGGAAGTGAATTCAGCAGGTATACAAAAATAGAAAGGAGCATAAGACAATATGTTTTCTGACCAGATTTATTCAACTTAGTGAAATAATTCTGAAATAAAGAAAAGACTTACCAGGATTCGTCATTGGCAGCCACCATCTCAACAATGTAAGATAGACGGATTACATGGTGCTGATAGCAGAAACGGAAAGGGGAATGCAGGACCTCTTACAGACGTTAGCAAGAGAAAGCGAAAAAAAAGTACCGAGTATAAACTTCAAGAAAACTAAATGTATGGTAACAAAAAGACGACCCCAAAATGCCAACTACAGTTCGGAGAAACTAAAATATAACAAGTAAAGAAATTTAAATACCTGGGAAGCATTCTGACAGAGGATGGGGAGTGCTATGTTAAGATCCAAAAACACATTGGCATAGCCAGGTTAGCATTTCAAAAGCTAACCAAAGTATTGAAAGACAGGAAAATCTCATTGGAAACAAAAAAATAAAGAGTGCTGGTTTGCTATGTGATATCTCATGATTGCTATGTGATATCTCATTGGAAACAAAAAAATAAAGAGTGCTGGTTTGCTATGTGATATCTCATGATTGCTATGTGATATCTCATTGGAAACAAAAAAATAAAGAGTGCTGGTTTGCTATGTGATATCTCATGATTGCTATGTGATATCTCATTGGAAACAAAAAAATAAAGAGTGCTGGTTTGCTATGTGATATCTCATGATTGCTATGTGATATCTCATTGGAAACAAAAAAATAAAGAGTGCTGGTTTGCTATGTGATATCTCATGATTGCTATGTGATATCTCATTGGAAACAAAAAAATAAAGAGTGCTGGTTTGCTATGTGATATCTCATGATTGCTATGTGATATCTCATTGGAAACAAAAAAATAAAGAGTGCTGGTTTGCTATGTGATATCTGTTCTTCTGTATGGTAGTCAATATTGGACAGTCTCTCCAAGGATGAAGGAGATGCTTGAGGCAGCAGAAATGTTGTTTTACAGAAGAATGCTGAGGATACCATGTGGTCAACAATGAGATGCTGGAGAGGATGTAAACAAGGAGGAAACTCATACTTAATATAAGGAAGAGACAAATGAGGTTCCTGGAACATATAATGAGGAAGAAGGACCTATAAAATTTAATACTTACAGGATGGATAAAAGGAAAGAGAGACAGTAGAAAGCAGTGCCAGACCTACTTGATAAGCTTGAGCAAATGGATGGCAGAGCAAAGTTTTAAAGAGATACCAAGAGGAAAAATTTTGAGAGCGACAAGAGACAGGGTCAAGTGCTTATGTGCTGAAGGGACATGGCACATGAAGATAAAATTTTTTAATTGTCTCAGCATGAGATAAGCATTTTTTAAATAACATAACTGAACTCTATTTTGCTGTATAGGTTTCTCATAGCTTAATGGTAAAATATACCTGGATTAAAGGTAGATTTGAAGATTAAAAAGTAAGGTTAAACGATTGAATTACTGTGGAAAGCCACATTTTTTTTAATAAGACGTTCAATAGTAGATATTAATTTCACTGTTTAAAACAAAACATGGATATCTTCTCAGGCATGCATGTTCATCTTACTGTAATTGTTTGGCTAATTCCACATTTTGATCATGTAAAAAACATTATTTCATTTCAGTGACAAAATAAAAGATGGAAAGTTACAGAGAATCAGATTAAGCTAAGAACAGATACTACACTTTGTATTTACTCTCCTCCTCCACTGGAGCAAGTTGTGACACAAGGTCAGTTTTTAACGTGGGGAACCTGAGCGCGTACGCTCAGGCCATTGGTCAAAGATTACCCAGCCCCCGCTTTTGCGGTAGAAAGTGTAGAAAGCTGGTCTTAGCTGGTCATAGCTTGTCAAAGCTAGTCTTAGCTGGTCATTGCTTCTTGGCCAGCGAGCATGAAGTAAGTACCTGAGAACAGATACTACACTTTGATCTTAGCAAAAATGCTGAGACGTTCTGGTAACCACAATAAAAGTTCCATTTTTCAAGACACAGTATTGAACCTGACTAAGGTAAATGCTAAATATCTAGTTACCATAAATTAAATATTCTAACATCATCTATAAATTATTTTTCAATTATTATTAGGAGAAATGTTTGTACGACAAAGATTTAGCTGAGAAGATAGAAGTGTTTAACATTTCTTGCCAATACTTCATAATAATAGATTATTTTATTCTAATCACGTAGAAATTGAATCCATAGCTGCATCTACTGCTAGGAAGGTTGGTTCACTGTGTCGGGCCAGAAAGTTTTTCTCATCAGAATCCATTTTGCAATTTTTATAAATCCACCATTCGTCTGAGCATTGAATACTGTTGCCATATCTGTTCGGGTGCTCTTGCTATTCATCTTGAGTTTCTCAACAAGATCCAAAGAAGGATCTGCAATATAATCAATCCTGACTTGGCAGCTCGACTTCAGTCACTTTCTCATCAACTTGATGTGGCTTCCCTCTGTTTTTTCTACAAATATTTTCATGGAAACTGCTCTGATGAGCTTCTTTACCCTGGTACCTTGTGAGAAGGCCATTATCAATTTAGAAAACAGTGACCAGCGAGTAAATCCAAGCTCTCCCAGCTGGTATCCCAACCTAGAGTCGTTCCTTCTTGAATTCTGTCTCAAAATCGTGCTAACAGACTTTTCCAGCCACCAACTGTGAACGTTACTCCAAGAACCCCGCACTGGGGGAAATTAGTTACTTTTATATTTGTCCATATACCCATAATCCTTTGCATCTTCATGCAATCCCATAATGCATTGCATCTTTCTTGTATAAAAATGCAATGCAAGTCCTCCCTTATTCTTTTAAATGTAAGAAAGAAGTGTTTATTGTCTGTTTCAATGAAATTGAAGAAGTTTGTTAATTTCAAATCTTTTCATTTGTACCCACTTCTTAAAATAGCAACTAGCATTCATATTTATGATTGTTATTGCAATATTTTGTTAAAGTTGTTAAGATAAAATATTTAACATGTGATACGATAATTTCTACGGATATCTTATTGCTATAAAACTTGCAGTGATTTTATTCTATCATTAACCTAAGAGTTAAGAATTAAAATTTGTCGGAATATTTCAATAGGAAAACTTAAATTTTATGGGTCTTTCTAGTTAAATATAATGTTTATAGGAATAAAAATAATGTTGAATTGAGAAATGCCATTAATTGCTTAAAAATAACAGTTGCATGTAAAATGAAACAAGATTTTTATCTAATCTTTTAATTGAAGACATGCAAAAAGTTAATTTTTTTTTTTACAATAATCTTTTTTTACTAGCAGAACCCATGGAATTTCCACGGAAGGATAATTATGATTTTCTGGGAAGATTTTATTTTGTCGTGCTACAAATGATAGTAACGTCTTCAAACATAAAGGTATTGGATAATAAAAGAACAATAACACAGAGTGTAATTTTATTAAAATATCTATAAAAGTAATGTCCATAGAAGCTACTTTATTGTATTCTTATATTAAGTGGCATATGCACAGAGTATAACCAAAATACTGTACGCTATTTTGTGACAGATTTTGAAAGAGAAACTGTTTTTCTTATGACTGAAAAATTGTTCATTGTAAACATTTTTATCAAGATTTAAAACAAAATAATTTCAAAAATAATTTCATTCATTTGAGAATGAGTTCTGATAGTTTCATTAAAATCCGACAATTATTTGATTTTTGCAAGAATTTCCAGGTTAATGTGTTTGTCACTGAAAAAAGTGGAGGACGTAATCATTACGTTTCCATTGTAAAACAGTCGTAATGTTTCTTTAGCTGCTAACTCAAATCAAAACAAAGCTTCCTGGCAAAATTTCAAAAACGTTAGAAGGGATTAAAAATTTTTTTAAAATAATTAAAGTTACTTTAAAGGCTCTTGCATCCATTGTAAACAGAAAAGACCAACTGAGTAATGGCCAAGTGTGTAAAGGCCAGAAATTTCATTATTATATATGATAATAAACCTAGCTATTTTTACTATATTGTACAGTACACACACACATATACACACAGCTTAAGCTGCTACTGCTATGGTAATGCTATAGGCTCTCTCCTCTTACTTTCTCCCTCTTTACTAACCTTCTGTTTGGCAAAGGTGAGAGAAAGGCTGAGGAGAGTAGTGTTTATAGATAGATTATAAAAAGATAGAGGGGAAGGAAAAGCTTGTGTAGAGAGTAAGTGTGTTTGTTATCTTTCTTCAGTGGCATAACAGATGGAGGAACTAAGTAACTATGGAAGGAACAAGCAACATTATTATATGATTTCTTTCTCCTTGGAACTACTGGATTTCAAGAGAAAAGTTTAGATAACCTAGTTATCATAACTTTCTCCTCAAGTGTTGGCACCTGTGTATTTTGTACAGAAGATATCTCCAGGCAATTCTCCAATCACACAATCTATAGTATCTCCAAACTTAATGCACCAATAATTTGACTCCACATGCAGTAATACTAAAACAATGCAACATTGTATGATACCACGGATAACACTCATATGACATTCAGTGTTGTTTCATGGCATTACAGTCAGTCAGTTAAGTGCCATACGTGAAACACGCTTGGGTGATCATGTCTCAAAAGAGACATGACTGACCGGGCAGAAGATTATCCCGCAGTAGGTTGCCATTGCTTTCTGCAGTAGACTGGTTGCCAGCCAAGGCTATAAAACCCAATCTGTCTTATTATTTGACTCATGGCCATAGGGGGAAGAAATGCATTATATTATTAAGTACTAACTATTGGGGGATCAGTTTATTCCTTCAGAACAATATAAAACCGATCCCCCACTTTATGCCCAGTAGAAGCCTTAATCATGTTTTCACCTAATATAGTCAGTCAGTCAGTTAAGTGCCATACGTGATACACACTTGGACGATCATGTCTCGAAAGAGACATGACTGACTGGGCAGAAGATTATCCCGCAGTAGGTTGCCATTGCTTTCTGTGATAGACTAGTTGCCAGCCAAGGCTATAGAACCCAAGTCTGTCCTCTTATTTAACCCATAACTGGAAGGAAGAGACGAATTAGTACCATTCCCAAGGGTATTTGCGCGTAAGTGAATGCAATGAATTCAACAGGAATTCAAACTCGGCTCCCTGCTTTCTCATTCTGAGCCGATATCCACTGCACCACAACGCACATCCTAAGTTTCTTACTATTTATACTGGATGTGCCTTGTGGTGCAGTGGATATAGAATCGGAACGACAAATCAGGGAGTCGAGTTCGAATTCCAGTTGAATTTGTTGCATTCACATACCCACAAATACCCTTGGAAAAGGTATTAATCCTTCTCTTCCTTTCAGTTATGGGTCAAATAATAGGACAGATTGGGTTCTATAGCCTTGGCTGGCAACCAGTCTACCACAGAAAACAATGCCAACCTACTGCAGGATAATCTTCTGCCCAGTCTGTCATGTCCCTTTTGAGACATGATCGCCCCAAGCGTGTATCACATATGACACTTAACTGACTGCTATTATCACTTTCAAATTAATTTTTGAGAAGGTTGGGGAGTCTGATCTAATAATCTCTTTATCTTTAAAAACTCTAGCTACTAATGTAGCTTTTTATTTTATCATTCTTTTCTGTAGTCACCCATCTCTATAGATTAATCTAGTCAGTCATGTCTCTTTTGAGACATGATCGCCCAAAGCGTGTATCACGTATGGCACTTAACTGACTATTTATATCTCTCTTTGGTCAGTATTTGTCATGATCCAGTGGTTACTGTTTTAATTTGTTATTTATTTGATTCTCCATTGTGTGATCATGTACATGTTCTTTTGTCAAACTTTACTGATCTATATTGCTATTCTGTTGCTATTTCTATGGCAAATGTTCAGGTGAATTTTGTTAATTCCTCTAGTTCAGACCTTAACAGCTAGATTATACCGTACTGCCTCCATGGAGACAAAATACACATGTATTGCATTTGTAAGTAGGAAGTTCAACTAGGACAGTTTTTTTCCAAGAATTACTACTTTATTGAACAGATACCTGCATGCATGCTTTCCTAAAATCTTAACTTCTTCCTCCTCTTACAGACCATGTTCAGTACCCTACTACCTTGTCTGGCACTCGAGCCTTGTGTTGGTGCACTTTATCAAAGCAATAAAAACTTGGGACTAATTATAAAGAAAGCATTTCTCATAACATTCAATCAATTAGACACAGCTCAGAGCTTCCTACCTTGGACAGATTCTGTGACCCACCCACCTCATTGTCATCCATATCAGTTGTTAATAATTACATAACCAGACATACAACCCAAACTCCTGACTCACAATATTTTCCAGCCACTTTTGGTCGCAGTATAGCCCGGCGTTGCTCAGGTGTAATGAAAGCTTTAAAACTAATCCATGGTCCTGGAGCTCAGACTCAGCCTAAAGAATATTTGTGTGAAGGTTGGTGAGAATCAGATAAAAATTGTGGATTTGTATAAAGGACATACAGACAGATAAACAGACACACACAAACATCTTGCCTTTTACATATATATATATATATATTATCGATTTTCTGCACTATTGTAAGAACTGCAACCTTGAAACTTCTGAATATCATTTCTTATGAGGGTATCAAATTTGATTAAAATCGGGCCACTCCTTCTATAACCCGATTTATTCGATTATCGATTTTTGATATTTCTCGCAGGTACCTTGACACAAAACCTAGCTAAAAATACTCGCAGACACTTATAGTACAACTGTGTAAATTTTCAAGAAAATCGCTTCAGCTGTTTCGGAGTCTATAGGTAACGGACACACACACACACAGACAAAGTTCCATTTATCAATATGTTTAGATATATATTAGTTTTACTGATAAAAGATATTTACAAGCAGATTTTTTATCATGAAGTGCTCAATACCAGGGCTGAGATAGTGTTCATATGTTTAATGCAAAGAATTTCTCACTTTAACTAAGCAGGTTCATGCCAACTTCAAAGTTTTGTTCTGATGTTCTCACTCATCAGGGCTGATTTGAAAAAGACACAGAAGTGGTTTACCAACATCTTCTTTATGTATTTAAAAACAAAGTTTTCTCAAAAATTTGCTGTGACCCAAGGCTAGAGAGCACAATATACTCTGCTCTATACTGGGAAAAATTCATGTCTTCCCACTCATGTGTGAATATGAGTGATAGGTTGTGTCAATATTTGAACTTGACCTGCTACATTCACTTTTCATATTGTTAACCATTACATTACTAACACATGTTAAAATTACAATCTTTAAATATCGTGTACACATAGATCTTTTTAGTAAAATGTGTCATTTTTCAAAAATGTAGTCTGAAGAGTGCTCAACTCTGTTATGTCTAACTGCCAATATCACACTAAGTGCTGGACAATTTCATTGCAAACGAATAAGTGACTTAAAGCAAAAAAAGATGTAGTTCTAGACAGATGCTGAAAATATCATGGACCAAACATAGAAGCAATGAGGAAGTTTTAAAATAAATGGAAATTAAAAGGACACATTTTACTGCTCCTGGGTATGTTGGTAAACTGCATCCGGCAGCAAGTTCTCTGATTTCGAGGTTGCAAAGAGCATGGAACCACCTTTTAATTGCTGTTGTTCCCAGGTCCACCCTAACCCGGGGTGGTAGCACCTGTTAGGGTCCCAGCTATGGGCAAATACTTGACCCTCTAAACAGGGGTCAAAACACTCTGAAAGTATAAAAACAGACTTTTCTGAAATATATATATATAAAGTTTTGAAGGAAAAATGTTACCACCAAAAATACGTTTTTGAATGAAAAAATGTTACCACCAAAAATATGTTTTTGAATGAAAAAATGTTACCACCAAAAATACTTTTTTGAATGAAAAAATGTTACCAACAAAAATACGTTTTTGAAGAAACTAACAGGACAGATTAGATTCTACAGCCTTGGTCAGCAACCAGTCTACCGCAGAAAGCAATGGCAACCTACTGCAGGATAATCTTCTGCCCAGTCAGTCATGTCTCTTTCGAGACATGATCGCTCAAGCGCGTATCACGTATGGCACTTAACTGACTGACTGACTGAATGCTTTGGCATTAAATGACCACAAGGGGTTGATATGCCGTAAAACAAACCAAACCAAACCAACTTTTACTTAAAATAAGAGTATAAACTACTGAAATCCATAATGAAGAAAGAGTGCTTGAAGAATTTAACACTTACAGGACGCATTGAAATAAGTAATGGCAGAGTGAAACAGCCTACCTAATAAGTTTGTGTAAATGGTTGAAGAGTGGGAACAAAGAAGGATGATAAAACATCAGACATAGAAAGTTGTGGAGAGCCGTGATTGCCCATGTCTTGAAGGGATATGACATATAAAAAAAAGTTTTCATAGCTTTGCATTGATTAGAAAAAAATACAGATTTAAGAAATTCATGGCTTTTATTATTTAACAGAAATGGAAATTGTTGTCTTAGTAAAGAAGAATCCGATTGCTTTGTTAGTTCTGTCAGATGAAGAAAGTTGAAAGAATTATTGTTGATCTCTGGTGCTAAAATAGTAAGGATGCTGTATTGAGAAATTTGTTTGAAGACAGGAGTTTGCTTTGTCACAGTCTGCCTGGTGCAGACTTTGGAATGTGAAAAAAAAGACGACTTTTCTCTCATTGTCTCCTGAGAAAAATCACAAAACAAATTGTTTTTGAAGGTGGGAAAATATTGACTTTCAAGAAAATGCCTTCAGTTTATTATTATTATTATTATTATTATTATCATTATTATTATTATTATGTCATTTTTCATCATATTTCGATTTCTGCTTTGGTCTCACTACCAACCAAGTCTGCGGGGAGACCTAAGGCAGGTAGTGGCGTGTTGTTATGGCTCCATTTCATGTTTTTCTATCTTCCCTATCATCCCTAGCATTACATAGATAAAGTTTTCCTTAGTGTGTGGGCTGTACTTAATAAGACAATTTTTTGTATATCTCTTAAGCTGCGGTTTCCAGGGATTCTTTCAATGTGTTGTTTTGTTCCATTTTTTATCATTCCAAGTGCACCTACTATCACTGGCACAACTCTTGTTTTCACTTTCCACATTTTTTCTATTTCAATTTCCAGGTCTTTATATTTTGACAGTTTTTCAAATTCCTTGATTGCTATGTTACAATCCGCTGGACAAGCCATATCAATTAATAGACAAGTTTTCTCCTTCTGGTTTTTAACAATATTATCATTATTATAATAATTAATTATTATTATTATTATCATCATCATCATTATCATCATCATTATTATTATTATTATCATCATCATTATTATCATCATCATCATCATCATTATTATCATCATCATCATTATTATTATTATCATTATTATTATTATTCTTTTGTTTTGCTTCTATCCAAAACAATTTCAACTGATTTTCCTTCTCTCTGTTATTTTCAACACAATCTTTACAATACATCATCATTCTTAGGGATGATGCATTTCTGAAATAATCATATTTCTGTGACAATCCACAGAGAGCAGTATAAAAATTCATCTGCATTTGTTAACACTTCCAGTTCTGCAGTAAACACCCAATAAATAACTCAACTTATGCCTTTTGTCAGATTTGGCTTACTATTTGAAAGTTCTTGAACCCTTTATATTAAGTCTTAACAGCCTTCTCATCTGTAAACAACAGGAATGTTTGCTGGATCTTACTGTAATCTACTTGTGATTGATATTTACTGATTCTCACATACTAAACTTTTTCCCATATTTTTATTGTGCATATAAGACACCCAGATGACACTGCTGTGATTACAAACATGGAAATAAAATTACAGTCAGTCAGTTAAGTGGCATATGTGATACACATTTTGGGCGATCATGTTTCAAAAGAGACATGACTGACTGGGCAGAAGATTATCCCACACTAAGTTGCCATTGCTTTCTGCGGTAGACTGGTTGCTGATCAAGGCTATAGAACCAAATCTGTCCTATTATTTGACCCATAACTGGAAGAAAGAGACAGATTAATACCTTTCACAAGGGTATTTGCGTGTAAGTAAATGCAAGGAATTAAACTGGAATTTGAACTCAGCTCCCCGATTTGTCATTCCGAGCTGATATCCACTGTACCACCCACGCACATTGCACAAATTATAGGAACTTCTTAAAAAAGCAGTGAAGAAAGGAATAACTCTTAAAAAACAATGTATGGTTGGAATGTTAAATACATATTGAAAACCTGAGAATCAAGCAGATACAGGAGTTTAACTGTCTGGATTGTACCTGGTACGCTGGATAAGTTGTTGTTGTTTAATTTACATAAATATGAAAATAACCCTGACATCTCATTTTAACAGATATATTTACCAAAATTACACAAAAATATCATGAAATACTAAAGAGTAAATTTATTCAATAAAATCACCATTGGCTTCAGCCATGAACTCAAGATGACTTCTGAATCCCCTGCATCTTTTCTGGATGGTCTCCTTGTTTAAGTTGGTGAATGCTGCCATAATTCTTGCCTTCAGCTCATGTTTGGTGTTATAAAGAGTTTTGTTGGGTATTTGCTCAACTGTGCCCCACACTTAATAATCAAGAGGGTTGCGGTCTGGGGAGTTAGGTGGCCAGATGTTAAGGGGTGATGTGGTCACAGAAATCGTCTGACAGCTATGAGTGGGTTCTCCTGCTCATGTAGCATGGTGCAGAGTTATGTTGCCAGACATAGGGTCATTCAGCAGCCACCCTCTTGACCAAGAACAGCACTACCTTCTCAAGGCACTTGATATAGGCCTCTGTGTTGAGTCTGATGTCCTGTGGAATGATGACTGGAAGCACTAGTTATCTCTCTAAAACCTTTATAATCACCATTAAACTATTCCAGCTCTTTTTGAATCCTCTGCACTGTCCACAGATTGATAAGCAAACACTACAAAATGTTCATATTGGATCTTCTGCCGTAAATACCGGACAGTACAGTATGTTGTTTTAAAATTTCCGGCAGAGTGAATTGTATCCTCATTTTCTTTTCCCCAGAGATGGTGCGTGACTGATCTTACTATATTGTGCAGTTAACAAAATCAAAAAAAGTGCATGTTCACCAAATTAAAGATATAAAATAGTAACAATTTACTTATCACACCCTATATAATAGCAGATAACAGAAAATGTGATGCAGAGATCTGAAGATGCATTTCATTAAAACAAAGTCTAATATGACAGAAAAATTAAATGAGAAACACAGAAAAAAATACTGAACTGCCATGTAATATCATATTATATACTAGTGAACTAAGCCTGAAAGTCACTCAATGTAGAGGATAGCACAGTTTATGTGAGGGAAAATAAGAGTTACCTTTTGATTTGTACTGAGTAAGATTCAAGTACCTAGGAAGTGTTCTAACAGGAGATGGAAAGTGTGACACAGAGATCCGAAGGCGAATTGGCATGGCAAAGGACGTGTTCCAGAAGATGAGCAAAATACTAACACACAGGAAAATCTCAATAGAAACGAAGAAAAGAGTTCTACACTGCTACGTGATGTCAGTTCTTCAATACGGCTGTGAATGCTGGACAATATCATCGAAAATGAGGACAAAACTGGAAGCGGCCGAAATGTGGTTCTACAGAAGGATGCTACGGATATCGTGGACTGAGCATACAAGCAACGACAAGGTGTTAGAAAGAATGGCAACAAAAAGGAAATTGATGCTGAGCATCAGGAAGAGACAACTGAAGTTCCTGGGACATGCAATGAGGAGGGAGAGCCTGGAGAACCTGATACTGACTGGACAGATAGAAGGAAGGAGAGACAGAGGAAGGCAGCGGATAACATATTTGCAGGGACTGACCAGGTGGTTGACGGAACGGGGGTTGCCAGGAGCAACAGGAGCAAACATGCTAAGAGCCACAAGGGATAGGGAGACGTGGAGAGCCATGATCGTCTACGTCCTGAAGGGACAGGGCACATAGAAGAAGAAGATTCTAGTGTTTTGAGGAAGCATCCCCTCGGGAGTCAGATCTACAATGCAGCAGTTTGTGGAAAGGAGCTGCTTGGGTAGAACTTTCATCTCACCAGCGAAATACAAAGAAAATAAGGTTGGTTTGCTAGAATATATGTAGTATGGTAGGTGAAGATGAGAACTGGTAGAAGTAAAGAATTTAACTCTTCACTTAACCCTTTCCATGGAAATAGGGGGTAGCACAGTGAGAAGTTTGCAATAATCCATCTTTGAGAAAGGGGTTGTAGGTTGGAAAATAATTTGTGACCTTCAAGGAAGCGTAGCATCTTTTGAATTCTGTTGAGACTGGAAAGTGAAAAATAGGCAGCTTCCGTTCATATAAATCAGTCAGTTAAGTGCAATATATAATACAGGCTTGGCGACTGACTGGGCAGAAGATTATCCAACAATAGGTTACCATTACTTTCTGTAGTAGACTGGTTGCCAGCCAAGGCTGTAGAACCCAACCTGTCCTGTTATTTAACCCATAGCTGCAGGAAAGAGACAAATTAATACCTTTCTCAAGGGTATTTACATGTAAGTGAATACAATGAATTCATCTAGAATTCAAACTCAGCATCCAGATTTTTTGTTCCAAGCCGATATCCACTGCACCACAACACACATCACATTCACTGCTACTAAAAGTTTGAATTCTTTCTCTTGATGATAGCCAATGTGACCAAAACTCGTCTAGGATCATACAACTTAGTGTGTCCTAAAGTTTCATTTTTAACAATTGTTATTGTTCAAGACACGCACATACATATATATATATATATATATATATATATATATATATATAAAACACAGTAAGCACATTGACCAATACCAGAAGTAAATAGATTTTTTAAAAAAAACAAGAATAAAAATAAAAAAGCAAATGAAAACTAAAGACCAAGTTCAATTTCCTCAGAGACTCATTCAGTCAGTCAGTTAAGTGCCATAGTTGATATACTCTTGGGTAATCATGTCTCGAAAAAGACATAACTGACTGGCTATAAGATTTTCTTGCAGTAGGTTACCATTACTTTCAGCTGTAGACTGGTTGCCAACAAAGACTATAGAACCCAATCTGTGCTGCTATTTAACCCATAGCTGCAGGGAAAAGTGACAGATTAATACTTTGCTCAAGGGTATTTGCGTGTAAATGAATGCAACAAATTTAACTGGAATTCGAACTCGGCTCTCTAATTTCTTGTTCCAAGCAGATATCCACTGCATCACAATGCATGTTTCATTCACTGCTGTTAGAAGTTTAAATTCTTTGTCTTGATGATAGCCAATGTGACCAAAACAAGTCTAGTATCATATAATTTAGTGTGTCTTAAATTTGCATTTTTAACAATAGTTATTGTTCAAGACACACGCACACACATTTACTTATATATATATATATATATATATATATATATATATATATATATATAACACAGTAAGCACATTAATAATATCAGTTAAGAGATGGATTAATACATTTCCCAAGAGTATTTGTGCGTAAGTGAATGCAAGGAATTCAACTGGAATTTGAACACGGCTCCCCAATTTATTATTATTTAAAAAAGTAAAATAAAAAAAATAAAAAATGAATAAAAAAGTAATAAATATATCAATCATCGAAAAACAAAAGAATAAACAAATAAGTCAAATAGATTTACTCAAATAAATAAATAATCAAGCCACTTCCACCAAAATAACCATTAGAAGGCTTACCCACAATGACCCACTGGCACGTATATATAAATAGCTGAGGAAAAACTCATCACATGGCCTGATGATTGTGCTTAACATGAAATAGTCTGTCGCCCCTGAGTGTTGACATCAATGTTCACTCTTTTATATTTACATATGCTCTATCTCTGATATTGTGCACTTTATTCTATAAATATAGCACACCTTAAAACTATATTTATTCATATATATATATATATTGTCATCCGCAGACAGATCTGTTTTGCCGTATCACAGCTCATCAGTACAGTTAGACTCTGATTGCTTTTTTCCCCAGGATTGAAACTCGACCGAAATGGCGTCAGTCGGCGACTCTACTCCTGGGCTATGGGCGTTCGGTGTAAGTAGGCAGACTTTTTAGTGCATATCATTATACGCACCCAATAGCTACAGCGCTCTAATTCATTTCACTGAATGAGCGATGATGTATAGACTGTTTAATTACTTAGAGTTTGGTTATAATAAGATTAGACCAGTGCACATTTGTATTAAAAAGTGTTCAATACAATTATATTGTAGAACTTTTGAATATGTTTCATTTGTAAACAAGTTATTATGCGACCTAGGTTTCTACCATGAGTCGTGTCTTCAGGCAATTTACAATAACTGATTTTACTGTTTACCATTTTTTTTTTAAGAACGCTAACATATCAGTGGTTTTTTTTAATGCTCAATTTTTAAAATTACAAGAAATTATAACGTTTTCATCCATGGTTGTATGAATTTATTAGGTATTTTTTAGTATGGTTACACTTAGTCATAATTTCCGTTCTTTCATTCAATAGTTCGTTTTTGAGGTTAATACAACCATGGATGAAAACGTTATAATTTCTTATAATTTTAAGAATTGCGCATTCAAAAATTCCCTGCCACGTGAGTATTCAAAAAAACCACCGTTACTCGAGCATTCTTAAAAAAAGTGGTAAACGGTAAAATCAGTTATTGTAAATTGCCTGAAGACATCACTCATGGTAGAAACTTAGGTCATGTAATAACTCATTTACAAATGGAAAAAATATATATATATATAATTTTAAAAGATCTACATTATATATGTATTAAGAACTTTTTAATACAACTGTATACTGCTCCAATTTAATTCTGACCACTAACTGGGTACTTTCATATATATATATATATATATATATATATATATATATATATATATGAGAATGGCAACCCATGAAGATGGAGAGGATAATCCAAAAGATTTTATCTAATTAATATAAGATATTAATTAGATAGAAATGGAGAGCTCAATAGATATTATCAAGAACAAATATATTGAGAAGAATAATCTATACATAATTAAACAGTTGTATATCCTGAATTTATTTCAGCAATGTTAAAAAAAAAATCCTCACAATTGCCTCAGTCAGACCTTTGATGAAGAAATAAATGTTAATTTCACTCAGAATATTTTGAAAAAAAATGTTTTGATAGTTTTAGTGTAAAGAATTCGTCATTTTAATAGAGTAGGTTTATGCCGACCTCAACGTTTTGTGAGGACACCATTAAGTTATCTTCAATTTTAATGGCTGGGTTTATATAAAAAAAAAAATATATATATATATATATATATATATATATATATATGTGTGTGTGAGAGAGAGAGAGAATGGAAACTTGAGAAGATGGAGACAATAATCCAGAAAATTTTATCTAATTAACATAAATTATCAATTAGATAGAAATAGAGAGCTCAATGAATATTATCCAGACAAAGTATATTGAAGAAAACTCAACACACAATTAAACACTTTATGTGTTTAGTTTTCTTCTTCTCTCTCTCTCTTTCTCTCCCTCTCATATATATACTAGCAGTATAGCCCAGCATTGCTCGGGTGCAATGAAAGCTTTAAAACTAATCCATGGTCCTGGAGCTCAGATTCTTTGGACGTTGGCACGAAAGACTAAAAAGCAATAGTTGTTTCCAGTTAAAGCGAAACCATAAACTGAAAGAAAAATGAATGGATGTAAGTCAAATTTTGATTTCCTGGTATCAATATCAAATGAGTTTTTTCATCGTAAACTGAATTTTGAAGGCTAAATAAAACCTCTGAGTAAATAGTATCATGGCTGAGACTAAGAACTACAATTATACCTACTTAGAGCCAAACCCAAAGCAAAAACTAAAATAAAAAGGCTGAGAAAAATACAGACACACAGGCAGATAAACAGACATACACACAAACATCTTGCCTTTTATATATATATATATATTATCGATTTTCTGCACTATAGTAAGAACTGCAACCTTGAAACTTCTGAATATCGTTTCTTATGTCTTTGTCTATGAGTGTATCAAATTTGATTAAAATCGGACCACTCCTTCTATAACCCGATTTTTTCGATTATCAATTTTTGATATTTATCAAGGGTACCTCGACACAAAACCTAGCTAAGAACACTCACAGACACTTATAGTACAACTGTGTAAAATTTCAAGAAAATTGGTTCAGCCGTTTCGGAGTCTATAGGTAATGGACACACACACACACACACACACACAAAGTTCCATTGATAAATAAGTTTATATATATATATATAAGAGATGCTTAGAACTTTTCTTTTTTAATTTTTTTTTTTAATAGTGTTTTGGGTTATATCATTTTTTCTAAATGTTTTATTTATCCAAGTAGCATCTAGATACATACATAAAACACCTAAATATTCAGTTAAAAATAGAATAAAATTCATCCTTGGTAATGGCTGAAATTATAGCTTAAAGTCTCATGTCCATGTCTCTTCAGGATGTGGGGAATCTTAGCTCTCCACAACTTCCTGTCTCATGCCTTTTTTTCTATATCTCCTAATCATAGTGCTGCCAACCAGCCAATCCCTGTTCTAACAAACATATGAATACCTTTTAATAATAGCAAGAACATATGATACATATGTAACATAATAGTTATTAGCATGGAAAGTGGAATTGGCAAGCCAAATTCAAATTCCTGTCAATTCTGTTTGCCTTCACTTTCTGTTGTAGAGCAGCTGACAACTCACCAGTGCTCTCAAAGATAGAATTGTCTGTGGACCAAAATAGCTTTATAAATAAAGATTAATAGCAGTCAGGAATTCAAAGTATCATTGATGATTATCATCAGACTGTGCTCTTTGTGACTCAAACAACTTAACCTCTCCTCTCTTTCTAATTATCATTGTTCTATATTATCTGTGTTTGTCTTGTTTATACTTAATATTCATTAGCACGGATGTTGCGCTGTAGATACTTCAGCACACATCATCTGGTTTCATGCCGCCACCTCAGCAATACAACACTTTTGCACAAATATCCTTGAGAAATACTTGAATCAATATTTCTTCTCAAACCTCTTCATTATGGGTTAAATAACATGTTAGACTGGGTTTTATAACCTTGGGTAGTAGCCAGTCTAGAAGAAGAACAATTCTAGCTTTAAAGCAACTGAAAACTGATTCAATATTTACCAAAAAGGCATCAAAATTGACAAGAAAATTTTATAAGCAAGCTAATAGCATATATGTTATCTGGCATGCACAGTGGAATTGCTGAACCATGTTCAAATTTCTGCTTCATCTGTCACAGTCACTTTCGCACAAATACTGTTGGGACATGAACCTATCTCTTCTCCTTCTAGTTAGGAGTTAAAGGTAACCTCTCTAGACTTGGGTTTCAGTAATACTTTAAATTCAAAACAAAGATACCGGCACCTTTCCACTGTCTTTTGCAAGTAATCACATCAATTTACAAATAATAAACTGAATCTTTAAGGAGCAATGGTCATTTATATTTTGAATGGGGGGTGGGGAAGCAATAATGAAGTTAAAAAGTTTTGGTTTGGTTTGTTTATATAGCATATCAACCCCTTGGGATCATTTGATGTCGAAGCATTAGTTCCTTCAAAAATGTATTTTTGTTGGTAACATTTCTCCTTCAAAAACGTATTTTTGTTGGTGTTGTGGAGTAGTTTTCGTACTGAAAGTTATAATCATGCTATGTGGGTTAATCGACTTAACACATCCTAAATATTAGAAAATTGGTAATCTTCCACTGAAAGCTGACTCCTTAGTATTCGGCTAACTGCCGACTAATATCAACTGCTTAGTAGCTCTACTGAATGCTAATAGAACTCTAAAGAATTCTCTAGAACTTCTAAGAACTCCTATGAACTTCTCAAGTTAACTTCCTGTTAACTCTTATTAATATAGGAGGAAGAGTCCATTATCTGAGGAATAGGTGTGTTTCACCATAAGTTTGTAACATTTTTCTTTCAAAAATGTATTTTTGTTGGTAACATTTTTTTCTTCAAAAACATATCTTTGTTGCTAACATTTTTCCTTAAAAACAGTTTTCTTTGTCATATTTTTCATTCAAAAAAGATTTCTTGTTAATATTTTTCCTTCAAAAATTTTTATGTAGATATTTCATAAAAGTTTGTTTTTATACTTTCATAGTGTTTCGATCCCAGTTTGGGGGTTAACTATTTGCCTATAACTAGGACCCTAGCAGGTGCTACCACCCCAGGTCAAGGTGGACCTGAGAACAGTATCAATTAAGAAGTGGTTCTATGCTCCTTGCAATCTCGAAATCAGAAGCCTTGCTACTGGATGCAGTTTACCGATATACCCAAGACCAAAGATAAAAAGGACTCAAAATATCAGTTATCATTTATGCCATTATTTTCGCTGGCATGGATAAAATCATATGAACATAATTTAAAAGCAAATAAGATGTTCTTGATTTCCATCAAGGTATATGTAAGTCTGGTGAGAAGACATATCCTTGTCTTACACCTGTTTCTATTCTTGTATATTTGCTGAATGAGAAAAGAGGGCTTGGAAAATTTGATATTTACAGGACAGATTGAAGGCAAGAGGAACACAGGAAAATAGTTTATAACCTAAGGTATTCAGCTTGAGTAAATGGATGGAAGAACAGGGTTTAGGAGAGATAACAAAAATAAATTTTATTAAGAGTTAAAAAAGAAAATTGTGGAGACCCATGATTACGAGTATCCTGAAAAATGACAACACATTGAATTAGAAGTAAACATATATTTCCTGCACATCTGTAACCAGTCTTCTTCACAAGTTGAAAGATTACAGTATTTCTGGCCAAGTTTTTGAACTGAATCAATTTTTTTTTATGAAATTGCAAAATTAAATCATTCTTGAATGGCCACCCTTCTAGATCTTTTTGAATTGATGCAGGTATCACCCAGGGTGATTGACTTGAACCTACATACTGTAATACTCAGTGACAATGGAAAAGAATTTTCCAATGATAATTTTTGAGAGATGGGGAGAAACTAGATATAGCAGCTGAATTTCCCTGGAGTAATGGGATGAGTGCCATCATACCGTACTGACAGGTGATTAAAGTGAAGGTAGATACAAAATGTTCCTTAAATGATGAATTGGTATCGGCAGTCTCAGAAAAAATAAATGCCTTAGCTAATATCCATGGTTATTCTCCAAATCAAATTTTCCATCTGTTCTCCTCAACAAACTAGAAGCTCTTGATGTCACCTCAAAATATGAAATTCGTGTCAAAAAAAAAAAAAACGGAAATTCATGCCTTTATCTCAGCAGAATTCAGTGAAAATATTCAGCATTAATTGAGATCAAAAACAAGAAATTTTATGTCAAAAATATACCAAAATGGAGATACAGTTTGCTACACAAAAGAGGAAATGCTGGCATGAAAGAGACTCAATTGTTTGATTGGAGTGGAAGGTCAAACAGCGATGATTATACATAAGGGTTCATCCAAACCATTTAATGCATTTAAATGTGGAATTCAGAACCAAAACCAATGCAAATAAGAACTCATGAGGCAAGGCTGAAATGTTTTCAAGAGCTTCTATGGCAGAAGAGACAATCAGGATCTGCTTGACAATCATCAGAAACCAATGAAATCAGTGTTTTTTAATCAACCTAGGACAATTTCACTAGAAACAAAGAGGAGAGTACTGGATTGCTACGTGATGTCTGTCCTTCAATATGGCAGTGAATGCTGGATAATACCATCAAAAATGAAGGAAAGACTTGAAGCAACTGAAATGTGGTTCTACAGAAGGATGCTGTGAATCTCATGGATCGAGCATGTGAGCAATGATGAGGTCTTGGAAATGATGGAAACAAAAAGGAAATTAATACTGAGCATCAGGAAGAGACACCTCAAGTTCCTGGGACATGCAGTACGGAAAAAGGGCCTGGCGAACCTGACACCAACAGACCAGATAGAGGGAAAAAGAGACAGGGGAATGCAGTGAATAACATATTTGAAGGACTTAATCAGGTGGATGACGGAACGAGGATTGCATGGTGTAACAGGAGGTGGTGTGCTCAGAAACACCAGGGATAGGAAAACGTGAAAAGCCATGATCGCCAATGTCCTGAAGTGACAGGGCACATAGAAGAAGTAATTCAAGATTATGGACCCTGATGAGGCACAAGTCTTGACTGACATCTTCTATCTAGGAAGCCAACTACATAAAAGCAACTAACATATTCTAGAAAGAATTTTAGATAATGAATAGACTGATGTGTCATCATTTCCCAAGCAGTTAGAGCAACAAGCAGTTATGCTGACTCGGCAATGTTTATGGCAAAATCTTAGATAAAGCCTTAAGTATTAATTGGAAGAAAAAGGTCAAGGAATGGAAAGAGATTGAGCACAAAGAAGTTTGGATTGCAAACTCTCATTCTCCAGAATGAAGCAATGTTTAAAGAACTTGAAAAATGGAGATATTACAATATATATAATGAAGTTGAAGATATTAGCCAGAGATTAATCTCAATGAGATGGGTGACTACAGAAAAGAATGATAAAATAAAAAACTACATTAGTAGCTAGAGGTTTTAAAGATAAAGAGATTATTAGATCAGACTCCCCAACCTTCTCAAAAATTAATCTGAGGGTAATAATAGTAGTCAGTCAGTTAAGTGCCATACGTGATACATGCTTGGGGTGATCATGTCTCAACAGGGACATGACTGACTGGGTAGAAGATTATCCTGTGGTAGGTTGCTATTACTTTCTGCAGTAGACTGGTTGCCAGCCAAGGCTATAGAACCCAATCTGTCCTGTTATTTAACCCATAACTGGAGAGAAGAGATAGATTAATACCTTTCCCAAGGGTATATGTGCATAAGTAAATGCAAGGAATTCAATTGAAATTCAAACTTGGCTCCCTGATTTCCCGTTCTGAGCCGATATCCACTGCACCACAATGCACATACACAGTTGCATTGATAATAGCAGTAGCGGCATTAAAAAAATGGAAAATTAATTTGCTGGACATACAAAGTGCATAACTACAGAAACAAATACTTGACGAATATGCATTTCTGAATCCACCATCAGGTAGAATTTGGCAGTTGAGAAAATGTGTGTATTGTCTCAATCAAGCAGCAAGAATGTGGTATTTGCATATTTCTATGGAGCTAATTTTCTTACCGATGAGAAAAGGAGTGAAGATGTTTCTTCTACCAATGTGAGGAACATTTGCATATTGTCACGTCAGCTTATGTGGATGATTTCATTTGTGTCCGAACTGATGTGTTTGTGTCCGTCTTTAGTAATAAATAAACAAAATTTTAATATCAGCAACAAACAGCAAGAAGCTTTTAAATACCTTGGTATTTGTATTAATCATCTGAATTAAGATATTTTCTTGAATCAATGAATTGATTCCCAAGAACCAATACAGCTTGACTGAAGTACAAATAAGAAAGGGAGTCTGAGAGAAAAGTCTCATTTCGGTCAACCACTGGGCACTTGCACTGGATTGCAAATCAAACAAGATCAGATATATCTTTTGATACTTTCCACTGAGTAACAGTTTAAGGAACACCATAATCTTGGATATACCCAGGGACACCAAAGTCTTGGATATATCCAGCACCAACAAAGTTATCCAGAAGGTCAAGCAGAATAGATTGTCCTTGAACTTTTAAGAAATTAACATTTTCTGTTGCTTCTGTAAAACGTCTTCTGGGTGGTAACTCTCAAGGGGGATACTTGATATTGTTTGCTGACAGGGAGGGGGGACACATGCCCTATTCATTAGCAATCACAATAAATAAAGAGGATCGTAAGAAGATTCTTCTTCTGCTTCTATGTGCCCTGTCCCTTCAGGACGTAGGCGATCATGGATCTCCACGTCTCCCTATCCCTTGTGGCTCTTAGTATGTTTGCTCCTGTTGCTCCTGGCAATCCCCGTTCCGTCATCCACCTGATCAGACCCTGCAAATATGTTATCCGCTGCCTTCCTCTGTCTCTCCTTCCTTCTATCTGTTCAGTCAGTATCAGGTTCTCCAAACTCTCCTTCCTCATTGCATGTCCCAGGAACTTCAGTTGTCTCTTCCTGATGCTCAGCATCAATTTCCTTTTTGTTGCCATTCTTTCTAACACTTCGTCGTTGCTTGTATGCTCAGTCCACGATATCCGTAGCATCCTTCTGTAGAACCACATTTCGGCCGCTTCCAGTTTTGTCCTCATTTTCGATGATATTGTCCAGCATTCACAGCCGTATTGAAGAACTGACATCACGTAGCAGTCTAGCACTCTTTTCTTCGTTTCTATTGAGATTTTCCTGTGTGTTAGTATTTTGCTCATCTTCTGGAACGCGTCCTTTGCCATGCCAATTCGCCTTCGGATCTCCGTGTCGCACTTTCCATCTCCTGTTAGAACACTTCCTAGGTACTTAAATTCTTGGACTTGTTTGATTCTGTTATCCCCCACCTGTATTTGGCATTTTGGGTTGTATCTTTTGCTGATGACCATACACTCAGTTTTCTTAAAGTTTATTTGTAGTCCCTTCTTGTCACTCTCCACTGCTACTTTCTGTATGAGATCTTGCAGTTTCCTTTCCGTGTCCGCAATCAGTACTGTATCGTCCGCGTATCTTATGTTGTTCAGGTTGTGGCCTCCAATAACAAATCCTGGTGTGTCATCTAGGGTCCTCAAAATATTCTCGCTGTATAGGTTGAACAAATCCGGTGAATGTTTTTAATGTTTGGCCCTAAAAGAAGCAAGTGAAACATTATTTTACCTGAAAACAATTCTAGAAGAAATTCTTCAGGGAAGTGAAAATTCAAAACAAGTGTTGTACTGACAGCAAATCCCTCATCGACTCACTATATTCTTGCAGAACCCTTGAAGAAAAGAGATTGATACTGGATGAAGCCATTACATCAGGATATGATGGCAAAGAGAGATATCAATGACGTAAAGTTGACCCCTTGACAATAGCTACAGCATCGTCAGAGGGTTTGTGGGATATCTTGCAGCAAGGAAAAATCAGCCCTGAACATTAAAAAACATATTTTTGGAAGTTAATAATGGTCTTTTCTTTTTCCATTGCATCATTATGGACAGCATCAATTTCGATTGTTTTCTCTTTGGTACCTATATTGGCTAGAATCTTCATATAAGTTAGTGATGGTTACATTTTGTTATCACTAAAAGGGAATTTTCTTTTATTCTTTTGGTAACATATTTGTTTCTTGCCCATTTTATACAATGAATCCATATAACATTGCAACCAATTCTCAGAGTATAAATTCCTACTGCAGCCTCCTATTCAGCACAGCACAGCACATCAAAATGTTTCCCCAAGTCACCTTCCATGATGCATTATGCCGAGACTTTTGGCAAACAAGTTAATGCTAACTTCCTCTATATAAAGGGCTTTTTTTTTAAAATCGTGTCACCCCAAGCAAGGCATTCCACTGCCACTATAGCACAGGGGGGTTACATAGAGTGATTGGGTATGGGAAATGTCAGAAGGAGGGTGATAGACAACTTAGGATGTACATAGGAAGAGAGTTGGAGAGAGTGGGTGTGAGTGTGTTAGGAGGTGTCTATTGACCTTACATTTAAACTCCTGGAGGTTGTAGCCGACGGGGAAGCAAGCAAGCGGTAGGGAATTCCACAGGCGGGAAGTGCGAGAAAAGAAGTTGTTGGAGTAGAAATTGCGGTTACATTTCATCAGTTTCACTGTAAAAGGGTGGGACCTAGTTGCCAATCAAGTATCTTGTGCAAATTCACATCTAGGGAGCACCAGTGATTTAAGTTCATCAGAGCAGAAGCCATGAAAGTATTTATAGAAGAGGCACAGGGAAGCCACGTCACGCTGGTGAGAGAGATACTGCAGGCGGTTAGCCAAGTCAGTATCAATCACTTCGCTGTATTTTGTCAAGAACCCCGAGGAGAATAGCAGGGGCACCCGACCAGATGTGGCAGCAGTACTCAATACATGGGCAGATGGTGGATTTATATAATTGCAGGATAGATTCAGGCGGAAAGAATTTCCTGCACAGAGAGCCGACTTTTTTCAAGAGATTGATTAGGACAGTGCTTTGCCCAGTGAAGGATGCATTTACAAATAAAACATTTTGTAGTTCTTCAAGCTTGTTCAATTGGGGGTTTCTCCTGCCAATGTAACTTTTGGAGGCTGAATCATCTCTTTTGTTACTCCCTCGACTTTCAGCTTCCTTACCTCTGCCACAAAATTTATTCTGTTGTATGTAAAATGTATCTGCTGGTTCCTCTTTGATGTTTTCAGTTTCGCTATAATTCTTTTGTACTTTTGAGACAACGATATCTTCTAATTTGCTAAGTTGGATTTTCATTTCCACTTATCTCAATTTAGAAACTGTTGCTCTTACAAGTTCTTTTTTACTTGTTTCTAAGTTAATACTTTTCAAGAGTGTATGCTTTAATTTGATCTACCAGCTCGAAATTGAAGACCTTAATTTTGTTGCAGTGTCTCTCAAAATCATTAATATAGGTTTAAATGGGTATATCAGATGGCTTCTGGTATTCTTCAAATTCAGCATGTACTATGTAGATCCTCAGATGTTCATCCTTTAGAAAGAGTTCATCCAGTTTAACAATTAGTTTATTAAGGCCATCATCTGCATTTAGCTCTTCATTTGGCAATTCCAATGTTGCCTCTCTGGCTCTGTCCTCCAAAGATAAGATAATTGTCAGTCCTTTTTCTTTTTTCTCAATTTCAGAATAAAGTGCCTACAATTTAAATTCCTTCATCCATGTTACATATGCTTGGGTGTTTACCAGTTTTAGTGGGGTTTTGAAACTGGCCATTTAAATCACAGTATGTTTTTCTTGCCTCCATTATATTTTTTTTTTTTTTTGTTCGTTTTGGCATTTTTCCTTTTTCTTTTTGTCAACCACAAATTTTCCTTTTTTTTTTTTGTTTTGGCAGTCTATTTCCTTTTTTTGTTTTTCTCTACTACCATATTAGCTGTTTACAAAGAGCCAGTGTCAAATGGTGGCTACTTATAAGCAAAAACTAACACAGAAATAAAGAGGGAAGTAAGACAAGAATGTGTCTTCTAACCAGACTTATTTAACCTTTTATAATGAAGCAATCCTGAGAGAATTAGATGTTCTCCCAGGATTCATTATTGGTGCAATCTTAACAATATAAGATATGTAGATGACACAGAACATAAACTACAGGTACTTCAACAGAAACTGATAAAGGAAAGCAAGAAGAAAGGACTAACCATCAATTGTAAGAAGAAAGATTATATGGTTGTCAACAAAAGAAACACCATAAGATGCAAGCTACAAATAGGAGCTACCAAAATCAAGCAAGTACGAAATTTAAATACCTAGGAAGGCACCAAAATTTAAATGCATTGGAATAGTGAAAGATGCTTTCCAAAACTTGTGCAAAGTATTAAGAAATAGAAAAATTTAATTGGAAACAAAGAAAAGAGTACTAGAATGTTATCTAATATCAGTCTTTGCATATGGCAGTGAATGCTGGGCAAACAGATAAAGAGACTTGAGGCAACAGAAATATTGTTCTACAGAAGGATGCTGAGAATATCATGGGCAGAACAAGTTTCAGAGAAAATGGAAACAAAAAGAACGCTTACACTTAACATCAGAAATAGACTCGAAATTTCTAAGGCTCATATTGAGGAAATAGGGCATGGAAAATTTGACACTCACAGGGCATATTCAAAGCAAGAGGAATAGACGAAAGCAGTAAATAATCAACCAAACAAGCTTGTGTAAATTCTGTTACAAGATACAGCAAAAACTCTGCTATGAGCTACAAAGGACAGGAAATTGTGGAGAGCTATGATCCCCATGTTCTGAAGGTACATGGCACATCAAACTGGCAGTTAAAATAACCTGTAAAGTTGGTAGAAAATAAACGAATGAATGAACGAAAAACCAATGCAGAATTCTATTTTCAACACTTCATCATTTATTTGGCATTTTATTTATTTATTCAATCAGGAAAGCAATTTAGAATGTTCTAGAGTTCCCAAATGATAGTAAATATATGCAAACAAGAAGTTTTTTTCTATTGCACTTTTCACTTTTGGAAATCTTTTTCAGCTGCTTACTTCCCATTCAACTTAGATCTTCAAAAATTGAAATCCAATGTTAAGCGTTATCTCCAGATTTCTTAATTCCTGTACTTTTATTGTTCTTTTTCCTTAATAGTGTTTTGTTTTTGTTTTTTTTTCTCATATTCTCTAACAGCTTTATTGCCTTGCTTTAGAGTAAAATGATTTTAAAAAAAATAAAAGTTGAGGAACTTTTGGCCAATTTAGGAATGACTAATTTCACCATCAAAATAAAATTATTTTAACTTGTTTCTACAATTCCATGGTATCTCACCCATTGCCTTATGGCTGAAAAGTATCTTTTCCACTATTGGCTGAAGGTTATGATTCAAACCCATGTGAGATTGCTGATTTTCTAGGTAGTATGGTAGACTTTTATGATTTGGTTAGATTTATTGAATGTTTTGTTTATTATGAGCTTCTATCAGAGAATCAAACAAGTGATGTGAATGTGTCAGTAAGCTTCTTTGTTTATTTCTGTTTCTCTCAATATTTAGTAAATTGCAGATTACATCTCGAAAAATCTGCTAATGAGAGAAATAGTAAGAAATAGTAAGTATTTAGATTACCTGATTACTAGAAGGTATGGTTCTGTTTCTGGTGATTTACACCAACATATTTTCAATTGCTCTAACATTAGTCTCACTGGGATTGAACTTTCAGTTCTCTCCCATGGTTTGGACTTTTGTATTCCACCTTCTAAGATCAATAAGGAACAGGTTTATTCTGAATTTGAGTTATTGTACTCGCAAATCATTCATCATGTTCCTAGATCTTGTGTTCTGAGGTTAAAGCTAGGTTGTTTGAGTTTGCTACCAAATACTCTGTGCTATGTTGCGAGAAAGATTCTCTTGACTGGCGTAGTGTTCATTATCAAACAATTAAGTCCTTATGTTCGCAGGAAGACATTTATGTTACCAAGCCAGATAAGGGTTCCGGTGTTGTGATATTAAATAGACAGGATTATCTAACTAAAATGCACAATATCTTGGATGATCCTTCTAGGATTACTGTTATTAGTCCTGCTGATACATTTGATAACACCAGTAAAATAGAAGCCAAAATTCAACATTGGCTCTTGTTCTTGTATGAGAAAAATTTGAGTTCCAAAGACATCTATAGCAGGATCAGGCCCGTATGCTCGCAACGCCCTAGGATGTATGGCCTTCTAAAAGTCCATAAGAAAGGAGTCCCACTTTGACCTATTTTGTCTATGGTGGGCTCTGTACAGCATGAGTTGGCCAAGTGGTTGGCCAAGATTCTCCAACCTTTGTCTGATGCACTGTCCACGTACAATGTACTTGACTCCTTCAGTTTTTCTAGTTTTGTCAGAAACTTAGACTTTTCCTCCAGAGAAAAATTTATGGTCTCTTACGACATAGTCAGTTTATACACAAATGTTCCGTTAACTGATACCATAAACATTTGTGTAGACATGTTGTATAGAGGAAATTTAGGCTCCGCAGTGATTCCCGAGGAGATATTCTTAGAGTGTATGCGGTTAGTAACTGAGGGAGTCAAATTTAGTTTTGACTGGACAATGTATGCACAGACTGACGGGGTTGTGATGGGTAGTCCTTTGGGTCCTGTTCTTGCAAATATTTTTGTGGGATATTATGAGCGTGTGCTATTCGAGAAGGTTGATGAGCCTTTAATATATTGACATTATGTTGATGACACCTTCTCTTTATTTAATAACGCCACAGATGCTGAACGCTTTCTAGTCAGTTAAATTCTTCCCTCTCTTCAGTTTACTATGGAGATAGAGAAAGATGAATGTCTCCCATTTTTGGATGTCTGTATTCAGCGCCGGGACAGGGTTTTCATGACATCGGTTTTTTGTAAACCCACCTTTACTGGTTTGTACACTAATTGGAACTCATTTGTTCCTAAGTCCCGAAAAATAGGTCTAATAGAAACTTTGGTTCACCATGCCCTTAACATTTGTTCTCTGGTGTGTTTGAGCAGCGAATTAATTCACTTGCAAAATATTTCCGAAGGTAATGGGTACCCAACTAATGTAGTAAAATGGGTGATTGACCATAGGGTCAAACGTTTTAAAGAACCAAATGTTGAAGGACTTAGTCACTGTCCCTTGTACTTAAAATTACCCTGCTTGGAAGAAAATGTCAAACTGTTACTGATAAAGTTTCAGCATGTGTTTCCTCTGGTTATTTTTCAGTGCAGTTGCGTGTTGTTTTTCAGACAAGACCTGTGTTTCCATCCTTCAGCAAGGATAGGTTGTCCTACTTTTGGAAAAGTTCTGTTGTTTATAAATTTAAGTGCTGCTGCGATGCGGCATATATAGGACGAACCAATCTGAGGTTGGAGATGTGGGTTGCACAACACGTCCCCGCAAATATATGTTTAGGTAGCCCTCTCAGAACTATAAGAACAACCCAAGCAATTCTGGATTCAGCTATTGGCCAACACCTGCTGGACAATCAAGCATGTGCCTCCTCGTATGAGGACAATTGGTTTTCTGTTTTGCACAGTGCTTGTTTGGCATACATCTTCATGTTTTGGAGGCTATTTGCCTAAAGATCCAGCAGCCAAGCCTGTGCAGGCAGAAAGAGCATTTCCTTTGCTCCTTGCAATTACTGGAAAGTTTGTGAGGGTAACATTTTTTCCTTTTTATTTCACTCTTGTGGAATTATATGTATACACCCCGCTTACATTTTAATTTTTTTTTTTCAATAAAGTTTACTTTTAAACGAGTTCCATCTTCTCCCAGTATTGTGAGTAATCCTTTGGTTTTGTCCTTTTTTTTTTCTTTTTTTTTTGACCCTTTATAATTAAGCCAACGAAGCCCTTGATAAGTGTTGGCCGAAAGGTTCCTCGGGTTTGGGATAATTATGACGTCTACTTTATTTAAGGCTATTAGTGTTTTCTGTGAGTACAAATCATTATTTGTGTATATATATATATATATATATATATATTCTGGGTAAAAGTAATCAGATGTCTAACCGATTAGCCGTCATGCACCGAAACAGATCTGTCTGCAGATGACTACTTATGCTCTCACACCCTGATTGAGCACTCTGGAAGAATGGTAGACTTTAGAAAAACAGTAGTTACTCTAGCATCTACACATCACTCATTCAGTAATGAATTAGAGCACTCTAACTATTGGTGTATGATAAATGATATGCTAAAAGTCTGCCTCCTTCTACCGAGCACCCATAGCTCATAGGTAGAATTGCCAACTGACACCAATTCGGTCGGGTTTCAATTCTGTCTAACCGTACTGATGAGCTGTGATACAGTAAAACAGTCATCTGCAGACAGATCTATGTGTGTATATATATATATATATATATATATATATATATATATACAACAGTCTTTATTTATTATAAAAAGATATTTTTCACTTCTCGACAGCATAATGATTGCAAAAAATAAAATAAGAGCAAACATACATCAACAAGAGCTTATATAACTAGTAGTAAAGTTTAACAACTGGTAGTAAAGTGATGAATTGAGCTGGCACTGCCTCATTATCATTTCTGTCTCCATGAGCATAACAGGAGAGAAATATATATATATATTTATTTATCTGTAATTTAAGATAAAACTTAGTGGGGAAATAGCCATTTTCAACATGTCATTTTAAGGCATGCATTCTTCGACACCTTATAAACAGAGAATGAGGAAAAATTCTAAGCCCAGAGGTTAGCTTAGGTAAAGAAAAGGGTTGGGATGTATTAGTTTTCATTGGGTTGGGATGAGAGAAGGAATTAGTAGTAATTCCTCCTTGGTAGTGGGAGGGATGTGGCCCGACCCTTGGGCTAGTAGTGGTAGGTGGTGGGGAAGTAACTGTTTGGCCAACTTTAAAAAAAAATTTTTTTTAATTTTTATTGGGACTAATTGGGGAAATAGGATAACTATTGTAATTTACACTTATTTCTATGACAACACAAACCTATGATCTTCCTCGTTTGTTTAGGAGTATATTTTGGTCTTGAAATTTTAAAATTTTAATTTTTTTTCTGTCAAACATAGATTACACCTATCTCTTAAGCTATTAGCGGTCCTAGCCTTGCCTATGAGTTCACATTTTATCTGGAGATCTAAGTTACTTTCTTTTAATTCCCAGTATTTTCTAGAAAGAGCTGTTTAGTGTCTTAAACTAGGGTTGTTTATTTATATATATATATATATATATATAAGAAAAATTAAGACAGACACGTTATTTCATGGTTAATCTTTCTTATATGCATATAAATACATATAGAGCAAATATATATTTAGAGCTCTCTTAGAGAGTTATCCTACCACTGTATGTACAGGATAGTCCTTTGGATTCTTCTATACCCACACTGCTTGCTGATTATATATATATATGATGCCATCTTTGTCAGCTTATGGTTGACAGGACCCATGTATAGCTTTATTCTCTCCAATTGTTCAAAATGTTCAGTACCACAGTTGATACTTGGATTGATTTCTTCGATCCTGACCTGCTTTACTCTACATTGTGATTAGATTGATCGTAAATAGGCCAAGATTCGATTCATCATCAATATTCTTGTCTTGGGCTGGTCTGAAAAGAGTGAAGACATACAGTCAAAAAGAAAAATTTATCATTATTTATATATCGAGCATTGTACACAGTGGTTGTTAGTAACTGTTTACTTGCAGGGATGTCTACCTAAATTGTTCCCAAATTGGACATGACACTTGGTTAACCTGTAAAAGTTGGCTTGTGTATTTAGAGAATTTTGTTTAGTTGTTCTCAGGGTTAAAATCATTCAACAAATTGTTAAAATTTCACAATTTTTTTCACTAAAACTATTTAGTCAGCTTTATATTCTCTTTCTATTTCTGGAGCCAAATATGAGATACTTGATTTTTTCTAAGTTTGGCTTAAGGCTGACATCAGAGTTATTTTTTGGCAGTTAGTCACATGCAGACTTGAGTGATCTCCTGTCTTTCTTGTCTTCTCTCAAGGTCTTTTGTCCAATCTCTGCTTAATTCGTTTTGCACATTCATTTTTTATTGGTGTCTGGTAAAAACTGGTGTGGGAATAAGAGGTAATTAGGGAATTGGTATTTCTCCCACCTATCTTCTTCACTGTCTTTGGTCCTGAGAAAAACTTTAAGTAACCTTTACACCTCTTAACTGACACTTAAGATTTTTACGGGTTTAATTAATCAACTGTCAACACCTTGCCCATTGTACAAATTAAACATTTGTTGTAGAGAGGCTGACACCCTTCTAGTGCTCTCAAACAGGAAAAGGTCAGTAGAACGGAACAGTTATATAAATAAAGATTAATAGCAGTTAGGATTTTGGAGTGTCATTGATAATTATTATCATATTGTGCTCTCTGAGACTCTAATAATATTCTCTTTCTAATTATTGTTGTTCTGTCTTGTCTGTCTTTGTCTTGTTTATACTAAATATCCATATTGTGCTGTAGATATTTCAGCACACATCATCTGGTATCATACTACCTCCTCGGCAATACAACAATATTTTTCCCAGCCAGGCATCTAGTTCATTTTTATAATTTTCAATCTCTGGGAACAAATTATGGTGTTTTTTACATCTTTAACCTTTTTCATGAGAATTTTATCATTTTTTCATGAGAATTTTATATTTCTCGTTATAATCAAATTAAAAAATTATTATTAATCACCAACAACCAAATAGTGTCTCTCTCTCTCTCTCTCTCACACACACACACATCTATATATATATATAATGGTTTTTATTGCAATCGAGAGGATAACCAATATTTTTCTCAAACAACACCTAAAGTAAATCTTTATGAGAAACCAGGTCATGTTAGATTTGAGTTAAAATTTCAGGTTAAAAAAAAAACTAATGAACTTCATCACTAAAAAATTTAGTTAATATAACATATGTTTTATTATAATTTAATAATTTCACTTTGTGCAGTATTGAATATTGCATCAGAATTTAAAAAATGGCACTAAATTAACTCAGAAGTTAAATTCAGTTTCCGTGAACATTTGCCATGAATGGACACTTTTTATTAGTCTGTTAAATTGAAAGTTTATATATATTTAGGTACAGTAAAATTGTTTCCTCATTTTTGAAATGTTTGGCATATTCATAACTACATTTATCTGTGGTTTCTCTCTTTCTAATATTAAGCCAAAAAAAAAAAAAAAGTTGCTTTCTATGCAAAGCCATTGGCATGCTGTTTTTTCTCAATTAGTATGATGAGGTCAGATTTATTGTAAGCCACTTTCAAACTGTATTCTATTCAATCTGGAATTTTGCTCCTGATTTTCACAATAAATCCAAATCATTTTTGTGAATGTGGATGATTGAGAAAGGGAATTCACTTTTCACTATTTTTATCTGACAGAATTCAGTCTTTTTTTTTTTTTGCTTTTCTGTATTTTCTTAGAAATTATTTATTAAATATCAATCATGGTCAGGAGACATTGGTTGTTCAAAACAGAATGTAAAGAAATGCACCACAAATATATATACACACACACACAAAATAGATACGCATGTATAAATATATGTATAAACAGGTACTACATGCACAATATACATATACACAGAAAAACCCATTGCCCAATAACTTACTGGAAGATAATGTATTTAAGGCAAGTGGATTTTGTAAATAAAGTAATCAATATTAAGAAATAGAGCATTAATAGTGAATAGATTGTGTTCAATGACATTCTATTTTTTTATACATATGTATGTGTGTGTGAGGGGGGGGGTGTAAAATAGTTTTCTATACATGTGCAAGGTGCCCAAAAAATTGTTGTACTCTAACACTTTTTAAGATCAGAGTGTATTATCTGTTTATTGTAAGGCTAAAGTGTTTCACACTACATATATATATATATATAATGTTGTGACATTGCTCAAATACATGACATATGGTTCATAATATATAAAGGACTAATACTGAGTAGCGACAGTGGAGTTGGCAGCTGAAGGTTAGCACGATCATTGTCTACTCAGCTCACTAGTTGCTGCCACCCTACACAGATGTGTACTACTGTATCTACCGAGAATAAATGTATTACTTACTTATATCTGTGTATTGTCATTCCTTCATGATACAACAATGTGTGTGTGTGGAAATTGAATGGTGACATATTCACATTTGCATTTTCATTCAAGCATGAAACAAACTGTCGCCTCTTGGTGTTAAGGTATACATATGTATATATATATGGCAAGATAAAACATAGGATGGTAATTCAGAAAAGAAAACACATTCGGAAAGGTGGGAGAAAAAACAGAAAAATCTGATCAATTTTTTTCCCTCATCCATGCTTGAAAAATCTGTTAACTGTTTGCACCAACTAAAAAAAAAAGGTGGGGACACATTGATGATATGAAGTAGTCATATATTAATAATATATTCATATATGTATAATTATATTACATGGTAATTATGTAGAGACCCAACATAAATTTAAGTGTGCTACTAGATTGGCATCTAGGTCCCACCCTTTTACCATTGAAATAGTTAAATGTAACTGCCATTTCTACTCAGTTTTTTTTTTGCACTTCCTCTTTGTGAAACTCCTATCTGTTTACTTGCTTCCCTGATAGCTATAATCTCCAAAACTTTAAATGCAATATCAATTACCACCTATCTTGAATCCTGTTCATCTTTTATCATTTCTACAATACCTGTTGTACCAAGTTTGTTCTTTCATTGTAACAACCGGCAGACTAGTGGTGGTCCTGCTTTTCTTGGAGTGAAATGGTTAAAAAATACATTCTTTTTGTTTCTATCAAAGTTGCTAAGATTTGATGAAAATGGTCTCGAGGACTTTCAGAGAAATAATAAAAAGCAATAAGCTCAGCGTGAAAAATATAGCACAGGGGAAAAAAAATGTAATTTTCTGTTTTCAGTTCAGTTTAGGTATTTGGTTTGGAGTAAGAATTTTTTGGGGGTGATGGAATTTACACATAACGAAAAAGGTAGTATGAAAGCAAATTTTATTGTCAAAGTGTTCATGCGATTTGAAAAATGAAAGAACGAAGAAAATTATAATTAAAAAATTCTGTGTATTCACCATAAAAGGTGATATGGATGCAAAACTTGGGTCAAAGTTCGGCTTCAATTTCATTTGACATACTTATGTGATGCAGGGTTTTTGACAATAAAAAAATCTATACATTTGCAACAAAATCCAAAGGAGGATCTGCAATATAATCGATCCTGAACTGGCAATCTGTCTTCAGTCACTTTCTTGCTGAATTGATGTAGCTTCACCTTGTCTTTTCTGTAAGTATTTTCATGGCAACAGCTCTGATGAGTTTTTCCTTGGTACCCTAACCACATGTATTTACTGGTACTACTATATTGGCATCAAGAACCCAACCATTAAAATAGCTAAATGTTACCACTTCTTCTACTCTAACAGTTTCTTTTCTCACACTTCCCATTTGTGGAATTCACTTCCATTTACTTGTTTCCCTGATAGCTACAATCAACAATTTAAATGCAGCATCAATTGCCATCTTTTATCTACTTGATTCCCATCCATCTCTTATCTTTTCTTTGATATCTCCTGTATTCTTTTTTATTCTCACTATAACCCCCTGTGCACCAGTTCTGCCTTGCCTGGGGTGAAATGATTATAAAAAATAACATTAACCCATTTTAACCCGAGTTTTTCGTTTTTATTTTTGACCTGATTTCTAGTACAGTATCATAAAATAGGATTACAAACACACTGAAACATTCAAAAATCTTTTATTTCAAGAAAAAAAGCGTTCTTCTCCCAGACAATGCAGAGCATATTCAATACAATGCCTTGACATTACATCATATTAGCAGTATCAAACCCGTTATGTTCGGGGCTTGTTTTTCTCCAAGTGACGTAGAGCATGTTTTCAATGTGCTTTGACTATGCATTAACCCAGTGTCCTCATTTGAGGACAGCAAATTTTATATTGCTATATATCCTATAAATGTAATTTTTTTTTTTTTTTAAGAAATAAGACAAACATGATATAAACAAACTCTTATTCACACAAGTCTTTCAATAGCAGCATACGGAGATCAAAACACAAGAAAATATTGGTAAGCATCTAAGTAGGTTTATGGAAATGTATTTTTGTCAAATTTACTGTGAATGTTTCCTGTGTTTTAAATTAAATTTTTGAGCAGTTTTTGTCATAAACTGATGAATCAATATGTCCTCACTACCTACATATAATAATGGTTTTATATAATGATTTATACCCATTATTTTTGACAATTTTTTATGCTATGGGTTAACAGTTTGCCTAGAAAAAATAGATATATATATCCACCCTTTTCAGGAGTTTTATTGCCAACATATTACTAATTAGTGTTCTAACTTCTAAATTTCATTACATCATTAAATAATTTTTTTTACTGACATTCATTTATTCGAAAGCCTAAGAGCAACTCAAGGTAAAGGTTTACTGAATGTGAAATATAAACAAGAGCAAGATAGAGGAAGTTATGAGGACATGGAGGATGGATAATGATTGACCTAGACTTAAACACAATAAAATTGTTGTGTTCAGGGAAGTATCCCTGTAGGAGTCTGTTCCACAAAGTAGCAGCTTTTAGAGTAAAACATCTCTTTTTGACACTGGAATACATAGAGAATAAGGTGTGTCAATTCTGTGAATGCAACAACGCAGGTAGGGCCACAAAAGTCTGAGGTAGGGGAGATAAAGAATGGAGCTCATCAGAACATTTGCCATGGAAATAATGATAGGCTTTTGACTTTGTGCCTGTGCAGAAAGAGGCTGTAAAGTAGAAAATAAGTTATCTTTCATGAGTGAATTTAGCATGCTGAATTTAAGAATTGAATTTGAAAGATTTATTTTTTTGTATACTAGGTAATCACCTGCCTAATAAGAGAACCTCTGATCTTAAATACTCCTATGATTTGAAATTCAAATTTTATTGTTCATTGCTTGTGACCTAAAGACTTTTCTGATCATCACATGTAAACACGCTTCTGCCCAGTAATAAAATATAAGCAGATGGATATCTATATGGTTTACCTACATTTCAATATCTTTGACCTACATTCAAGGATTTAACAATTGTATTCTGCTGATTTTATAAATTTAAGCTCTGTATTTATGTATTTATCTCATCTTATTCATTAACAAATAAGTGCTGAAAAGTTTCCAGCAAATGACCAAACAGCAGAAATTTTTTAACGCTTTGTTAGTCAAGTAAATATCTTTTCATCACCCCTCATATGTTTTTGCTTCATATATAATGTTATATTTATTTATATTACATATATATATATATATATGTTAAAGTCAAAACATGAGGATGAAATAACAACAGCTGAAACATCACACTTATGAAAATGGCCAGAAAAGCAACTGAAAGCTTTTGGAACAATAAGAAATGTAAAAGTTTTTCATAATTATCTCCAGAAAAACAGAAAAGTTTGAGAATGCTGTTAAAATGAAGAAAAAAATTAATGAAATCTTCCCTTTTTTGCTGTATTTAATGAAAAATGCTTGAAAGATAGGTTACTAGCTCCAAAACATTAATATATATATATAATCTAAGCTTATTTATAAATGGAACTTTGTCTTTGTGTGTGTGTGTCATTATCTATAGACTCCGAAACGGCTGAACCGATTTTCTTGAAAATTTACACAGTTGTACTATTAGCATCTGCGAGTGTTCTTAGCTAGGTTTTGTGTCGAGGTACACATGATAAATATTGAAAATTGATAATCGAAAAAATCGGGTTATAGAAGGGGTGGTCCGATTTTAATCAAATTTGATATACTCATAGACAAAGATATAAGAAACGATATTCAGAAGTTTCAAGGTTGCAGTTCATACAATAGTGCAGAAAATCAATAATATATATATATATATATAAAAGGCAAGCTGTTTGTGTGTGTGTCTGTTTATCTGCCTCTATGTTTTTATTTTCTTCAGCCCTTTTATTTTAGTTTTTGCTTCGGGTTTGACTCTAAGTAGGTATAATTGTAGTTCTTAGTCTCAGCCATGATACCATTTACTCAGAAGACTTTTTTTTTCTTTTTTTTTTTTTAATTGTGTCACCCCAAGCAAGGCATTCCACTGCCACAAAAGTGCAGGGGGTTACATAGAGGGATTGGGTATAGAAAATGTCAGAAGGAGGGTGATAGATGACTTAGGATGTACATAGGGAGAGAGTTGGAGAGAGTGGGTGTGAGTGTGTTAGGAGGTGTCTATTGACCTTACATTTAAACTCCTGGAGGTTGTAGCCGTCGGGGAAGCAAGCATGCGGTAGGGAATTCCACAGGCGGGAAGTCCGAGGAAAGAAGCTGTTGGAGTAGAAATTGCGGTTACATTTCATCGGTTTCACTGTAAAAGGGTGGGACCTAGTTGCCAATCTAGTATCTTGTGAAAATTCACATCTAGAGAGCACCAGTGATTTAAGTTCATCAGAGCAGAAGCCATGAAACTATTTATAGAAGAAGCACAGGGAAGCCACGTCATGCCGGTGAGAGAGATACTGCAAGCGGTTAGCCAAGTCGGTATCAATCACATTACAGATTCTTCACTGTATTTTGTCAAGAACCCCCAGGAGAATAGAAGGGAGAATAGTGGCAGCAGTACTCAATACACGGGCGGATGGTAGATTTATATAATTGCAGGATAGATTCAGGCGGAAAGAATTTCCAGGCCTGTACAGAGAGCCGACTTTCATAGCTGTGGATTTAGCAATGGATTCAACATAGTCATTTCACTTGAGGTCCGCCGAGAGTGTCAGGCCAAGCAGGTGTAGTGATTTACTCTCTGGGAGGCAAGCCTGTTCCATGCTAATGGGAGGGAGGTGCGGTTGTCAGTGGTGGTTAATTGACAACAGCTTTGTTTTGGAAGAATTGAATTTTACAAGCCATTTCTTACCCCAATCCACCACGGATCGGAGGTCCTTCTCAAGCTCGGCAGCGAGGTTCGCTTTGTCACCAACACCAGATTTTTGATCGAGGCGAGAGTAAACTAGCCTTCAAAATTCAGTTTACGACGAAAAAAACTTATTTGATATCAATACCAGGAAATCAAAATTTGACTTACATACATTCATTTTTCTTTCAATCTACGGTTTCACTTTAACTGGAAACAACTATTGCTTTTTCTTCTTTCGAGCCAACATCCAAAGAGTCTGAGCTCCAGGACCATGGATTAGTTTTAAAGCTTTCATTACACCTGAGCAACGCTGGGCTATACTGCTAGTATATATATATATATATATATATAGTAATGTTAAATTAAAAACAGTTTTTTCTACTTGTTCTTATTCAATTCATCCTACCAGAATCCAATCCATATATCCAATCCATATATTCAACTCATATATATAATGCAAAGAATTTAACTGAGCAGGTTTGTACTGACTTCAAAGTTTCATGAGAAAATTGTCATGATGCTTTCACTCATTGGGGCTGTTTTTGTTTTTGTTTGTTGGGTTTTTTTTTCTTGCTGTTGCGTCCCATCCCATTACTTATTTATATGGAGCTTGGAGTGGTTTGATATTTTGTAGGATTGATCTTATTTGTGATTGGTTGATTTTCTTACATATATATAAATAAGACAAAGTGTATAAGTTTTCACGTGATGTGTTTCGTTCCTCAGAACATTATTGAATAAGGTTTGATTATGTTCATGTGACCAAACGTGCATGAACAAGAGACTCTGGAAATTTTAAATTTTGAAAAATATTTTTAATGTGTGTTTTGGTCTATAATCTTGCCAATATCATTCAGATTATTTTTTTTTGTTTCCATTATTTTTGTTGCCAAATATCCCACATTCTGATAACTGAAGAACAGCTAAGAATTGTGAAACATCTAAGCAGCTGAACGCAAATTTACCGCAGATGATCTAGCAATTAAAGCACTTTCCATACATTTTTGTTTTAGCATATTATTTTCTCTTTTAATTAGAGTAACATTTTGTATCAAAATTTTAGTCACTCCAAAACTGTTCTGGGAAATATAAAATTTATATATTGTTATCCCATATATATAATCATGTCGGCTAAGATAAGTTTATTTGTTAGACTGTCTATTTACAAGATAAATTTTATATTTTCAACATTTTAAAAACTAATACCGTGCAATATTTATCATTTGCCAATTTATAATATAAATATAAAAGCAATTTTTTTTCATTCAGAAATTTGTAAACATTTGCTAAATTGTTGAAATATGTGCCAACTATAAAGAAATTATTTACTATTTTATAAAGTTTGAATCTATTAGCTGAATTTTGTCAACCATTCTAATAAATAATCTATAAATAAATAGTGTTTATTATTGTTGTCAATTCTCAAGAACAAGGAAAAAGTATAAATTCACATTCATATGTTCAGCTTTTATTACAATTCTAATTTTCACTTTTTAAAACAATAAACATTGCCAAGTGAAGATCGTCAAAATAACAGTGGTATCAAATGAAAAACCATCTTCCTGACACTTCTTACACTCATGAAGGTATAAGTTTGCCAACTGGCTAATGTCTACTGAATGATTTCAGCTGTTCCAAACCAATATCAAATAAAATTTTGTTGGTTGATAGAGTTGTCTTGTCTTCAGCTGCTTTTTTTGTTTTCAAGTGTCATGTCTTCATAAGTCTGATTTTGGCATAATCTCGGTTTGGGTTTTTTGTTTTTTTTAATTGTAAAGGATGTCTCTGGTCCAGATGGCATTGTAATAGAGCTGTTGATAGCCCAGGAAGAATTCGGTATAGAGAAAATTACAGAAATAATAAATTAAATTTATTATAGTGGTATAATGCCAGACGACCTATGCAAATCTATATTCATAGTCCTGCCTAAGAAGCCAGATACAAACGAGTGTGAACTAAACTGAACGATCAGCTTAATGAGTCATATTAGAAAACTGATCGTTTGAATACTGATGAATAGAGCAAGTAGCAGAATCAGGCCAGAGATAGGACAAGAACAGTGCTGGTTCGTCAAAGACACTGGGACAAGGAACACAATATTTATGATTAGGATGCTCTCCAAAAGGGCAACACAAATGAAGAAGGACTTGTATCTGGGCTTTATCAATTATGTGAAGGTGTTCAACAAAATACACCTCAAAGAATTGATAGAGATGCTCAGCAGCCTCGACATATTTGGGAAAGACATTAGGGTAATTAAGAATCTCTACTGGCAGCAAACTGCCTGTATATGGACAGGTAACAAATTCAGCAGATATACAAAGATAGAAAGGGGCGTCAGACAAGGATGTGTATTTTCACCAGATCTATTTAACTTGTACAGCAAGAATATTTTGAGGACCCTAAATATTATGCCAGGATTTGTTGTCGGAGGCCACAATTTGAACAACATAAGATATGCAGTTGATACAGTGCTGTTTGCAGACATGGAAAGGAAACTACAAGACCTCCTACAGAAGGTAGCTGAAGAGACTAACAAGCAAGGACTACAAATAAACTGTAAGAAAACCAAATGTATGGTCATCAGCAAAAAGATGACCAAAATGCCAAATACAGGTGGGGAATATTAAAATCAAGCTGGTACAAAAATTTAAATATCTGCAAAGTGCAACACAGAGATCCAAAGGCAAATTGACATGGTGAAGGATGCATTCCAGAAGCTGAGTAGAGTATTAAGAGACGGGAAACTTTCACTTGAAACAAAGAGAGTACTAGATTGCTATGTGATATCAGTTTTTCAATATGGCAGTGAATGTCGGACAATATCAACAAAGATGAAGGAAAAACTTCAAGCAGTTAAATGTGGTTCTACAGAAGGATGCTGTGGATATTGTGGACCAAGCATGTGAGCAATGACAAGGTGTTGGAAAGAATAGAAATGAAAAGGAAATTAATATTGAGCATCACGACGAGACAACTGAAGTTTCTGGGACATGCAATGAGGAAGGAGGGCTTGGAGAACCTGATACTAACAGGCCAGATAGTGGGGAAAAAGAGACAGAGGAAAGCAGTGGATAACATATTTGAAGGGCCTGAGCAGGTGGATGACAGAACGGGCGCTACGAGATGTTACAGGAGAAAGTGTGCTAAGAGCCACCAGAGATAGGGAGACGTGGAAGGCCATGATCGCCTACGTCCTAAAAAGACAAGGCGCATAGAAGAAGATTTGATATTATTTTTTGGTATTAAGTATTTGCATTAGTTGATGATATGCAATATAATAAAGTTTATATCAGATAAATGACAAAGTAATCAACAGGATATTGCAGTTGTTGTATAACAAATGTATTGTTTGATTTTTATCATTAAGAAGATATTCTTAAAGTGGGCAAACAAATTAATAAACAACATGAGTTTGTCTTTATATTTTTACTGTATTTTTGGCAATCATGTTTATTTTTTTGATTATGGTTGCGAAAAGGTGGTTTTACAGAAGGATGCTGTGGATATCATGGACTAAGCATGCGAGCAACGATAAGGTGTTGGAAAGAATGGAAATGAAAAGAAAATTAATAGCGAGCATCAGGAAGAGACAACTGAAGTTCCTGAGACATGCAATGAGGAAAGAGGGCTTGGAGAACCTGACAGGCTAGATAGAAGGAAAAAGAGACAGGGGAAAGCAGCGAATAACATATTTGAAGGACCTAATCAATTGGATGATGGAACGGGGGTTGCAAGGTGTAACAGGGGAAAACATACTAAGAGCCACCAGGGATAGGGAGACATGGAGAACCATGATTGCCTATGTCCTGAAAGGACAGGGCACATAGAAGAAGTAGTAATTAATAATTTTTTGTGTAACATTTTGTATATTATGCAGATATGCTTTCAGTGTTGGCCTAAAAAAGTAAAAAAAAAAAAATTTTAAAAGACAAAACTTAATAATATCAACTATGAACATGGTCACAATGTACTAACCATATTTGAAAAATAAAACATTCCTATAACTCTAGATACACACATAAAACAATCCATGCAGTCATCATCCTTGATAATGGCTAAAACTATATGCAAAAGTACTCAAACATACAAAACATATACAATTTTAAAATTTCTAATTACATAATTTATTTCTAATTTCTAATCACATAATTTACATCCAGGAAAAAGAAAATTATAAGAACACATGAAAAATTAAAAAAGAAAAACCTAACCGTAGAACATTGTCAGTTGTTTTCAATTAAACTTATATGTGTGTGTGTATATATATATATATATTCATTGGATATCAGCTTGGAACAAGAAATCAGAGAAGCCAGTTCGAATTCCATTTGAATTTCTTTGCATTCACTTATGCACAAATACCCTTGGGAAAGGTATTAATCTGTCTCTTCCCACTAGCTATGGGTCAAATAACAGAACAGAACATATTGCAGGAAAATCTTCAGCCCAGTCACTCATGTCTCTTTTAAGACATGATCACTCAAGTGTGTATCACACACACATTATTTAACTGACAGACTGACTACTTGTGTACCCTCTTCAAGTTCACCTAATGTTTTCACTCAAACATGAAACAGGCTGTCGGCATTCAATGTTGACATTGGTATCCATTTTTATATTTACATATGCTCTATCCTGATATTGTGCATTTATACTAATAAATATAGCATACTTATATTTTATTACATATATATATATAGAGAGAGAGAGCAAGCACTTTTCTATAAAAAATAATTTTTTTAGCTACGCTATATTTATGGGTAAATGTGTCCAATATCAGGAATATAGCATATATATATACATTACCAGCCATAATTATTAGGCCACCCCAATGTTTTAAAAAAATGATGTATTTCATATTATTTTTTAGTATTTATTGCCAAGTGAATAATTGTAAATGAAAATAAAATCATTTTTTCGTTAATATTGCACAATAACATGTGCAATCAAACGACTTTATAAATACTTAATAATTACCTATATTTTAGTTTCATCAATGAAAGAATGAAAAAAATTTAGGGTGATTCGGACGAGTTCATCTTTGCTTCCTTGCCATGTAAAATTTTGCAAAGTAATAAAAAAAAAAACATACTATTTTCATTTAACAATAAATGCTAAAAATTGTATGAAATATATTATTTCTTTTAGAAAAAAAATGGGGTTGCCTAATAATTATGGCTGGTCATGTATATATATATATATATATATATATAATCATCTCACTCCATGCAATGCAGAACCCCCACTGGTGCACAGGGGTTATATAATAGGAGAGTGAAGAGAGAGGAGGACAGGTTACAGTGGGTGTCAGAGAATAGGTAAGTGAAGGACGAGTACATTGGTGTAAAGAGAGCTGCGTGAGAGTAAAGTGCAAAGTGAGAAGAAGGATATGGAATGAAGAAGATAAGAGATGACTGCTGACATTGTATTTAAACTCTTGGAGATTGTGGCTATGAGGGAAACAAGAATTCAAAGGGCAGTTTCATATGAGAGAGAGAGAGAGAGAGAGGTTTAATAGTTATGTATTTTGCACTGTAGCTTGTGGTAAGTGTTAAAATCTGCAATTTTTTTTTTTTTTTTTTTTTTTTTTTTTTTTTTGTGTGTGCACTGATTTTTAGGGACAAAAATTCCCTACTCTGAAATCTCACTTACTTTCAATTTATATTACACTAGAGACTAAACTTAGTAAATCTCTCACTTTCTCCGCCCCTGCATTTTTGGCTATTCTTTCTCTTTAACATCTGTTGACCTCTCAACCTTTTCATGTGCCAAGGTATTTTATCTTTGGCTTGCCTTGCTTTTTCAAGAATTCTTTTTTCTTTTTTCCATCAAGTGCCAGATAATAAAGCCAGACTTGTATTCATCAACTTCCATCATTTTCAGTCAAGCTTGAGAATTAAGGTTAATTTCTTCTCTTTCGTCTTTATTCATCAACTCCACCCACATAAACTTCTTTTTTTCTGCTTGAATTATTTTTAAATATTTTTTCATTTTCTATTAAAGTATGATTTTAAATAAAGTTTGTCTTTATTAAGAATGCTGCAAATACTTGATTTAGCACCCTTGGTGTGTATTTAAAAATTTTGAAGAAAGCATATTTTGATTAAATTAACTTATCTTCAAACTCCCAAATTCAAATCAGAGCCTCCTTTTGTTTCTCAAATACATTCGTTTAGTTGCAATTGGGCACTTATTCGAGACTGACACACTGAAGCTGATAGACGTGTGTTCAGATGCCTTCAACGGTCAGTCTGTTGGAGGTGTGAGATTTGAACGTCAACGAAAAGCCACATCTATCAAGATGTTGTCTGGATGATCCTTCTCTATGGCTGCAAAATGTGGTCTATGAGAGTGGTTGACTGGAGAAATTTGAGATCTTTGAAACTGATTGCCTCTGCCATATTCTGCAGCGCCACTGGATTGATTGAATTTCAGTTGCCATGCTCCGTTGTTCCCTGCATCTTAGGACCCTACCATCCAACCTGCTTCATCGGCATCTACATTGGTTTGAACATGTTGCATGACAACATGTGGGTGAGATGATTAAAGATGTCCTCCACCTCTGCCTACCTTCCTGGTGCAAAATACGCCAGTAGGCAGCTGAAGACATGGGTCACCATCCTCAAAGAGGGTCTGGCAGAACTCTTCATGCCCACAGTTGTTGGTCTTCATCAGTGGAATTGTTACTGAATCATCATTTTGAGTGAACTCACATAGGGTTCCTAGGTATGAAATGCCATGGTCAGGGTCACCATGAAGACCAGAGAAGAAGCCAGCTCAACCTGCTGAGGGTGAATGCCACCACAAGTAAAAGGAAGTACTTATTCAAGAAGGGGAGCAAAATTAAAAATTTATGGTAATATCAATTCAGTCAGTCAGTTAAGTGATACACACTTGGGTGATCATGTCTCGAAAGCGACATGACTGACTGGGCAATTTTCCTGCAGTAGGTTGCCATTAATTTCTGCAGAAAACTGGTAGACAACCAAGGCCATAGAACCCAATCTGTTTTGTTATTTAACCCATAGATGGAAGGAAGAGACATATTAATACCTTTCCCAAAGGTATTTGCACATAATTGAATGCAGATCCAACTGGAATTCAAACTCGGCTTTCTGATTTCTTATTCCAAGCTGATATCTACTGCACCACAACACACAATTAAGATAACTAAAATAGGAAAATAAAAAAAAAATACTCATACATTTAATAGCACCTCCATTTTATTCTACCCATAGATATACCTGCAGAATGACACAAGCACTTTGTGAACTTTATTATAGAACAATAAATATTTATTATTTAACTTTTACATTAAAGCATAGTTATTTACATGCTCTAATGTAAAAGTTAAATGATATATATTGTTGTATGAATTTGGTCTGATGAGCGGTCTGTAAGAGCACCACTTATTTTCATTATCATCATCTCACCCTTTTTACACCCAACGGTGTGTAGGACAGTATCTTTTTGCTACTGTTTCCATAACAAACTCTTTTTTTATGGGGCAGGGTTGTTAGCCCTGGGCCCAACCCTGGAGGACCGGTGGGCTATTCTTGGTCCTTATGTTTACAGCACCTAGTATTCCCAAACGATCACCCATCTAAGTACTGATCTGGCTCAATGTTGCTTAACTTCGGTGATCAGATGAGAAGCGGTGTATTCAACTTGTCGTAGACATTTTCATTATAATACTCTGTAAAATTCTAATATTGAGTTCTCTTCAGATTTAATACCCTGTGGAATTAACCTTACCAAATACCAAGGATTCTACTTTGTGTGTATATATATATATATAGTACTGTGCAAAAGTATTAGGACAAGAACTATTTTATCTTTTATGAGGCATCAAAATAATTGCGACAATTTACCAATCGCACCTAGTATATATACAGTACTGTGCAAAAGTATTAGGACAAGAACTATTTTATCTTTTATGAGGCATATTGACAGAAAATAAACAACTTAATTAAAGTAAAGGATACTACTTTACATCTACATCTAAATCTAATCTAAACTTATTTATAAATGGAACTTTTTCCGTGTGTGTGCGGGTATCTGTGTGTGTGTGTCCATTACCTATAGACTCTGAAACGGCTGAACCAATTTTCTTGAAAATTTACACAGTTCTACTATTAGCGTTTGCGAGTGTTCTTAGCTAGGTTTTGTGTCGAGGTACCCCCGATAAATATCGCAAATTGATAATCGAAAAAATCAGGTTATAGAAAGGGTGGTCCGATTTTAATCAAATTTGATACACTCATAGACAAAGACATAAGAAACAATATTCAGAAGTTTCAAGGTTGCAGTTCTTACAAGAGTGCAGAAAATTGATTATATATATATATAAAAGGCAAGATGTTTGTGTGTGTGTCTGTTTATCTGCCTGTATGCCTGAGTTTTTTTCAGCCTTTTTATTTTAGTTTTTGCTTCAGGTTTGTCTCTAAGTAGGTATAATTGTAGTTCTTAGTCTCAGCCATGATACCATTTACTCAGAGGACTTATTTAGCTTTCAAAATTCAGTTTATGACAAAAAAACTTATTTAATATCGATACCAGGAAATCAAACTTTGACTTACATCCATTCATTTTTCTTTCAGTCTATGGTTTTGCTTTAACTGGAAACAGCTATTGCTTTTTAGTCTTTTGTGCCAATGTCCAAAGAGTCTGAGCTCCAGGACCATGGATTAGTTTTAAAGCTTTCATTATACCCGAGCAATGCTGGGCTATACTGCTAGTATATATATATATATATATATACACTATTAGTATACTCATCTATTAACCACTTGACTCTAGTTCTTTCCCCACCCCGTATATCCTTTCCTTTCTCTCCACCTTTGAAACTGTCATCACACCTGCATTCTCATATTTCTATTGCTCCTTTCTAACTGGTTCGTCTTCCTCTTCACTCTCTTCTAATTAATCTTTTTACACTTATGTAGCCCCCTGCACATTAGTGGCATTACTGCCTTGCTCAGGGTGAAACGATTAAAAATATATATATACTTATATATAAACAAGTAAATACGCAATGGTCTTTATTATAACAGAAAGGATTAAGGAGTAGATTTCACTCGGATAGCTTCTTCTCAAGGACTGTTTCTTTGTTGAAAAGAGGATGCCTTTCTGACATCTACAATCCAATAATTTAATAGTGTAATGTTTCAGCACTTAACTTTATATGTATGGGTATAATATATGTAAACAGGGTTGTCTACTCAAACGTGCATATCTACTAAATCTAGCATATAAAGTTATAAGAAATAATGTTCGATTATAAATAAACCCCATTCACTTCTTGTTTCTAAGCTTTCTGTTGCTAACGGATCGAAAAGCTTCCTATACTTTTATAGTTGCTTCTGCTACAAGATAAACAAGCGGTCAAACCATGTTAGAAGGGATATGATCTGTATATGATTTTCATATGATTTCTCAAATGCACAGGTAAGTAGATGTAAAATTATACTGTTTAAAAAAAGGCAACAACACTTATGTCTACTGAAACGAACATACTGACTAAATATAACACTGAAAATAAGACTATATATATATGTATATATAGAGTAATCTATGTTTGACAGAAAAAATTAAAATTTTCAAATTTCAATACCAAAATATACTCCTAAATAAACAAAAGGAGATCATATGTATGTGCCGCCATAGAAATAAGTACAAATTACAATTATTCTATTCTTCAAAATAGACACATCAAGGTTTTTTAAAATTTGGCCAAGCAGTTACTTCCCCACCACCTACCACTATTGACTCAAGTGTTAAGCTATGGTGATACCAAGCAAAGCAAGGGACTGGATGTTTGCACTCTGAGGACCAGAAAGCAAATGATCAAAACTGGTCTTTGCAGCTCCACGTATACATTCCGGCAGAAAACCAAAAATTAATAAATATCAAATTCCTGTTCGCGAGCCTACACAAATTTTATTTATCATTCAATGGGAAGCCCACAATTAAATACGGGTGTATGACTTGCTGGGACCTACAAAGATGAAATAAAAAGCTGACACAAAATGCATTGCCAGTTGAGAAAGTTTGAGCGTAATTAGCACATCCCTTGACCGCGTCAAGCAATCCTGATGCTCACCTCGCCTTTCCCTCCCACCTTCTTCTTTGCTGTCCACTGAGCTACTTACCCAACCAATGGATGGAGACATCAAAGACATTCCTAACTGACAAATGCTCACACATACTTACACACAAACTCTCTTTTCAGCATTTACTGCTATAAACATTTTAACATCCTTTGGACCCATCCTCAAGACATTCCTTTTGTGTGTAAAAAAAAAATGTAATGGGTATATGTGTATATATAAAATGTTGTTTATACACTCAATTTGATTTTCTTGTTTTATAACCCCTTTTATAACTTATAGTTGGCTCTCTACCAACGAGGCCAAACTCAGTTAATCTGACTTCAACACACAACTAAGTTTCACTAGAACGGATAAACTACTATAAAGCCACATGCCTCCCACTACCAAAGAGGAATTACTACTAAATTAAGTTAAAAATCATTAATATTAATAAGATTAATATTAATAGGATGTGGCTTTTGGGATTTTACCTACATGCTATTTCTTTTTTGGATTTAAAATATATATATAAATGAATAAGGAACAAAGAAAATATTTGCAACATTCAAAACATTAATTTAAAACAGTGCTCAATATAGAAATAGAGCAATGAATATTTATTATAAATTATACTTTAGAACATGTACAAACTACAATCTAATATAAAATTGTACATTTTGTTTCGACTTTGAAAGCACAATGTCTCATCAGGTAGTTAGTAATCATTACTATTATATATATATATATATTACTAGTAATAACAAATGTAACAAATAAAGTCAATTTCCAACTTACAGGCATTTATAAATGGTAAACTAACTATAGATACTATGAAAAATAAGAAATACGAAAAATGACTGACCAGTTTCCATCTTTATTCATCATCAGGGTCCACTGGAATTTTTTCATTCAATTTTTCAACATTTAAAATACTAAAAGATAAAAATGAATCATGACACTGTGGGGGTAAAAAAAAAAAGTAGCTTCGGGATGTTCTCTCTTTCCTTCTGTAATAGTAATCGTGATGTTGACAGGTTGTTCTTTCCTTCTTCTTTGCTGACAATGTGTGAGAAAAAGGGATAAGGACTTGAAAGTAAGGCAAGGGTGTTGCTGATTGACCAGCTGTGTAGCAACCTGTAAGCTTTTCTGACAAATTTGATTTTCTTAGCAATTTATATAGCAAAATTAAATTTTCACATAGGCTTGTTAGATTTCTCAGGTTTTGTTTTCAGCTGTGTTTTACAGAGTTCTCATTTGCTGATTCATATTTTCACATATATATGTGAGGAAAGAAGAAATTTTTGGTGTTAGCTAGTGATCCAGCTGTGCAGACATAGGCAAGAGCATAACCTGTCCATTTACAGACCAATGAAACAACAGTATTTAGCAAGTGGAACTCGGAGCCTGTTTTAATGGGTTTCTGAGACTGAATGTAAAAATCTAATTCGAAGCCAGAATTGTATGTCTGCTATGCGTATTTTCAGTTTTCAGTAAGCGACTGCAAATCGGAGGAGATATGATGTACAGTTTTGTAACAAGGCTACCCCAGATCTTGTTCTGATTTACAGTGTGTATGTATGTGTGTGTGTATTGAAGTATTTAATGCATAATTAAGTCCCTAAAGTGTGTGGGGAATTGTCCTCATGTTAGCCTTATTGGCATTTGTTTTGTCTCGTTTTGTTGTGGATTTATATCGATTGAGTTATTTGTCCCAGAAGGGAGTGGGGAAAAACGATAATGGGCATTCCGGTGAGTGTTACACTGTGGAGGTAGAGCGGTTGTGTCAGATAGATGTGTTGGACACGGTGCAAGGCAGCAAACGTATGTGCGGTGGATTAAGGCTATATCACCATTCTTGTTTTGCACCTGACCTATCGTGTCATTCGTCTTGAAAATTGTGAAGTTCCCAATCCAGGGCAGATGGTATTATTGGGCCATAGTTGAGTGTGGCCGATGAAGCAAGACCTTGTCCCCTACTTGTATTGGGTACTTGTAGATGAAGCGTTTTAATCTGGTTTCTAGTTTGTGGTCAGCTTCGTCGTTGGCTAGAACAATGTGGTGGTGGACATTTATTAGGAGAGCATTTATTTGTTTCCTATAGGCTCCCAGGTCATCACTTGTGATTTCCTAGCTAGGTAGTTTAAGCAGGCCAATGTTTGGATAATGGTCAGTAATTGTGTAGTGCAGGGGAAATACTAGTGCCTCTGTTGATCATGGTGTTCATAAATGAGACGTCAGACTCGAGGATGCCTGTCCATTCACAGTTTCTGTCCTCACATAACATGTAGACGGTATTCTTCATTTTGCGATGTTGCCACTCAATATTCCTTGAGCTTTGTGGTTGCCAGGAAAAGTGAAGTTCTTGTGAGATGGACATCTGGTTGCAGAACTGTTGACAGACTTTGCTGGTAATGTGTGTGCCACAATCACACTATGCGTGGAATCTCTCTGTATAGTCTGTGGGCAATGTCAATTGTCTGGTCTTGTGTGTACAGTATGGTGATGTGCTGGCTGAAGCTGTTTAAGTTGGTTAGGATATAGTGCTTTCCCTTGGAGTTGGGCATTGGGACAAAGTCTATAGAGACGACCTTGAATGGTCTCTTGCCCTGCTTACAGTGACCAATAGGCCAATGAGGTGCACCTACCATAGTTAACTTTACACTTTGCACACATGTTGTAAGAATTAATATAGGCCTGGGTGTTGTGATTTGAGTGGTTTGGTAGGTAGGCCTATATTCCACTTTAGCCAGTTCAGCTTTTGATCCAGTGTCTGGAGGTCAGGGTGTGGTTTTGGATGGCATTGGTTTGGGCACCATGAGTCAGGTCATAGGTCGATGATGTTGCTGATATGATTGTAGCTGTGTGCATAGTATACCCTAAGGTGAGTGAGCATCTGAATTCTACAGTTGCGTTCTGGTTGCCAATTAGATATGAATCGAGCATGTCATGGCCTAGGATATTCTGACCTATCAAGATCGGCGTAGATTGGGTTGTTACCAGCATGTTGGTCTCTCCAAATATGGGGGAGGTACAGCTGCCGATGGTGATGTTGCATGTCAGTTTGCCGAGGGTGGGGATGTTGCCGTTCATCTGGACGTTGGAATGGGTCATGTGTTTCCTCACCTCTCTGGGCAACCAAGGGATTGGTATGATACAGGAGGAGCATTCAGAGTCTAGCATTGCGGTAATGGAGAAGGTAATAGCCATGATGGTAAAGAGCCTTGATGAGTGGTGACTGGTGTGTGGGTCCCTGGAGGTTGAAGACATGATGGCTGATGTGAGACACTGGAGGATGAGGATTCACATGTCGTCCTGCCTGTACTGAAAATCATGCTGCTCATGATTTATAAATGGTATCATCATCCATTACTGAGATATGAGACTGTACCTGAGTGAGGGGTGGGTGGCAATATGGGCAGTTGTGTCTGTGGAAAAAAAAAGCACGACCCCTGGTGTAGTTCTTGCACATGGCGAGTTCTGTTGTGTTACTATGACTTCTGTGTTTTTGATTGGGGTCACATTTATGTGGTTTGGTAGTGCTTGTCTGTATGTGTGGTTGTCTCTTTGACCAGAGTGGGGGTTTTGGTTTGGGTGGGACATTTCCTTGACTCTGTGATTTATGCATGTCATACACCATGTCGTGTGAGGTCATGTCATCAGATTTCATGCTGCAATCCAGGTATCGGGTTTTGCACACGATGCCAATCGCTGTATAATGGCTGTTCATGGTCTTGACTAAGTGGGGGTAAAGGTTTGAGTTCCAAACCTTCATTTTCTCACTCATCAGCATTGCACCTATGCTGGAAACAAATCCATGTACAATCAATTCTGCATTTTTGTCCTTCTTGTATTTGCCTTTTATGTGGATGGATGCCTCTCTCAGTGTGTTTTTGAGTTGACCGGTAAAGTTGTCAACTTTTCGCCATCCCGCCGTTGTAGATCTAAAGCTCAACTAAGACGTTTAAAGTTGGTCATCTGGCTACCTCATCAAATGCAAAGCAGAAGCTTCAAACCATCGATACTCAGTTTTTCTGCTGATGTTGGTGCATGGCTGGGTTTACCCATGCTTAAAATGACAGCAGCACTTCATTTTAAGTTTTATCTGGCTCTTGTAAAGATAGAAATTAGCAGGAATCAGATGCTTACTAGAGGAGTACAAAGAACTAACCATTTTCCCCCACATCTTTAACAGCAGATCATATATATTCTCCCAACTATGGTGTGAGCTTGTGTCCTGATAGATTTTTTCAGGAAAGGAGTCTCATTAAGAGTACTGCCATTCATCATGGCTGGAGAAATCTCAAGTGTTAGAGGTTCCATTTTGTTTGCAGATTCTCCCTGAAGAAGGCTCATGAATTGATCAGCCAAAATGACATGATGATGACAAAAAAAAAGAAAAGATTTGATCATGGCTCCCCACAATTTCTTGTTCTGTTTAGAATAAAGAGTACTTTAAACATTCAGAATGTTTCAGGTAGTTTAAAAACTTGATAAAAAATTTCAGAGAACTGAAAAAGTGATAATTTTGCATGACTATAATCTCATTGTTTTAATTCTTGATCCTTACCACTTTTTTTTTCTTCCATGTGCCATGTCTCTTCAGGATGTGGGTGATCATAGCTCTCTACAATTTCCTGTTCTTTGTAGCTCCTAGTAATGTTCATTATTTTACTGTTTTAGATGAGGAAATTGGTTTTGAAGGTATTGAATATTATAAGCCAGTTCCTCCACAACTGAGCTGTGCAATCAAGATCAGATGAAAGATCAGCTATCAGGTTTCATTTTATCCTTTATGCTGCAAGTACTTGACTGTAACTGTAGCTTTAATAGCCATTTTTTATGGAAAGGTGGGATTAATTCATACAATCTCTCCAAATGTGATCAATACCGACTTAGCTGACCACCTGCAGTCATTCTCTCACTGGCGTGACGTGGCTTCCCTGTGCCTCTTCTATAAGTACTTTCATGGCTTCTGTTCGGATGAACTTAAATCATGGGTGCCCCCTAGGTGTGAATTTGCATGAGATACTAGATTGGCAACTAGGTCCCACTCCTTTACAGTGAAACCGATGAAATGTAACCGCAATTTCTATTCCAACAGCTTCTTTTCTCGCATTTCCCGCCTGTGGAATTCCCTTCTGCATGATTGCTTCCCCGACGATTACAACCTCCAGGAGTTTAAATGTAAGGTCAATAGACACCTCCTAACACACTAACTCCCACCCATTCCCTCCAATGCTCTCCCTATGTATCTCCTAACTTGTCTATCACCTTCCCTCTGACATTTCCTATACCCAATCACTCTATGTAACCCCCTGTGCTATAGTGGCAGTGGACTGCCTTGCTTGGGGTGATATGATTAAAAAAAACAAAAAACAAACTAATGAATCTTATTGAGAATGTTTGTAAACAAATATGCCCCAGACAGAAATCAAACGTGTATCACTTTTTGTCCAGTAGGGAAACAAATGTTATTTGTAGGATACCAGTTATGCCACGAGAAGTCGTCATGATTGCGTAAGTCTCAATTACTTAGTTAAAGAATGCACACCACTAGATAGGTTTGCATGTGAATCTACAGTAGCGAGCATAAAGATCAGAACGATGCTAAGAAAAAATTCAAATGTGAAATAACTTTTTATTTTAAAGCTTCATAGAAAAAAACGACATAAAGATAAATTATATAATTCCAAAATATAAAGCTCAATAAACTTATTTTGACAAAGTTATAAGAAGAAAGACGTTTTACTTAATTTGAGAACTGCAATTAATCAACCAGCTGTATTTATGCAAGACAACATGCCAAGTCACACAGCAAAGTCTGTTAAGACATTTCTTTCTGAGGAGGATGTTAATGTTATGGAGTGGCCTGCTCAAAGACCAGACATGAATTCTATTGAGAATGTTTGGAAGTTACTAAATGAAAGAGATAAGGAAAAGAATCCAACAAACGTCGAAGAACTATGGACTAATTTGAAAGGAGAATGGGAGAAAATACCTGTTAATGAATGCAAGACATTAATTCGCTCATGTAGCAAAAGAAGTCAAGCTGTTATTGAAAGTAAAGGTCTTTTTACATCAAGTACTAATGAATTGTGAACGCTATTTTCCTTTGGATATGATGCATCCATTTTAATAGTATGATTTTGTTAATCGTTCTGATGTTTTTGATCATATATTTTTTTCGAATGTTATATAATTATTCTTATAACTTCATCAAAATAAGTTTATCGAGCTTTATATTTTGGAATTATATAATTTATTTTATATCCTTTTTTTTTCCTTGATAAAATGTTCTATGAAACTTTAAAATAAAAAGTTATTTCACATTTAGACTTTTTCTTAACATCATTCTGATCTTTATGCTCACTACTGTATATTTGCTAATTTATTTTCGCATCCGAATCTTAAATATAGTAAATTTCAATTTGATATTTTTAATACGACATTATTTTTATTAGTATAAACGTTACACAGGCTGCGATGTGTAAATTGTCGTGATTTTATATTTTTAATTTTGCGCATGCGCGTTGTTTGTTTTTGATTTTGTCGACTGCACAGTGTAGTAGGGTTAGTTGGGTACCGTCTTTGAAAAAAAAGACCCAATTTACTCCGACATAAATTTGAAAACAGCCTGCTTTACTTTTTTAGCATTCACACCGAAAGCACCAAAGTTTCAGAGAGTTTGGACGTCAATCTGAGGAAAATGCAGAGGATTTTGAAGAGATGGATGTGTCTAATGGCGACTATGTAGCAGTTTGGAGTGATCACTACTGGTGGCGACATTATGCCGACATGACAATACCCATCTCTTAACTTCTTGACTCAAGTTCTTTCTACATCACCCTGTATATCTTTTCCCTTTTCTCTACCTTTGCAACTGTCATCACACCTGTATTCCCATCCTTCTCTTGCTCCTGTCTCTGATACCCCCTGTAACTGGTTCGTCTTTCTATTTACTCTTTTCATTTAGATATGATGTATCCATTATAATAGTCTGACTTTGTTAATCATTCTGATGTTTTATCATCTATTTTTTTCGAAAGTTATATAATTTTTCTTATAACTTTATCAAAATAAGTTAATTGAGCTTTATATTTTAGAATGATATAATTTACCTTTATTTCCTTATTTTTCCTTGATAAAATTTTCTATGAAGCTTTAAAATGAAAAGTTATTTCACATTTAAACTTTTTCTTAACATCGTTTTGATCTTTATGCTCGCTAACTGCTATAGCTGTTAGTGCATTCTGCAGATATTGTGTGTGAGGTCAGAAAAGTGAGTCCTGTGTTCGTGGAGAGTGAATAAAATCTTCTATTTTATAATCTTCTACAGTACTTGTTTGTGTTGTCACTCTAAAGGACTGATGGTACTGTGCCATTCATACATTCATACCCACACACATATCCATACTTGTTTGTGTTGTCACTCTAAAGGACTGATGGTACTGTGCCATTCATACATTCATACCCACACACATATCCATACTTGTTTGTGTTGTCACTCTAAAGGACTGATGGTACTGTGCCATTCATACATTCATACCCACACACATATCCATACTTGTTTGTGTTGTCACTCTAAAGGACTGATGCTACTGTGCCATTCATACATTCATACCCACACACATATCCATACTTGTTTGTGTTGTCACTCTAAAGGACTGATGCTACTGTGCCATTCATACATTCATACCCACACACATATCCATATTTCAACACAGATTTCTAAAATATTATTATATTCACTTTTTCACTCCTACGCATTTTAAATAACACCAGCAGTATAGCCTGGCATTGCTCGGGTGTAATGAAAACTTTAAAACTAATCCATGGTCCTGGAACTCGGGCTCTTTGGATGTTGGCACAAAAAACTAAAAAGCAATAGTTGTTTCCAGTCAAAGCAAAACTGTAGATTGAAAGAAAAATGAATGAATGTGAGAAAACAGCTAATAATGCTCCCAAATCCTCTATTTTGCTGTCATTTTTTATCGCAAGGCTACACTCGTATATAATAAATCATTATATTAATAATAATCAATAATATATAAATTTATAATCATATCGCCCCAAGCAAGGCATTTTACTGCCACTGTTGTGCAGGTGGTTACATAGGAAGTTATGAGAAAAAGTGACAGGTTATAGGGGGTGTCAGGAAGTGGGTAAGAGAAGGATGAGAATACTGATAAGAGTGGAGTGTACAGAGAAAAGAGCATGAGAGAGAGGATGCAAGTTAGTGAGATAGGAGATGGCTATTGACATTACATTTAAATTCTTGGGGATTGTAGCTGTCAGGGAAGCAAGTAAATGGAAGGAAATTCCACAGGCTGGAAGTGCGAGAAAAGAAGCTACTGGAGTAGAATTTGCATTTACAATATATTGGTTTCACAATAAAAGGGTGGGGCCTAGTTGCTAATCTTGTGGCTTGAGTAAATTCATATATAGAGGGCACCAGTGAGCTAAGTTCATTGGAACAGAAACGGTGAAAGAATTAAAAAATTTTTTAAAGTTTTTTCATTTTAATAAATCCTGTGGTAGGTGTATATTTTATTTTGGCTTCTATATAGGGATCAATTTACAATAAAGTTACATAGCAAATCTAACTCCCTCTATTAACTTTTGTAAAAATGATATTCATGATCTGAAGTTCTTAATCTGTTGTAATAAGACAAAAGATTTGTTTTAAATGATTTTTGTGGGGGTACACTACCTGATGTACCTGCGGATGTGCATTGTGGTGCAGTGGATATCAACTCGGAATGGTAAATGGGGGGAGCCGAGTTCAAATTCCAGTTGAATTCCTTGAATTCACTTACGTGCATATATCTTTGGGAAAGGTATTAATACATCTCTTCCCTCCAGTTATGGGTTAAATAACAGAACATATTGGGTTCTATAGGTTTGGCTGGCAACCAATCTACTGCAGAAAGCAATGACAACCTACTGCAGGATAATCTTCTGTCCAGTCAGTCATGCCTCTTTCGAGACATGATCGCCCAAAGCATGTATCACATATGGCACTTAACAGACTGACCTGATGTACAAATCCACTAATTCTTTAAGTGGTTATGTATTTACCTTTAACACAAGAGGTCTTCAATATATTATTTACTTTTACTTGCTTATCATAAGTTTCTAGCTGGTGGTAAAATTTACACAACAGTTAATATTTTTTTTGCATGTATATCTTTTCTTTCATCTTGTTGGTCAATGTTTGTCATTTGAATCTCCTCCCAGGTATTGTAGGGTTTATTTCCTTCGTCCTTGTGAATAGCGTGCTTTACTTTACACGCTCGGGCTTACGGCCTATCACGTTGAATACACCAGTTCTCGCTCGATCACCGAAGTTAAGCAACGTTGAACCTGGTCAGTACTTGGAATACCAGGTGCTGTAAGTGTATAGTGACGGATGTGCATTGTGGTGCAGTGGATGTCGTCTCAAAAAGAGAAATCGGTGAGCTGAGTTCAAATTCCAGTTGAATGCCCTGCATTCACTTAAACACTAGTACCCTTGGGAAAGGTATTAATCCGTCCCTTCCCTCCAGTTATGGGTTAAATAACAAGGGTAGGACTTGGAGACCCTGCTCTTTAAAAGCAAATTCCAATGAATCTTGATACTCGAAAAGAAAAATGTTATAAAAATAAAAAATAACGTTACCCAAAAACCATTGGTTATGACCTTAAATGATCCCATAAGGATTGATAGGTCATTAAACCTCAAAAAAAAAAAAAAAAAAAAAAAAAAAAAAGAGACTTTACACACTCGTTTGTCCTATCATATCACAATTGTCTCCCTTCAGATAATAGTATTCTAGTTTTCTTGTGGTCTAATGTTTAATGAGCAACTTCTTCTTCTTCTTCTTCTATGTGCCCTGTCCCTTCAGGACGTAGGCGATCATGGATCTCCATGTCTCTCTATCCCTTGTGGCTCTTAGTATGTTTGCTCCTGTTGCTCCTGGCAACCCCCGTTCCGTCATCCACCTGATCAGACCCTGCAAATATGTTATCCGCTGCCTTCCTCTGTCTCTCCTTCCTTCTATCTGTCCAGTCAGTATCAGGTTCTCCAGGCTCTCCTTCCTCATTGCATGTCCCAGGAACTTCAGTTTTCTCTTCCTGATGCTCAGCATCAATTTCCTTTTTGTTGCCATTCTTTCTAACACTTCGTCGTTGCTTGTATGCTCAGTCCATGATATCCATAGCATCCTTCTGTACAACCACATTTCGGCTGCTTCCAGTTCTAGTTTCTCTTTTATATCATCTCTAACAACTACATGGGATGTTATATATGCAGCTTTTGGTCATACGTTTCTTCTTTGGAGAACTGATAAGGCTGCATAATGTAATATGACTATAAAATGCTAATATTTGGATCTTTACAGCAGTCTTTCTTGTGCATAGCAGAATATTGGCATTCTTCAGTGGTTGTCATAAAGACTGTCAAATTTCTTTTGGTAAATCTACAATTTATGAATTATAAAGGAATTGTTTCTTTTTTTATTGATTTTTGTATGAATAGAATTCTTTCATATTCAATTTACTACTCATATTCATATGAATGAAAAGAAAAAAGTATTGCCGTTTATGCACATTAAAATCTTATTAAAACCAAAACTAAAATTATTAATAATAAAATTTTTTCTTTGCTTTTTTAGCGAAAATATGAAATCATTTTTATAACTTCTCAAAATTTTTATTACGTATCAACTGAATTATTTATAGTTTTTTTTTTTTACCTATTGAATGATTGTTTTATTTACCTTGTATTTGAAATCATGTATTTTATTCAGATGAATTATTTTTTAAAATTTTGTAGCTTCAATGTATATATTGTTTTTTTGTTTTTTTAAATAATCATATCGCCCCAAGCAAGGCAATTTTACAGCCACTGTTTTGCAGGGGGCTATATAGGAGGAAAGTTATGAAAGACTGACAGGTTATAGGGAGTGTCAGGAAGTGGGTAAGAGAAGGATGAGAATACTGATGAGAGTGAATTGGATGGAGAAAGGAGCATGAGAGAGAGGATGCAAGTTAGTGAGATAGGAGATGACTATTGACTTTGCATTTAAATTCTTGGGGATTGTAGCTGTCAAGAAAGCAAGTAAATGGAAGGGAATTTCACAGGTGAGAAGTGTGAGAAAAGAAGCTGCTGGAGTAGAATTTGCACTAACAATTTATTGATTTCACTGTAAAAGGGTGGGGCCTAGTTGCTAATCTTGTGGCTCGAGTAAATTTATATACAGTGAGCTAAGTTCATCGGACGAGAAGCCATAAATGTATTTCTAGAGGAGAGACAGGGAAGCCACATTGCATATCATAAACCATTTCTTTTGTAATAATAAGTTAATACATCATACTTATACCAGTGATTATTGTATTAGTGGCAGCACTGCTAAAAATACAACACAACTCTAGATTTTAGTTAATGGATTCTCACTTTGGTTAGAGATAGAATATTAGGCTGAATAAAAGATGTTTCCTTTATCACATAACCTGACCATCCTCAATCACAAAGACCCCACATCTATACCTGGCACTGCCATCTCTAGTTTACTGATGACAACTTTATTGATACTGTAAAAACAGATAATTACACATGTACACTACTGGTCATAATTATTAGGCCACCCCAGTGTTTAAAAAAATGATGTATTTCATACTATTTTTTAATATTTATTGCCAAGTGAATAATTGTAAATAAAAATAGAATGGTTCTTTTGCTTATATTGCACACTAACATGTGCATCAAATGAATTCATAAATATTTAATAATTACCTATATTGCAGTTTCATCAATGAAAGAATGAAGAAAACTTAGGGTGATTCGGACAAGTTCATCTTTGCTTCCTTGCCTTGTAAAATTTTGCAAAATAATAATAACAAAAGAACCATTCTGTTTTCATTTGGCAATAAATACTAAAAATAGTATGAAATACATCATTTCTTTTAAAAAAAAACTAGTGTTTCCTAATAATTATGGCTGGTAGTGTATATATATATATATATATATATATATATATATATGTTTGTCTGTCGATATACAACACTTAAACTCATAAAGACCTGAGAATGTACTTCTTTTTATTGGACTACATTTAATATTGGTGCTTACCTTCTGAGATGAAGTCATGCTTTTGAATATATTGCATCTAGTGTATTAATTAGTTACCATAATTTTACTATTAATGGATCTGTTAATAATTCTGTTGGGATAGGACAAATCTGACATTTAATTACAGTAACGCAGATTTTCAAGATACTTGCTACAACCAATATTTAGCCACTTACAAGTTTTTTTGCTTTATAGACAAATTATTGTAAAATTCAGCAGTAATTACATTATTAAACATAATTGGACATATTCCCAGTTTAATCAATTCACAGTTTGTGAAAGGATGATTAAAGAAATTTAAGATGTGATTAAGAGTTTATTTAATAAAATCTGCAAAATTAAATAACCTACCTAATGTGTGTAACTCAATAAATACCATTGTACAACAAAACATATACTAGAAATTGTAATAATATGTTGTTCCTAAAATTTTAGAAAAGATTGCAATAACTCATGAAATAACAAGTGTTAGTAAACTTACAACATTATTCCAACAATGTGTGCTTTTGCATTTTCAAATAAAACCTTATGGATCCTGTTCTTAATGGTTCCTTTGAGGGTTTTAATGAACACGAATCATATGTCATTCCAAGCTTTAAAAGCTGCCTCCTTTAGCTCATCTACGGATTTTTACTATCTTTCATTTGAGTAAAATTGCTAATAAAGTTATTCCTATAAAATTTAAACCATGAGAATTAGCCAGGCTATTCTTCTTCCATGTGCTTGTCCTTTCAGGATGTAGGCGATCATGGCCTTCCACATCTCCCTATCCCTGGTGGCTCTGAGAACACTTTCTCCTGTAACACCACACAAACCCCGTTCTATCATCCACCTGCTCAGGCCCTTCAAATATGTTATCCACTGCTTTCCCCTGTCTCTTTTTCCCTCTATTTGGCCTGTTAGTATCAGATTCTCCAAGCCCTCCTTCCTCATTGCATGTCTCAGGAACTTTAGTTGTCTCTTCCTGATGCTCAATATTAATTTCCTTTTATTTCCATCCTTTCCAAAACCTCATCATTGCCCACATGCTCGGCTCACGATATCCACAGCATCCTTCTGTAAAATCACATTTCAGCTGCTTCAAGTTTTTCTTTCATCTTTGATGATATTGTCCAGCATTCACTGCCATATTGAAGAACTGACATCACATAGCAATCCAGTACTCTCTTCTTTGTTTTTAGTGAAAGTTTAGCTCTTGAAAAAAATGTCTTGGTCAATACTGTCTTGCCCTGTTATGAAAAAAGAATAGTTTTCACCACATATTCAATATGGGTTATCTCTCAGAAACAACTTGCAAAGAAGATTAATGTAACCTTACACATTCCTTCTCTTCTCATCTCCCTGAATGTTTGTCTTTGCTGCAGTAGAACTTACAGCACATTGCACCAGTAATATTGGTGTCCCTCTGGACGATTAAGATTCAATTACTTTTTTATTAGAAAAAAATATGGACATAAAAGTCTAACCCCTTGCTTTCCAAAAATGCTTTCCTGGTCACTCTTGCATTGTCAGTAGGTCATATCTGATTTCCTTGATCTCGCAGCAGTGATTGGCCAAAGAGATTCATGTACCCTTGTTCATTCGTGTACCCCTCAATCATCTGCAAGTCCATCTTTCCTGCAGCATGTATTGCCCCACTTTACTAGTTGCTCAGGTTTTGTGGCTGCCAAAATCACTTTCACCACTGGTATGTCATCCTTCATTATACAGAAAGCTTGCTCTGACAGCTGGCTGATATCCAAGGCATCCATTCAAGAAGTGCAACACAGCCTCCTGATGTGATCAGGCAACCTTGCTACCATTGCACATGCAAGTCCATGTTCAGACACTCCACTATACAAGATTGACAGTCTGTGGATGTCTGCCAAGTAGGCAGCCACAGATTTGTTTAAATTCAAGAATCTCTCTACAATTGAATATCTGAAAAAGGCAACATGGTGACCATTCTTGATATGGCTTACATCTTTTCTTTCTTCCTTGCTTAATGGTTGGAACAAATCAAATGCCCCTCCTGCTAATCAATCACAGAACACTAGCAATATTCTTCACACTGCACAGACTAGGGACAAGTTCAGCCTTTTTTAACCATTCAACAATAATGAGACCCCAATCTGAACCATCAAGTTTAATGATTAAGCTCCGGTTAAACTTGGCATCTACTGAAAATAGCTATGGCAAAAGTGTACTGAGGTTAAGAGGAAACATTTAACTGATAGCTCTTCAGCTGCTTTTATATATCTTGGTCAGTATGTAATTTTGCCAAAAAGTGTTTCGCACTGGGTGATGCAGTAAGATGTCACTGAGTACAAAAGCACAAGTGTGGAGCTAGAATTCTGTTTTGATGAACCAGGGTCTAAAAAGTCAGAGCCTGAGGTGAGCCAGAGTTCACCAGAATCTTCAGGTATCAGTGAGGTAACAATTTAAGTGATGTCCGCTGTTACAGAATTTGAGAGTTAAGTTAGTAGATGAAGAGAGCAGTTGGGTTGAGAAGAGCTCAGAGAGCAGCTGGTGGTCACTGACTTGTACATGTGTGCCCTCTGACCTGACCAATTTCATTCCATACGAAGCCACCAAAAAAGTGAATAAAATATAATTGTATATTTTATATACACACGTGGATGTCTGTCATTTTGAAGGGAAAAAAATCATCAGTTTTATCAGCTGTGAAAAGCAAGTTACTTTGTATTGTGAACTCAGTTAAAGATCCAGCAAGAATAATATGAAACAACCAAAATAGGATATAAAAAATATATATTAAACATGGCAAAATACAACACTTGGAACTTTGTTAGTAGAACGATAATACATGTTAGTGTGTAATACTATAATTCAGCCCTCAAACTGGGACTCGTAATGGTCGTTATGGTATCAGTGTTCATAGATGACTCTCGGCTGAGTCTGAGGAGAACGCCCTGAACTATCTCACTGGCTACTTACTCTTACCTCTTGTGAGGGGAGTTATTTATAATGTTTAGAAGAGTTCATTCCATTGCTACCATGACACTTTGGGTCCAGTGCATATATTGATTTGTCATGTGAAAAGATAATCAACACTTGCTTTGAGCAGATTCTCACTGAATGAATAGCAGTTTATGATCCATCATTTATGAGAGAAAATAACTGTCATTTTGGTTGCAGTTTGTTTTCAACAGAAAAGCAGCAGTTTATTCCCCAACATTTTGATTCAGCATTATTTTTGTCAAAGCGGCAAATACCAGAAGAAGTGGTTCATAATATTGCAAGTCGGTGTTGGATATTGGTTAATAGCAAATGGTTTGACACACAAATAAATTAGTTTAATCACTCCAGATGAAAGGAAAACCTATTGAGTGATCTAATGGAGAGATATAGATAAGTGAATAGAATCCACTCATGCAAATGTGTTGGGCAGGTCCATTATAGTATAGTGGACTAACCCACCTGCTGAATTAGATACTCTCCTATGAATGAGGTAGATTACTTCAAAGAGACAAAAAAAGAAGGCAGCCATGTTAGAAGGCAAGTTATTTGATTCCTACAGTCAGGTGGATGATAAGCAGAGAAGGAAATGAGACAAGAGTTAGCAAAATGACATTGTTTCTGGAGGCACAGCAACTTTAAGAACAAAATGCCCATGGAACTCACTTCACAAAACACCAAGTCTTGCTGACTGCTGGTTTTCTCCTCATATTTTTTTGACAAGTTGCAGTGAGGTTCGTATCATGCCAAGGTATTCTGCAGTTAATGGAGAAAATCCAGATGTAACTGGTTTCTTTTGCATCTGAACACCATGTTACATTTTCGAAAAAGTTCAATAACAGTTCTTATTTTCTGTCTTCTTAATTTCTCTGCTTTTATTGTTCTTTCTCATTCAGTAACTCCCTTGTGTTTTAGTGGCTTTATTGCCTTGCTTGGGTTGAAACTAAAAAAACACATTTGATAAAATTACAAACAGTTGTGTATTTTGGAATGTGAGATTGGCATGCTGAGTTCAACTCTCAACAAAGGCCAAAATATCTTTTGTTCATCCTGTTTAATTTTCTACATGTTGTGAGTACTTTGCATGGCTAATCAAAAGCTGGTGTTATATAACTCTCTGTAGGCAGGTATTAATTAATAATCAGCATCAGTCTAAGACTGATGCTGGCTATTAACTAATACCTGCCTAGTATCATTCGTATGCAAAATTTTGTTAACACCACCTACCATAAGTAGAATGTCCTCTTTTTAACAACTAATTGTGGAGAAGACGTAACTCCTAGTGCTAACTGCACCACATGCAACCAACTCTGGATCTCATGCCTGGTTGGCCCAATTCTCCATTGCAGTATTTCCTTTCATTTGTTATCATTTTGTTAAAAACATTTTATAAATGGTACAGATACTTCCAAAGTAGACATTAAAAACCACTTCAACAGCTACTTACTTGCTAAGAATTAATTTTTTGCTAGATGTTTGGTTTCTGCTAGAGTTATATTAATTGCTGTAATAAAGACCTTTCACAAAATAACATTTGCTTTAAAGAATTACACATGGCTGCTTGGCTGTAAAAAGCTTGCAATTCTTTTCAAGTTCTTAGTCCTGATATTAATGGACCAGAACAGATTGCTTTTTGTCCAATCAAAACACTTCATTCACATTAGATGTACTTACACCATTCAGTGTACTTTCTAGATCTTGAGTGGATATTCCCCTTCTAATTTTAGGTACAGAATTGACACCCATTAAAATGTCTTCATCAACAAAATGTAAAGTTGTAATCACTGGGTTTTCAATGGTTAAAACTATTAACATGTCATTGAAATTAAGAGTTCTTGGAAATTTTCAATGGACTACTAATTATGGCAGACCTGAAGGAGACTACCACCACTAATAAATTTGTTGTTTTTCATTTTTTTTTTTTACTTTTTTCGGTGCAGTCTTATCGGATATTATGTAAAGTTTCCAATTATCAAAACAAATTCAAAAAAATTTCAATATTTAAACAATTTGGGGGGGGGGGGCTCACTTTCTCATACAACGTTATAGTAAATCAATCCTCCATTTTGAAATCACTCACCGATATGACATTACCACCACCTGTAAGTTGGTTGATTATCAATTTTGGCAAACCTGAAGGAGACTACCACCACCTTAAAATTGTTGTTTTTCTTTTTTTTTTCTTTTTTCAGCGCAGTCTTATCAGTTATTACATAAAGTTTCCAATTATCAAAAAAATTTCAAAATATTTCAGTATTTAAACAATTTTTAGTGGGTGCTCACTTTCTCATACAGTGTTATAGTAAATCAATCTTCCATTTTGGAACCACTCACATTGGGGTTGCTTTGTTTTGGTTTTTTTTGGGACGAGTTGTTACTCTCATTTTTATCTTTTTCAAGTTTTCTTTAGTTCTTACAATGGCATCTTCCTTGGAAACTCCAAGAATGGCTTCATTAAAAAATTTTGCAAAGGATTCAGTTGTTGAATATGCACAAGCAAAAAAGTTAATTGTGCAGGATTGATTTATTATAAGGTTTTATATGAAAAACTGAGCCCCACCACCCGAAATTGTTTAAATGTTGAAATTTTTAGAAATTTTTTTGTCAATCGGAAAGTTTAGGGTTTAATTGATAAGATTGTGCTGAAAAAAGTAAAAATATTGATAATCAACAAATTTTCAGGTGGTGGTAATGTCATACTGGTGAGTGGTTCCAAAATGGAGGATTGATTTTCTATAATGTTGTATGAAAAACTGAGCCCCCTTAAAATTATTGAAATATTGAAATTTTTCCAAATTTTTTTGTCAATCAAAAAGTTTAGAGTGTAATCGATAAGATTGCACTGAAAAAATTTAAAAAAAAATGAAAAACAACAAATTTAAAAGGTTGTGGTAGTCTCCTTCAGGTTTGCTCTAATTATTAATAAAGAATTTTTGTGTTCCTTAAATCTTTTGATATGAGGCAAAGCCTGAATATTTATACCCAGGCCATACACTATATCTTGTGAATGCAAATTCTTTCAGAAATGCTGGGTATTATGCTAAGGTGATAATTATAAGATACTGTTTAGCCTGGACATCTTTCAGAAAGATATTTGCAATTAGAATCTAGTGTTGTGATAGCAGTATCTTTTTTAACAAATCTCATATATATATATATATATATATATATATATATATATATATATATATGAATTTCCTCGAGCCACAAGATTGGCAACTAGGTCCCACCCTTTTACTGTGAAACCAATAAATTGTAAACACAAATTCTACTCCAGCAGCTTCTTTTCTCACACTTCACGCCTGTGGAATTCTCTTCTGCATACTTGCTTTCCTGACAGTTACAATCTCCAGGAGTTTAAATGTAAAGTCAGTAGTCATCATCTGTCTCACTAACTTACATCCTCACTCTCATGCTTTTCTATATCCACCCCACTATCATCAGTACTCTCTTTCTAACATCCCCTGCAACCTCTTACTCCTCATAACATTCCTCCTCATTCACCCCACTCTCATCAGTAATCTCTTCTCTCTCCTACTCTCTTCCTGACACCTTCTGCAATCTCTCACTCCTCAACATTCCTCCTATGTAACCCCCTGCACAACAGTGGCAGTAAAATGCCTTGCTTGGGGATGACACGATTATAAAATAATCTGAAGGCTACTTATAAATGTTTATTCAGCAAGGTAAATATGTTAAATAGTTGGTGTTTGCTTTGTGTTAATTTCAGTGTTTAACTGAAGAATCACATTTTAATATTTGTCTATATTTCTGAGATGAGGTAGTATTTACACTATTTACAAATGGCAACAAAGATGAGGACAATAGTTTGAATAAAGTAAATAGTGTGAGTCATTTTAGATATTCTAAAAAAGGAGATTCTTTAGCCATCTGTAAATAACCTCTCTTGTTGAACAACTTTTGTCCTTAGCTCCAATCAATGGTTTTTGAATTTCTTGCTTATGTTGTTAGATCATTCTATAGCAAAAGATAATGGCATTAACTGAAACTGACAAAAGAACTATAGTAGTTGAGAATTCTTGGAAAAGTATCTAATGGTAACAGAAGTGTGGATATGTCTGTAGGATAATCATTATCAGTGTGGAAAATAGAATTGGTGTACAGAGTTCAAATTCTGGTAGTTGCATTAACTTTTGCATCTACAGTCTTGGAAAAGGTGTGAATTGATTTTTCTCCACCTCTGAGCTATGGGATATATAGCAGAGTAGACTGGGTTTTCTAGTTTTGGTTGGCAACCAGTCTAGGAGAATGACAACTTTGAATTCAGAAGTGATTAGACAAAGGGATAAAAAACTTCAGATAATGCTACAAATATACACAGGTTTCCTTTAGTCAGTAAAAATGACAATAAACAAACAGAATTCAAGAACACACTTTTTAAAAGATCCTGAAGATAGAACACAGTTCAGGTGATTGGCATGGCATACAATACTGTGCAAAAGTATAAGGACAAGAACTATTTTATCTTTTATGAGGCATCAAAATAAAGTTTAAAATCACCCCTGTCCTAACACTTTTGCACACTACCGGTAGTGTGCAAATGTATTAGGACAGGGGTGATTTTCCTAAAAATCTCACTGAAATTCAAATACAGGGTAAATTGCAAATAAATATTGATTATTTAAAACTAGGTGTAAAAGAAATGTATTAAAAAGAAGTTATATTTAATTTTTCCTATTTTCTATTAAACAAGTTATTTTAAAACTACTCATTATTTTACTATTCCTTGGATATTACTGACTTTTTTCTTATTACCCTCTCTCGAATTGATAAATCTAATGTTACTTTGCAAGACACACTTTGGGAACAAATACAAGCTGCTTGGCAGGAGATAATATTAGATACATTGAAGAAGCTTGTGATGTCAATGCCTGATAGAATGAAGGCTGTGATCAAAGCAAAAGGCCATTATACTAAATATTAAATTTATTTTGTAACAAGTATTTTTTCTTGTTAAAGCATTTGTAGAGTAAATCAAATAAAATTACTTTAATTAAATTGTTTATTTTCTGTCAATATGCCTCATAAAAGATAAAATAGTTCTTGTCCTAATACTTTTGCACAGTACTGTATAAATTTTTGAAGATTGTAAGTGGCAGGGAAGCAAGAAATTGGAAGAAAGTTTCAAAAGCAAGTAAAAAAAACTATTTTAATAGATCAACAAGTAAAACAGTGAGACCTAGTTGCCAATCTAGCAGCATGTTTAAATTCACATCATTGAGTCATCAAGGGGAAAGTTCATCAGAACAATTGCCATAAAAATATTTGTTGAAAAGACAGAGGGTAGTCATAGATAGGAAAGTTTGAAATGCCAGATCATGATTGATTACATCACAGACCCTTCTTTGAATTTTGTCAAGAATCAAGAGACATACAATAGGAGCAATAAACCAGATATGGTAGCAGTATGTGATGCAGGGATGATTGGTACATTTATAAATGTGTGTGTTTGTAGGGTGTATAATAATATCCAAACCAAAAGTGAAGACAACAAGACAAAATATAAAATGTTATTATAAGTATCTGTTCTCTTTGACTTCCTCAGTTTAAAATGAAAGAAAAACATTTGTGAAAATACCTTGGCATCTCTGAGGATGATCGGGTATCATAAATCAAATAAATTACCCTAGCTTATCCCCTCTTAATGTCCAGACTTGGAAAGTGTCAGTTCACCTGTATGTTTGTTTGTTTTTATCTATATCTGTATTAGAGCCATTTGGTATTTTAAGATTTTAAATTAGACATTTGTTTTCGTTACTAAAATGTTCTACTCTGTCTTGTCGTCTTCACATTGATAAACATGCATGATGGATTCTGATAAGAAGAAATTGTCTGGTACAACACAGTGAACCAACTTTCCTAGCCGTTGACATAGCAATTGATTGAATATAATCCCTTGTGAGTTAAAGAAGGTGCTGAAAGTTGCTATCCTGGAGATAAGCCTCAGCCATGTTAATGGCAGAAAAGGTTCTCTATGGTAATTAAAAGAAAGCAGTTTTGTTTTGGATGCATTAAAATATACAAGCCTTTCCTTCTCCCAGGTAACAAATTATTGGAAGTGATTTTTCAAGAGCAATTGCCAGTTTTAATTTGTCAGACCTATCAGACTTCTTCTTAAGACAAAAAATAGTTCTATAAAAATCTACTTGCAACAGAAACCACAGAATAATGAGGCTGTGACTTTAGTTGTTGAATGAGAGTCTTATGGTAAATTTTAAGTGTAGCATACATATGGTCAGTCAGTTAAGTGCCATATGTGAAACACGCTTTAGGCGATCATGTCTCAAAAGAGACATGTTTGACTGGGTAGAAGATTATCCCGCAGTAGGTTGCCATTGCTTTCTGCAGTAGACTGGTTGCCATCCAAGGCTATAGAACCCAATTTGTTCTATTATTTAGCCCATAACTGGAGAGAAGAGACAGATTAATACCTTTCCCAAAGGTATTTGTGCATAAGTGAATGCAAGAAATTTAAATGGAATTCAAACTTGGCTCCCCGATTTGTCATTCCAGGCCAATATCCACTGCACCACAACACACATACTATCAGTTAGTTGAATGTCATACTTGATACACGCTTTGGGTGATCATGTCTTGAAAGAGACATGACTGACTGGACAGAATATTATCCTGCAGTAGGTTGTCATTGCTTTCTGTGGTAGACTGGTTGCTATCCAAAGCTATAGAACTCAATCTGTCCTATTATTTAGCTCATAACTGGAGGGAAGAGACGGATTAATACCTTTCCCAAGGATATTTGTGCGTAAGCGAATGCAAGGAATTCAACTGGAATTCGAACTTGGCTCCTCAATTTGTCATTCCAAGCCAATATCCACTGCACCACAATGCACATACATTTGGTGCATGGCTGAAAATATGGAGCTTTTAGTGAGGATTGAACTCACTGTTCTGTTGTAATTGATCTCGCAAAACAAGCTTGTTAGCTATTACACCATATTGATGTGCTCGATGGTTTTCTCCGTCTACTTTGATGTGGCAGAAGAAATAAAGAACACTGAAGGTTAAAGCATTTTCACTGTATTTCAAGCTCTATAGCACTTAATGTTTATCATTGAATTTAACACCTAAAAATAACATTATATGCAAAGGGTAAGATTTTGGCAGCTCACAAAACAAGCACACGTTACCATGACAACAGAATTTTCTAGGAGTAAAGATGGCAATCAAGAATTTTCAGAATCCAGAGGTTTCAATAGAAGTAAATGTTATCTAAGTAGCTGAATGCTTAATTTTATCTCTATTAGAAATTCTATTCCTTTTTCTATACTTTGCTTTTTTAATTTTTTTCACAATTTTTTTTTTTTGTCTTAAAACTAAAGATTTTAACTTATGAAAAAACTAGCAGTATAGCCCAGTAATGAAAGCTTTTATATAAATATATATTATCGATTTTCTGCACTATTGTAAGAACTGCAACCTTGAAACTTCTGAATATCGTTTGTCTTTGCCTATGAGTGTATCAAATTGGATTAAAATCAGACCACTCCTTCTATAACCCGATATTTTCGATAATCATCGGGGTACCTCGACACAAAACCTAGCTAAGAACACTCGCAGATGCTTATAGTACAACTGTGTACATTTTTTTTTTTTTAATTATCTCACCCCAAGCAAGGCATTCCACTGCCACTATTGCGCATGGGGCTACATAGGGGAAGGTAAAGAGAAGGAGTGGTTAGACATAGGGAATGTCAGGAGGAAGGTGACAGATGAGTAAAGATAGCGAGGATGAGGGTTGGGCAGAAGGGAAGAGTGTTTGATAGAATGGGAGCAGGTTAGTGTGTTAGGAGGTGTCTATTGACCTTACATTTAAACTCCTGGAGATTGTAGTCGTTGGGGAAGCAATCGTGTGGAAGAGAATTCCACAGTCGGGAAGTGCGAGGAAAGAAACTGTTGGAGTAGAAGTTACGGCTGCATTTTATCGGTTTCACTGTAAAAGGGTGGGATCTAGTTGCTAATCTAGTATCTCGTTCAAATTCATATTTAGGGGGCACCAGTGATCTAAGTTCATCGGAGCAGAAGCCGTGAAAGTATTTATAGAAGAGACACAGGGAAGCCACGTCGCGAAAGAAAATCGGTTCAGCCGTTTTGGAGTCTATAGGTAACAGATACAGACACACACACAGAGACAAAGTTCCATTTATAAATAAGTTTAGATATAAATGTTTGTAATATAGTAACAAGAAGTAGAATCTCATGAAGCTTGATCTGACTGCTTCAGCTTTTGCTCTGAAAACATCCATTTTATTATAATGGATGGTCACAAGCAAGAGAGGAGGTTGGATAGGATTATTTTATTACCACAGTGATCATTTTAAAAATACATTTTTTTTTAAAGGGGTAATTTGCATAAAACCATATGTTATTTTTTTTTTCTTTTCTTCCTCTATAAAAAATACTTAAATGAAAAAAAAAAAACGTGATTAATTAAAAAAAACAGAATATTCTTAAAGGTCGGGGAACTGAATTATTAAGGGTTATTTTCGTTTTTTGTTATTTTTAGAAATGACTAAATACAAAACAATGTGCAAGGACAAACTTGTAAACCAGCCAAGCATAAAAATATGTTCAAGAAATTGTGAAAAACAAAAAATAAAAATAAAAAAAACCAAAAATAAAGGTAATAAAACGTACTTCATTCCCACCAAACAGGAATGTTTTTGCTTTTTATCATTAACAGGTTTTGAATAATTTTCATTCAAACACAAGAAAAGAAAAACATTTATTATTGATCCTGAAGAGAAGTCAAATAAAATCAAGAAAATATTTTATAAGACCTCATGAAATCTTGTGAAAAGAAAAGAAAATAGTCAACAATAATCCCAAAACACAAATAAGATATTCTGCTGCCAAAAATCTACAAGTGAAGCTAAACCTTCTCAGCTTCCGTAATTAATTATTCCATGAAGTTCTCTGAAAAAAAAAAAATCTGGAATGCATCCAGCAACTTTGAATATATTGAGATAACTGGTTATGTAGCCTTGATGTAACTTGGCAAGCAATCAGAAAGTATCCAACTGCACATGTGTGATCCGACAGAAATTTTTTATAATGAATTTCAATTGATACAAGGTGCCAGAGCCACTCAAAGTAGAGCATTACTGTTAAAATGTTTATGATGAATGTGTTGAGTAATGTGAATGAAACAGGAGATGGTAGAAAATAAAGATTATGAGGATAAGGAGGACAGATAAGGTTTTAATCTTTGATGAGAAGAGATTAAGATTGTAAATGTTCTGGGAAACATCTATGTGGAAGTCTTGGGAAGAACTGAGTGGAACCGACTTCCTTGATGTCAGGTGTGAATTGTATACAATGCCTGTTCTGGCATCATAGTATACATAACTGTGTACTGCTCCTTAGTTTGGCACAAGGTCAGATCTATGGTGAAGATTGAATTTATTATTAGTGGTCTGCAAGATCAGTTTGCTAATCATTAGACAACAAGGAGCTCAACAGTGGTTATTTACTAAGCTTAGTTTTAACATGAAGCCATAAGTTTGGGTCACTCAGTGAATACTGATCTGATCGACAATATTAACTTGCTAACCAATTTCTACCCTACTGAGGCACACACCATGCAAATTCTAGTTATAGATGTTGAAAGCAGAAGATTTCAGAACATGAAGAAGATTATGAAGAATGTGACAAAGCAGCTGATGGTAGTCCCAAGAAAGAGGATTGTATAGATTTTGGCAAACCCATGTCTTCCCATTTGGCTCTCATGGAAAGCAAAGCTATGTTTCTGCTTTTGACACTCATAAAAAGCCAGGCTATGTTTTTTTTCTTTTGACACTTCTACAAGTCCAAGATACATCTCTTTTGGCTCACATGCAAACCAAACCTGATTCCCCTTTTAACACTCATAAAAAGCAAAGCTATGTCTCCCCTTTTGACTCTCATGTAAGCTAAACATATGTTTTCTCTTTTCACTCTCATGCAAACCAAACCTGTGTCTCTCCTTTCAACTATTATACAAGCCAAATCACTGTCACCTTTTGACTCTCATGCAAATTAGACCTGTCTGTCATCTTTTAACTAGCGTTCAAATCAGACCTGTCTGTCACCTTTTGACTAGCGTGCAAATCATACGTGTCTGTCACCTTTTGACTAGCGTGCAAATCATACGTGTCTGTCACCTTTTGACTAGCGTGCAAATCATACGTGTCTGTCACCTTTTGACTAGCGTGCAAATCATACGTGTCTGTCACCTTTTGACTCTCGTGCAAATCATACGTGTCTGTCACCTTTTGACTCTCGTGCAAATCATACGTGTCTGTCACCTTTTGACTCTCGTGCAAATCATACGTGTCTGTCACCTTTTGACTCTCGTGCAAATCATACGTGTCTGTCACCTTTTGACTCTCGTGCAAATCATACGTGTCTGTCACCTTTTGACTCTCGTGCAAATCATACGTGTCTGTCACCTTTTGACTCTCGTGCAAATCATACGTGTCTGTCACCTTTTGACTCTCGTGCAAATCATACGTGTCTGTCACCTTTTGACTCTCGTGCAAATCATACGTGTCTGTCACCTTTTGACCTCGTGCAAATACGTGTCTGTCACCTTTTGACTCTCGTGCAAATCAGAACTATTCCCACCTATCCACTGATTGTCAAAAAGGACAGAATATCAGCATTAAATAACCTGGAAAAGATTTTTATGCCATTAAAACAAATCTAACCAAATCATATTTGATGTTTTGTGCCAGACTTGATAAATCTTGATAATTCAGTATTTTCTTTACTATTACATCTATCTCCTTTCGGAAGCAAAATTTGTTTTTCCTGTGGTTTTTTGATGTGTTTGAATAAATCTGATTATCAAAACTATCATAAATGTCTTGTATTTTAGTTGTGCACCCCTAACTCAAGCCATCACTATATGAGAGACCCTGGTAAGAACTGAGAGTTCTCAGCAGGTGGAACAACAATTTACAATGGTTTTGAAGGTCAGATTAATTCAAAACAAACAAAAAAAGAAACATAAATTTCACCTCATAAGAGAAACAGGTGTAATAATAAAAATTTACGGGTACTTTGCATGACCTTTCACAAAGGCACAGTTGCCAATAAATCAGCTTTTTTTATATTAAATAAGCCTAGATTATAATATAAGTCCAATGAAGTGGGATACCCAATGAAGATTGAATTTGTAATAATTTGTTAGGTTTGTATAGTAATCATTGCTCCGTTATTAGAGTGTAATGAAAAATGTTTAATAATCACAAACAAAGTTTTAATTCATTTTTTGTTTTCGTTTTTAAGAAAAAAAAAATAGATAAGGTTAGAGTTGGATTTGAACTCACATTTGAATTGAAGCATCTCCAAAAATCAGGTCCTGGGTATGACGGTAAACTGCATCTAGCAGTAAGGCCTCTGATTGAGAGGTTGTGAGGAGCATGGAACCACCTCTTAGTTGCTGTTGTTCTCAGGTTCCCCCTGACCTGGAGTGGTAGCACCTGTTAGGGTCCCAGCTATGGGCAAATAGTTAACCACCAAACTGGGGTCAAAACACTATGAAAGTATAAAAATAGACTTTTATAAAAGAATATACATTTTTGAATGAAAAATATTTCCAACAATACAGTTTTGAAAAAATTATTACCATAACACATTTTTGAAGGAAAAAATTTATAACCAGCAATAAATTTTTGAATACAAAGCTAGAAGACATTTTCAGTTTCTAAAATAAAAAATTTAATCAAAATCTGACTAAATCAACCTTCTTACTATAACTGAACTTTAAAAAAAATACCTTAAAACTCTAATATTTTGACAATAAATAAACCACAGAGGTTGATATGCGGTTAAACAAAACTCACTCACTCACAAAATCAAGATGATCTGAGCCTTGCAGCTGATCTCTTTACTGATCTAGTTCTAACAGTTCTTTACTTATGCTCATATACCTCTGGGAAAGGTATTAATCCAACACTTCTCTCTTCAGCTATGAGTTAAATAGCAGGACAGATTGGGTTTTATAGCCTTGGTTAGCAATCAGTTTCCATAGAAAGTAATTGCAACTTACTGCAGGAAAATCTTCTGCCCAATCAGTCATGTCTCTTTTGAGACATGATCACCCAATTGTGTATCACATATGGCACTTAACTGACTGGCTGATATAGTAATAATAGTTTTCAAGAGAAAAACGGTACATTTGATATATAATTTTGGGGGCAGGTACATTTGTTAAACTTTCCTGAAAAATCTGAGGTCATTATGAAGACCAACATGCCACAAAGTAGATTAGTTATATACTATAACACTTTGACACTGTACTTTTGTATGATATTCCTGGGTATGATGATAAACTACCTCTGGCAGCTAAGCATCTGATTGGAAATTTTGAAGTTTTGACAAGCATGAAAACACCTCTAAATAGTTGTGGTTGTTCCCAGGTACACCATAACTCAATGTGGTAGCACCTGTTAGGGCCCCAACTATGGGTAAATACTGAATCCCCAAACAAAAGCAAAACCACTATAAAAGTATAAAGTACATTTTATATTAAAAAAAAAAAATGACCAACAGTACACATTTATAATAAAATAACCAGCAAATAGGTTTTATCTGTATTTGAAGAGATACAATTGTGTTCAAATTATTTAGATTTCAGTATTAAATAACCCACAGAAGGTGATATGCCGCTAAACAAAATATACCAAACAACCCATATTAAAGAACTCTTCCATGACAATCCATATATCTTTTAATTTCTTAAAGATATTAAACTGTATCCCAAAATACTTCGGCAAAGCAACAACATAAAACACACACATCACTGCCTGTAGTAATTAATATGTTCACACAAACATGTTTATGTGTAAAAGCTGAGTATCATTTACCATGTATTCAATTGCGGAAGCAGAATAATCTGTATCATATTTTTATTGCTTCAAAGCACCTAAGAATTACATTTTGGCATTAAATGACCCATAAGGAGTTGATATGCCATTAAACACACAAATCAGTCAATTAAACATGAAGGTGAGATTTCTACTCATCATTAATGGTATGTCTGGAACAGTCCAGATGTTTCTAACAAAGCGGATAAAAAGGATTATTCAGTACCACAGATGTGCTTTGTCAGTTATTTGACCATAACCAGTGGAGAATGTCCCTTAGGGTTTGATACATTGTCCATCTATGTTTATGAACAGGAATAGTCGGGGTGCTTCAGGATCAGATGTCAATAGGACTGAGACAGCATCTTAAAATGCTTATAAAATCATTTAAAATGTTTATAAAATCATTAAAAAAACACTATGAAAGTATAAAAATACACTTTTATTGTAAAAATACCAGTGATACATTTTTACTTATAAAAAAAATAACTGTAAATGAGCTAATACAAAAGAACTTATTCATGACATTAATCCATATATTTTGCAATTTCTTAAAGAAATAAAACTATATTCCAAAATATAACTTCAACAAAACTACAACATAACAGACAGAAAAATCAGTCTGCACAAAAGCTGAGTATCATCTACCATGTACTCAATTGTGAAAGTAGAATAACATATATTTTTATTGATTCAAAGCTTCTAAGAAAATAAAATTTCAGCATTAAATGACCCATAAGGAATTGATATGCCATTAACTCAATCAATCAATTCAACACTTGTATTACTTTGTAATAATGATAAAAGAAGGTGAGGACAGTAGTCCACATGTAAATAGTGTAAATAAAGAAATAATATTTAATAATTAACAATGATCAATATACTGTTCGGAAATTCTCCTTTAAATCTTCTTGCGTTATTTTTGATTACAGATTGAAATTGTGGGGCTAAGTTTTAATGAAGTCTTCACAACTAGGGAGGAAATTTAAAAATGGAAATCATGAAATGTTTTCTTTGTTTTCATTTTCAGTTTGGTGATATTTAAAAATAAAGGACAACTTTCTCTTGGGACATTTTACTTTCATAAAAAGAGAAAAATCTGAAAGGAATAATTAGAGATAATTTAAGAGTTATCTGCCCTTCATACAAAAGGTAAGCCATTTTATTCTTTTTTTTTATTGTTTGGAAATGGGAGATGTTTAAAATATGTTTATTAAATTAAAAGGTGTTTACCCTGTGAAAAATTCCAGCACACATTCCAGAAGCAAATGAATGTTTTGAAATCAATTCTTGTAATTTACAAGAAATGTAACACCAGACTAAAATCAGTGATGACAGAAGGCTGGTTTTCGTCTGTCATATATTTAAACTTATCTAGCCACAACCACTGACCCAAACATACTACAATGTTTATTACACCAAAACAACACATTTTTACTACAGTCACCATAATACCACAATGTCTCTAAGAAGTTCAATCTAGTCTCCATATGTAGAATGTCAGTGGAAGGTTGGAAATAAAAGCGACTTTTTCAAAAAATAGACTCCAATGCATATTTACAATAAAAAAATCTTATTTTGAAAACTAAACAGAATAGTGCTAGTAATTAAAAAACCACTCAGAATCTTAAATTGTGGCAGAAACACCAGCTGGAAAGAGATCATGCACACGAAAGGGTCGTCAGGAGTTGTTAGCCAGTCTCTGTCCCTTCAGCCAAAAATTCTAGACTTTATGTAGTCTTAAAACTCCCATGCATTTTTGCTTTTTCAGTTTGTTGCTTTGTTTATGTCATATACAGCTGGTATATGTGTGTCAGCCACCCTTGTCCTTGGTTGACTTTTATCTATGGCCGGATGTATCTGCAGTGCCGTGCTTAGCAACATCGCCCCCCCCCCCCACAGAATGCACTTTGCAACCCATCTAGCCAAAGAATGCAACTTGTGCCCTCTCTGAACATACTAAAGCCATAATAAATGCTATTTTAAACAAAATAACATACTCTTGGAACGCAGATATTCTGTGATCCCAAAATCGCAGAATTAGCGTTTTGAAGCCATACATTACGAAATTTTCCACAACTTTTAGCTACTTTTTATGTATGTTGAAACAGATATCTATAATCTATTTCTCTCTCTCACTCTTTTTTTTTTTTTTTTTTTTTTTTTTTTTTTTAACCATTTCACTCCAAGTAAGGCATTCCACTGCCACTATTGCGCAGGGTTTACATAGGGGAAAGTGATGAGAAAGAGTGGTTAGTTATAGGAAATGTCGAAAGGAGGGTGATAGATGGATGAGGATACCGAGGATGGGGGTTGGGTAGATGGGAAGAGTGTTTGAGAGGATGGATGCAAGTTAGTGTGATAAAAGGTGTCTATTGACCTTACATTTAAATTTCTGGAGATTGTAGCTGTTGGGGAAGCAAGTATGTGGAAGGGAATTCCACAGGTGGGAAGTGTAAGAAAAGAAGCTGTTAGAGTAGAAATTGTGGTTACATTTTATGTTTCACTGTAAAAGAGAGAGATCTAGTTGCTAATCTAGTATCTCGTTCAAATTCATACATAGGGGGCACCAGTGATCTAAGTTCATCGGAGCAGAAGTCGTGAAAGTATTTACAGAAGAGGGACAGGGAAGCCACATCCTGCTGGTGAGAGAGTGACTGCAGCTGGGATGCCAAGTTGGTATCGATCACATTACAAATTCTTCGTTATATTTTGTCAAGAACAACGAGGAGAATAGCAGGGGCACCCAACCAGATGTGGCAGCAGTATTCAATACACGGACGGATGGTAGATTTATATATGTGCAGGATGAACTCAGATGGGAAAAACTTCCAGGCCCTGCACAGAGAACCGACTTTCATAGCAGCAGATTTAGCAATGGATTTGATATAGTCATTCCACTTGAGGTTTGCTGAGAGTGTGAGGCCAAGGAGGCATAGTGTTTTACTCTCAGAGAGGCAAGCCTGTTCCATGCTAATGGGAGGTATGAGCGATTGTCTATGATGGTTAATTAATAGTAGCTTCGTTTTGGAAGCATTAAAATTTATGAGCCATTTCTTACTTCAGTCTACCACAGATTGGAGGGCCTTCTCAAGCTCGGCAGTGAGGTTCGCTTTGTCGCTCACACCAGATTTTTGATCGAGGTAAGACAAATGATTTTCGGCCTCTTTGGGCTGGAAGGATTCTATCAAAGATTTTATATATATATATATATATATATATATATATATATCGAGAGAGAGAGAGAGAGAGAGATGGGTTGATAGATGTCTATTTCAACATACAAGTATGATAATAATTTTCCAGTTAATCCTAATAATTATTTTGTTAATTTTTTTTTTTTCATTACAATAGATCTGTGGAACCAAGGAGCCTTGCAACTTGCCGGGGCCTTGCAGTTCCTAGGGAACTTGCACCCCCACCCCGCAATTGCAGGGTCTGTGGGGGAGGGGGCCCCTAAGCATGGCCCTGTGTATCTGTCAGCCACATCTTTGTCAGTCATCACCTTTTTGTTGTTGTAGCCCTTTGTTGACATCATGTACAGGTGGATATATCTGTCAGCCACCCTTGTTCTTTTTTTACCTTACCTTGGCCAGATGTATCTGACAATTACCCCTGCCATTCAAGGTACTATAATACACAGTTAAACAAATGAAACTGATGTTGGTTGGTTGTTTTGTTTTTATGGCATATCAACCTCGGCGGGTCATTTAATGCCAAATAAATTTTATTTAGTTATTGCTGGTAATACCTTTTTTTCTTTTCAACAATTTATTGTTGTTTTTATATAAGTTTTGTGCCTAGTAATACTTTTTTCTTTTCAAGTATCAAGATTCATTGGTATTTGTTTTAAGGGCAGGGTCCCCTACCCTGTTATTTAACCCATAATTGGAGGGAAGGGACGGATTAATAACATTCCCAAGGGTATCAGTGCTTAAGTGAATGCAGGGTATTCAACTGGAATTCAAACTCAGCTCACCGATTTCTCTTTCCAAGCCGATATCCACTGCACCACAACACACATCCGTCACTAAACGCTTACAGCACCTGGTATTCCCAAGCAGTCACCCATCTAAGTACTGACCAGTCTCAATGTTGCTTAACTTTGGTGATCGAGTGAGAACCGGTGTATTCAACATGATAGGCCAAGCTTGATGTGAAACCAAATATTATAATTGAAACAAACACTTTACAAAACTCATTTAACGACCACTCATCTAGACACAAAAAAAAAAAAATACAAAAGAATACCAGAAAAAAAAACAAAATATATGCTGGCATCCACAAAAAAAAATAACATTTATCACAGAACAGGGAAAGTGGAGGGGGAATTAAATGAAAGAAAGAGGCAAAAAAATTTTCATACTCTGAACAAATTGTTAGAAGCTCTTAATGAAAAGTGAGGGGTTATTTTCAATTAGCAAGTGAGACAGGGTAATCTAAACTTATTTATAAATGGAACTTTGTCTGTGTGTGTCTGTGTGTATCCATTACCTATAGACTCGGAAATGGCTGAACCGATTTTCTTGAAAATTTCAGTGAAATTGTCCTGTTTCTTAATACTCTTCTCAGCTTCTAGAATACATTCTTGTGCTTTTGAATCTCAGGAATTTAAATGTATAGAAACTGATGCGGTCATAAAGTGAGGGGTCAGTTTATATATTGATTGTAATATGGAACTGATCCCCCACTTTATATCCAGCATAATTCTGTAGAATCACATTTCAGTTGCTTCAAGTTTTTCCTTCATCTTTGCAGCACAGTACAAAGAATCAACAGAGATTGACGAAGCCAATCACAAGAGAGATTAGGGCAATATTTAGTAGTGCCAAATCCAGTTCACTATCTCCTGATAAAATGAAATCAATTTGATCATTACTTCTTTTACTATAACATAGGAGCCATAATGCTAAGGTAAGTCTAATCGAATTCTACATCTCCTTCACCTCCTCATTGCGATAGTACAATGGCCATTGAGGAGGAATCAGTTCCTTATGGCCAGGCTGGTTGCATGGGAGTAGCATTGATAGTGCCCTGAGGATGTTGTCAGACATTGGTTGCAGTGGCTGAGTTGGGCCAGGCAATATTGGGTCACTCAATGAGGCAATGTTTTTTTTTGTTTTTTTTTTTAATCATATCACCGCAAGCAAGGCGGTAACGCCACTGATGTGCAGGGGGCTACATAAGAATGAAAAGATTAGAAAAGAGAAAACCGGAAACTGCCTCCTAAACAGGAAACAAGGGATGAGCCTCTTCACCTGTTCAATAGATGTGGGTGGAGAGTGAACCGGGCGATAGTTTTGTCTATCTACTCCATGATGTTGCTATCAGATTTTTGGACAGGCACACATGATCTATGTATGTCCCTAAAAGTCAATTCAGGGGGCAGAGACAACGTATTTGGAATAGGGTCTGTGACTGCAGGTGCTTCAAACTTTTTGAGGAATCTATGATTCCGTAAGGTTATTCTGCCAGATTCGGACACTCTGATCCAATGAAGTGGTACAGGGCAGGGGTGGTATGATTGTACGCCTCAATAATGCTTGCATAGGGGTATCTCACATCTCTGGACTGCAGCTATCCAATTCGAATGTGACTTGTGATGGGATGAATTCCTGAAGCCGTTGGTGAAGCAGGAGCTGTACAGGTGATAATCCAACACTTTGGATTGGGGTGTTGTGTTATTGGAGGATTGCTCATACTGCCATATTATTGTCCAAGGACGCTTGGGGTCCTGTGCAATCATTCACAACTTTTTTCACTATCTTGGCAGCTAACTTTGCCCTGCCATTGGATTGTCTATGTCCCAGGTTTCTAGGAACTGGTGAAAAGAGTGAGCCACAAAAGGAAGATCTCTCTGCAGATAGATACTAGTCTGGAAGCGACTGCTTACCCTGGCTTAAAACAGTGAGCCATCTGGTAAGGCTGTCTGCACAAGCGAGGTATATTAAGGGCCCAATATAAAAAAGGCTCATAACTATCTGCTAAAAAGCCATTCAAGTGAAAGTGTCATAGAGCTTGGTTCATGAGGTTGACTTAGGGCAATTCTCAAGCATGTGATGCAGTTGGCCCTGTCAAAGCATTCATACTAGGCCAGGAGGCAGACTCATTAGCATGTGCTTTCATAACAACTATTCTTTGGTATGCCAAATGCAGGTAGTGTAATATGCTCTTGCATTGAGAAATAAGTATTGCTACCCATCTAAGTTGTACAAGGTCCTTATCAGTACTGAGATGGTATCACACTTCCCAGTCTATCCTGAATTTGCAGAATTGCTGGGAAGTCATCTCAGAATGAAGCTGAGGGAGCTTTAGTGCAATATCCTTTGTGTAGCTATCCAAAGGTGCAGTGGGCTGCTCCTTAGCAGATTTTAAATAACCAGGGTATCTCTCATGGTTGTGATACCAAGCTCCTTGAGCATTTCCTGGTCCATCATGGAGAGACTATCCCTGGTTAGTTTTTTCTTTACAAAGGTTTCCACATTGGTTTTAGTGGAGTCAACTGAAATGCCAATTTCAGTAAAGAGTTCTCACCAATCATCGTATCCATATCCTGTTCATAGCACCATGAAGAATAAAACAGTATCAGGTAGCAATAGAGATTGACTAAACCAATCCCAAGAGAGATTAGGGCAGCTAAATCTATCTAAATCTAAATCTAAATTTATCTAAACTTATTTATAAATGGAGCTTTGTCTGTGTGTGTGTGTGTGTGTGTGTGTGTGTGTGTGTGTGTCTCCATTACCTATAGACTCTGAAACGGCTGAACCGATTTTCTTGAAAATTTACACAGTTGTACTATAAGCATCTGCGAGTGTTTTTAGCTAGGTTTTGTGTCGAGGTACCTCCGATAAATATTGATAATCAAAAAAATCGGGTTATAAAAGTAGTGGTTCGATTTTAATCAAATTTGGTACACTCATAGACAAAGACATAAGAAACAATATTCAGAAGTTTCAAGGTTGCAGTTCTTACAATAGTGCAGAAAATCAATAATATAAAAAAGGTAAGATGTTTGTGTGTGTGTCTGTTTATCTGCCTGTATGTCTGGATTTTTTCAGCCCTTTTATTTTAGTTTTTGCTTTAGGTTTGGCTCTAAGTAGGTATAATTGTAGTTCTTGTCTCAGCCATGATATCATTTACTCAGAGGACTTATTTAACCTTCAAAATTCAGTTTACAACAAAAAAACTTGTTTGATATCGATAGCAGGAAATCAAAATTTGACTTACATCCATTCATTTATCTTTCAGTCTACGGTTTCACTTTAACTGGAAACAACTATTGCTTTTTAGTCTTTCGAGCCAACGTCCAAAGAGTCTGAGCTCCAGGACCATGGATTAGTTTTAAAGCTTTCATTACACCCGAGCAATGTCGGGCTATACTGCTAGTTATTTAATATAGCAAAGGCGAGTTCACTATCAAAGTAGACCAGTCCATTTGCTGGCCTGCCATTGGATGAATTCCTGGATGTGCATGGAAATGAAACAAATTTGATCATTAATTCTTTTAGCAGGATTACAGGGAGGCCATGGTACTAAGGTAAGTCTACTTAAATTCTACATCTCTCTTGCCATCAATATTATGTCCTATATATATACCAAATTCTCCAAGCATACTTTCCTCATGATGTGCTTGAGATAGTTAAACTCTTTTTAAGTGTCATTTTGTTTCTATTTTCTTTAAAAGTTTGTCCTTGCTCATATGTTCAGTCAAGTCCAAGGTATTCCCAGCATTCTTTTGGAGAACCACATTTCTGTATCCTCAAATTTCTTTTTAATCTGGGAGTTAATTAATTTTGTCCAACATTCAGTGCCATACAGGAGAAATGATATTGCATCACAATTCAGCATTCTTTTCTTTGTTTTTAAAAAAAATATTTTTTTATTTCTTAATACTTTACTTAGTTTTTGTAAGGAATCTTTTGCAATTTCAATAACATACGCAAATAATGATCAACGATGGCTTGTCAGAATAATATTGATTCATCGGTTTCAGACAGTAAGATTTCAGAATTAAACATTTTTGCTTTGAGTTATAAATATTTGAGAATTTTAACTGCTATCCTGAGGTTTATTCTGCCCATTTCAATCTGTCTTTTTTTTTATTATATATTGCAGCCATCATATAAAGATGACATCAGGAAATTAAAATACAGATTTTTTGCAAATCTATTTACTTTGTTCGGACTGTTATCCTCATCTTTGTTGCTATATTCACAATGTTTTGGTTGTTGTATGCTCCGGCCTTCTTAGTGATTGAAATTTCGAACTGAAAAATTTATTTTAGGCACTTCCTGTTATCTCAATATTAGTTATCTTCCTTCAACTCAACTCTCAAAATTTTTGTTCATTTCTGCTGCAGCCAGATATTGAACTCACAACTTTTTGGGTCATGTCACTGGATTCAACCAATGCTTTAATTCTCAGGACCGTATGTAATTGAGAACATCGGTGTATGAAGTTTTGTGACTTGTAAACCTCCTGTCTCAGTACATTTTTTTACCAGAGCTCATATTACAGTTTTGTTTGTTATTAGGAGTATCCTGTACATACAGTGGTAGGATAAGTCTCTAAGAGAGCTCTAAATATATATGTATATAAATACATATAGAGCAAATATAAGAAAAAATTAAGGCAGACACATTATTTCATGGTAAATCAGAAGTTTAGGCCTATTTCAGATGAACCATCTTCAGCTTCCATCTTTATTGTACTGTACAATAAAGATGGAAGCTGATGATGGTTCACCTGAAATAGGCCTAAACTTCCAATTTACTATGAAATAAAGTGTCTGCCTTAATTTTTTTTCTTATATATATATATATATAAACAGCCACACCAAGACAAAATTGATTTAAGTATAAGGATCATATTTCCTTTTATTATTAAAATAGATACTTTTGAATTTATTTTTAAAAAAAGGTGGGGATTTAAGGGGCCTTTCAGCCAACACTTCATCAGAAAATGAATTGTCAGCAGTATAAAACAAAGAAGTTGATAGGAAAAATTGTTATCAATGACCAATGTTTTAAAAAAAACCTTTTGAGTACTAAGTATTATCTGGGTTAAGCAGTAATCTCCCCGAATAAGGCCAACCTGAATTTCATCACCCCTTATTCACACAGGGCAGGTCGTTGCATATTAATAATAATAGACTCTATCTAAATGGAGCCTCATTTTATAACTGCATATGACAGAAAAGAAATTGGAAGAATAATTCATCCTGCACTCGACAGAATTTAAAAGGTGTTCGCCATTCTCTGACTCATGAGTCTGTGAACACCCAGATGCAATCGGCTCATCCCTACACACGTTACCCGGAACATGCTGGGTGGTCCTCACCTCCAATTGTTGGATGGTCTTGCTCACATAGTCAATCTCATAACAACACTTATATTGGTATATAATTAAACTTTGTTGAATGGTAGGTAAGACATCCTTACATTGAGGGGGAAAAGCCTTTTTTAGTACTGAAAATATTTCTAACAGTAACAGCATTAAAACACAGTTTAGTTGAATTATTAATCCAATCCACGGGAGTCGCAAATACACAGAACACTTAGGAGAACCAAATCTCTTAAACTCATCAAACTTATTAATTTTCTATTTAATGATAGTCTTTAAAACATTCAAGGTAACCATTAATTATCAGAAGTTGTTTAATCTTTCTCAATACAGCTCATTAAACTTATTAATTTTCTGTTTAATGATAGTCGATGAAACATTCAGGGTAACCACTAATCATCAGAAGTTGTTTAATCTTTTTCAACACAACATCTAGTTTACAATCAGCAAACACCATCAATGCACAATGAGTAAGGGTCCTAATAAGATTAATTTTCCTGTATCTTGGTCGAACACTTTTCCCCAAGGGACGTCGCAGAGAAAATCGCGAAAGGCATCCCAGTCAGCTTTTTGGTAGAGGTAGGAGGTTCTATAAGTAGGGGGCTCCTGGGGGGAGTGAGATTGGAAAGAAATACTGAGGGAGACTACAGCGTGGTCGGAGTTGCTGAGAGGGCAAAGCTGCGAGACTTGACAGGCGTCAGGCGCAGAGGTGAAACACATATCTAGCAGTGTGGAATGACCTGAGGGAGTGCTTGGGAAGTGAGTGGGGAAGTCCACCACTTGCGTAAGGGATTGGGAAATAGCAAAGTTCATGGCGTGAATGCCCGCCGGATAAATGCAAAGTCAATACTCATCTACTAACCACTGGCCTCTAGCTTTCTCCCCTCCCCTGTATAACCTTCCCTTTCTCTCCACCTATGTATCTGTCATCGCACCTGCTTTCTCAGCTTTCTATTGTTCCTTTCTAACTAGTTTGTACTCCTCACTCTTTTCTAATTAATCTTTTTACATTTTTGTAACTCCCTGCACATCAGTGGCGTTTCCGCCTTGCTCGGGGTGAAATGATTAAATAAAGAAAAAAAATAAAAAAATCTACAAGCAAATTAATCCCAAGTTAAGTAAAGCCCAGAAAACATGGGTTTATGATAAATACTGGTATGAAAACATACAGGTGTTTCTTTCAACCAGTATATCCAGGAAGGGAAGCTGATTAGTTTCCTCTATCTACATTGTATATTTTAATATTATAATATTATTTAATATTATATTTTAAAGAGGGATGAAGATTCTCCTTTTTTTTCTGTTTCTCTTCTTTTTAATATTTTTTTTCTTTTTCTTTTTCTATTTCACTTGACTTCGTCTGGATAAATTTGAAACATTCATTGTTGTATGAATTTGGTCTAACGAGCGGTGGAGCCGGCCGCAAAATATATTATTACCAATGGATTTGTAAAAATATCTAACTTTTGTTTCCTGATTATAATACTGTGTTAAATTTAACAATAAATTTTAACATTGAGTTCTCTTTGGAATTTGTCTCTATTGGAATTTATCTTACCAAATTTCAAGGATTCTACTTTATATATATATATATATATATATATATATATATATATATAAATAAAACACGTCTGTGACACATACCATCAATGATGTTTTTAGCTGAGGTTCATTATAGGGTTTCAGGTTTTTTAATATCATCCTTCCTCTTCACAGTGACCCAGTTGATAATGATAAGGTATCAACTTGTGTACCATTCATCAGCTACAACTTTCTTCCCTTTTAATCACACATGGTGAGTCCTCGTGAAAATTTATAGTCCAACCCAGTTTAGCAGTAATCTACACTCTTCCATAAAGAAAGGAAGCAAACGCTGATTTTGTTAAAAAGGACGGACACAAGATGTCTGAGTTATTTTACATAATTTCTCATGTGATCTTATAATTTTTTTTTCAGTAGATAAATCATATAAAAATTGTCCAATTGTTTTATTTATCCAAGCAGTTTCGGCTATACTTTTAGTTATCATCAGGGATGAATTTTATTTAGTTTTAACTGAATAGATAAATTGTTTTATGTATGTATCTAGAGTTATAGGAATGTTTTATTTTCCAAACATGGTTTATTAGTATTTGTCTGTATTTCTGAGATGAGGTAGTATTTACAGTATTTACATTATTTGGACTATTGTCCTCATCTTTGTTGCCATTTGTACGGCGTTTCAGTTGTTGTATGCTCCGGCCTTCTTCAGGTTCTAGGAATTTCAGGAGTGCTAGAGAAAATCATTAGTGTCAAAAATTTCAATATGAGCTCTGGTAAAAAATACTAGAGGAAACCATTAACATCAAAAAATTGCAATATGAACTCTGGTAAAAAAGGGTTACTGGACGTTAGGTTTATAAGCCCCCAAAATTAAAGAAACATGGCCCAGTGGATATAGACGTTGGTTAGTTCCTGACTTGACTCTTAGAATTCAATACCAGGCTACAGCAGTGGTGAACAAGTAACTTGCAGGGTTAGAGGGAGATAACTCATGACTTCCAATCAAGACTTTACGCAAGGAATGGAATTCATATACCCTAGTGATTGTAATAAAGTGTTTGGTTTAAAATTCCTAGCACTTGAAGAAGGCTGCAAAACATTTGTATGCCAAAATGTCATACAAATGGCAACAAAGATAAGGACAATAGTCAGAATATTGTAAATACTGTAGATGGTTTAATAGGTCTCATTTAAATACACATGATAATCTACCAAACTCTACCCATGACATACTTGTTAATAATATAAATATGATAGCATCATAAAAGGCTAAAAATAATGAAAAAAAAAATTATTTAAAAAAAAAAAAAGCCAACACTCAACAGTATCAACTATGAACATGGCCACAATGTGATGACCATGTTTCGAAAATAAAACATTCTTATAACTCTAGCTACATACATAAAACAATCTATTAAAAAGTTAAAGCTATTAAAAAAGTTCATTCTTGATAATAGCTAAAAGTATTGCTGAAAGTGCTTGGAAAAGTAACAATCTTTTTATAATTTATGTATTGAAAATAAAAATTATAAGATCACATAAAAAAATTATGTAAAATGCTTAACCATAGCACCTTGCCTGTCATTTTTAATGAAACTTGAATAAAAGTGGGATTGCTACCTAAATACACATGCACATCACACAGAGTAATAAATAACATAAAATGTTCGCCTATATTGTCTTTTATGATCTGCTGATTATTATTAATTTTATTTATGTGTATGGCAAGGTTTTGAAGGCTATCACAATGCATTTAGAAAAATAAAGGAAGGCAATAAAGGTGTTGGGTATTACCTATTTATTATTCATTAATATTTTGAGATCATAGTCTCATCTTCAGAATGATAGGAGAGCTTAAATTCACAGCTGATCCTGGTCCGTGTCTTTCATCGAATGGTCATCTTTCCCTGCTACTGCTGCCGTTAATTGTAGTGTGTGCCTGTATGTGTGTGTGTTTATGGTTTATATATGTGCGCACTGACGAGTATCAGGATTTGGCTTTTTCTCATCTCTGTTAAAGTGATAGTGAGCCTCGTTTTACGATCTGATGTTACATCTGTCTGCTTTAATTGGAGGCGTGTTTATTGTCACATATATATTTTTTTTAATTGCCATTTTTCATTCATTTGTTATTTGTTTATGTGTGTGTGTCATGTGCATTTATTCGTTTGTTAATATTTGTGTGCGTGTGTGTGATGTGCATTTAAGGTGTACGTGTGTGTGTTTGTGTGCATATACTTCTTGTATTTTTTCCCCTATACTTCTGTATTCATTATATATATATATATATATATATATATATATATATATATATATACAGATATACACATATATAACTTTTCCCAGTATCATGCATGAATGTGTGTGTAATTTTATTTATTTATCAATGCTCTTTCTCAAAAAAATCCTGTTCCAGAAATACATGGTCAGCCAATTTTTTTCTTTTTTCTTTGCTGAAAGAAAATTTTTTTCATTGTTATCAATATATTGTAAAATCTCTGCCTTGATGTGCTTTGCTGATGGGACAACATGATCAGAAAAATATTTTAGATTTTTCTGCTATTGATTTCTCAGTAACACATGTCAGAATAGAAATTTTCCTAATTAGATTCTATATTTATCATTACATTATGTACTTATCTAATAGATGCCATTTCCATCTATGATTCTCTGTTGAAGCAAAACAAAATTTACCAATTTTTCAAAATAATAATCACAAGCATTGAAGAATCGATTGTTTACAACAATATGGAGTAAAAAAGGCTCTAGGAAAAAATGAAATCAGTTGAATTCCTTGCATTCACTTACGCGCAAATACCCTTGGGAAAGGTATTAATCCGCCTCTTTCCCTCCAGTTATGGGTTAAATAATAGGACAGATTGGGTTCTATAGCCTTGGTCGGCAACCAGTCTACTGCAGAAAGCAATGGCAACCTACTGCGGGATAATCTTCTGCCCAGTCAGTCATGTCTCTTTCGAGACATGATCGCCCAAAGCGTGTATCGCGCATGGCACTTAACTGACTGACTCAATCTAAAAGCTGATATACTTTCAAATAAGATGAATATCTGACAAGATAAGAATGGCATTGTTTGTTAGAAATCTTTTCCACAAAATCAGACAAGTACTTTTCTCAAATGACCTAATTAAAATGCAATAATTGATGAAAAACATTTGGAATTGGTCAGTCTATTTCATCTGGGCACTGCTAGACCTCAATTTGTTTTGCAGACCCAGCAGAAATTGGAAGTCCAGCTACACCGGCCATACTCACCAGACCTTGTACCTTCAGATTATTACAAAATTGGTACACCTTGGCCAGGTGTCCAACTATAACACAACCCCTGGCTGTGTCCAATCAACCTCCCTCACCTTTGGTTGATTCTGCCCACATTGTGTTGTTGATCTCAGATTAGCCAAAACAAGACTGCTTATTACCACTTGACGAGGCTGGTCTAAACAAGCGAGGGATTTGTATATGATAAAGACCAGATTCAAGACTGCAATGACATGGTGTAAATTCATATTTATTTATAGATATCAAATAATTACAAGATTACAAACAAGTCAAAATAAGTGATGAAAAGAAATATCAGTTAGCTGGTATTTCATTTACAATAATATTTGTGTTGTATTTTTTTATGGGACGATCAGTTGGTTGAATTTATAATATTTCTCTCTCTCTCATCTTCTATTTCTAGCAGCAGGTTTTTCAGATGACCGTATTTTAACTCTCTTTCCAACCTCTTCTCCTAAGATATGAGAGCCGACTCACTAATTCTCATCTTGCATTGTGATTTTGTTGAACAGCACCCCAACTGTTGTGAGAAAGAGGGGTGTAAGGTTTTCATTTTCCTTACTGTATAACTTTTACTGGCTCTAAATAAAAACAATTACATTTAACCATTTCAACTTTCAGTAGTATACACACTCCCCCTATTTGTCTACCTGCTCTTACCAACATGCTAACCCAGTATACAGGAAATTGTCAATGCCTCATTTTGACCTAAAGTCACCCATCAGCAAAACCTATTGACAGATATTTTGTTTTGAATCAATTTGATGAATTTGCTTAAAAATAATTTTGTACTTGGTAAACTTTGCACCTGGGTTTTTTACTTGTTAACACTTTGGCTACTTTTCCTAACAAAAATAATTCTATTTTCCAGTTTTAGAAAAAAATTTCTTCTCATCTTGAAAATCACTTAAAATTAATACCAGCAATCTGAAAATAGGGTTACACAACTACGACTGCTATACTCAGCAGCCCTTGTACCTTTGGATCATTATTTATTTTGATTCCTATGAAATTGATACACCTTGGCTGGGTGTCCAACTACACCTGCCATACTCACTAGACCTTGTACCTTCAGATTATTATTTATTTTGATTCCTGCAAAACTTTCTTCATTGGAAGAACTTTGATTCTCCGGAAGCCTTTAAAAACCACTTTGAATAATTCACGAAACAGATGGCACATTCTCTGAGGAAGGCTCAAGGTTACTTAACTTTGGTAATCAGAAAAGAACTGGTGTTTTAACCTGATATCACCATAGAACAGGGAAGCACTTTTATTGCATAAAATTGGCAGGCCCCGTGTGTACTACACCTGAACTGTTTGACTCTGGAAGAGTGTTGGGATGCCCGCGCCTATTTGGCTATAATGGACTATTCCATTACTATTTAAAGTAATGGTGGCATCTACAGAAGAGAGTGTGCCGAGCAGCCGTATCGACAAGTCAGTCGTAGACTTCCGGTGACGACCCGGAAATACCCATTGCTCATACTACGTCTTACGACACTTGGGACGATTAACCCTTATTCTTGTATTGGATACTAATAACCTTTGTAAATACTATTTTCACGGAATACAACAATTAACCTATTCCTGTTGTTGAGTTATTTATTCTTACTCACGACATAACAGAGAGGAGCCTGATTTGTGGGTCAAGGGCTGGGCAGTGATTTGTGACCCTTACAATATTCTTAACATGTCTTTTTTCTATCTACATTTATATACATTAAAAATGAAATGAAATACAACTAACCTTTACAAAATTAAAAATTTTTAGTAGATTTTGATGTCATTCTGTGGTCTTTTTCTTTGTCTAAGTCATACTAAATCTAAAAACCGTTATATAAAATTCACTATTTATATCCATGATATTTATAATTTATAAATATTATTCAACTTTTTGAACAGCAAAGTTAATGTTAAAAATTGCAGCAAAACATTCTTGAATATTTAATATAATATATAATAGATCATTCTATTTAATAGAATGATCTATTATGACATGTCTCTAATTTGTATTTAGATATATTGTATTTATTTTCAATTTTTCTAGATGAATTGTTCACCTATATTTCATATGATCCATTATTGTACATAGGCTGGAATGATCTATTATGACAGGTCTCTAATTTGTATTTATATTGTATTTATTTTCAATTTTTCTAGATGAATTGTTCACCTATATTTCATCTGATCCATTATTGTACATAATTAGGTTACAAAAAATTTGTATTTTACATGAATCCATGAATCCCTCAATTATTGCATTTATCAGTAACTATAAAAAATCAATTAATTTAATTTAATTTTTTTAAACTGAAGAATGTTTTACTACACTAATCGAATGTTGGTGCATAAAAATTTTAGCACACTAATCGAAAATACATTAATTGAATGCACATTAATTGGGGAATTTCTGTATTGCCTTATGAAAATTGAGATGTACTATAGTGAGGAGGAACTTATATCATAGATGGAGTAGAGTGCAAAAGTCCCTTGCACTGGCCCTGAATTGGCATATTCTGATGTTTTTATAACATATACATGTGGATATCAACATTGAATCAGTGTGTGGCATCTGTTGGCTCTTTTTCAAATATCAGAGTGTGGTACCTGCAATACAAAAAGTGTTAAACGTATAAATTAGATTTCTTTTTCTATATGCCTTGTCCTTTCATGACGTAGGCAATCATGGCCTTTCGTATCTCCCTATCCCTAGTGGCACTTAGCACGCTTTCTCCTGTAACATCTCGCAGCCCCCATTCTGTCATCCACCTGCTCAGGCTCTTCAAATATGTTATCCACTGCTTTCCTCTGTCTCTTTTTCCCTCTATCTGGCCTGTTAGTATTAGGTTCTCCAAGCCCTCCTTCCTCATTGCATGTCCCAGGAACTTCAGTTGTCTCTTCCTGATGCTCACTATTAGTTTTCTTTTCAATGTCCCCCTTACCAAAAAAAAACAAAAAAAACATCTCTAGTTCCGTGTCAGTAAGGTAAAGATTCTCTGGAGTTAGCCAAAGCAAGTCAAAAGATTTGTCTTTGCAAAATGATAAAATTAGATTTAATGTGTGGATTTTCTATCCTGTTTGCTCTTGTTCTTGGAGACAAATCTTGGCTTTTAGATTTGTGAATGTTTTCACATGTCATCTGTTTTGGAAAATAAGTTCTTTTAGCTGTTCGTCTTCTCTAGAAATGGTAGTTATTTTAATTTGATTCCAATTTTGGGATCTTTTTTTTTTTCACTTTTACTTCATGGCTAGGATATTTTTTTATTTTTTTATTTTACTATTTCTGTTTTTACTTTCCTCTCTTTTTCTCTTCAGTCATATCTGCCTTTTCATCATCTCTTTGTTTGGTCTGTTTTTTTTCCTCTTTTCATATACAAATCAACCATCTGTCAGTGCATGGAATACTGCTGTCATATATGGTCAGACGCCCCCGCTGTTCATCTCAGTGTTCTTGATAGGCTCCAAAGAAGAATCAGTAATGTGATAGGTACCAACTTTGCGGCTCGACTCCAGCCACTTTCTCATTGATGGAAATGTGGCTTCCCTCTGTCTGTTCTATAAATATTTTCATGGCTTCTGCTTTGATGAACTTAAGTCACTGGTGCCCCTGCCACAGGAGTTTATACACGCAACCAGGCTGGCAACAGGGTCCCACCCATTCACAGTTAGATCAACCAAATGCAGCCGATAATCTTACTCCATCAGCTTCTTTTCTTGCACTTCCTGTCTGTGGAACTCTCTTCCATATTTTTGCTTTCCTGATGGCTACAACCTCCAGGAATTTAAATGCAATGTCACTACCCATCTCTTAACCACTTGACTCTAGTTTTTTCTACACCACCCTGTATATCTTTTCCTTTCTTTCTAGCTTTGCAACTGTCATCAGACCTGTATTCCCATCCTTTCCTTGCTCCTTTCTCTGACACCTCCTGTAACTGGTTTGTCTTTCTCTTTACTCGCCTCTTATCTAATCATTTTCTCTTATGTAGCCCCCTGCACATCAGTGGTGTTACCACCTTGCTTGGGGTGAAATGATTAAAAGAAAAAAATAGCTGTGATTTTTGACTTTATCAATTTTTTTCCCCATCTTCATCTTTTTCTTTCTTTCTCTCTTTTTTTCTCTTTTTGTCTCCTCATTCTCTTTTCCCTTCTCTTTTTAACTCTCTTTCTCTTTTCTGAGCTCTCTTTGTATATCGTTATCCTTTCTTAGTTCTCTTTGTCTCTCTCCCTCTTTCTTCTTCTCTCTTTTCTTGTCCCTCAACCATTTCTTTTTTTCTCTCTCTCTTATTTATTTTTCACTTTCATCGATTTTATTTTTGTCTCTCTCTCTCTCATCGTTTTTGTCTCCCTCTCTTTAATTTTCCCCACTTTCTGTCTCTCTTTTTCTCCTTCTCCCACTTTCCTCCCTAATTTTGTCTCCTCATCTCTTTTAATCATTTTTGGTTCCCTCACTTCTATCAGTCCTTTGTTTCTCTCTCTCTTTCCAATCTCTCTTTTTATTACACTCCTTACCCACCCCTTCTTAACTCTGTCTCTTTCTCTCTTTCATTTAATTCTTTGTGTCACTTTCTGCCAATCTCACTTTCCCTTTTTTCCATCTTCTACCCCATCTCCCTTCTCTGTATATTTTGTGTTTCTCCCTCACTCCTTCCTCCACCTTACAATGTACTCCCTGCTCTCTCTACACAATCCATCATTCACTTGTCTGCTTCTCCTCTGGTCAAACTGACATCACACTCTTTTGCCGTTACTGACTTTTGCAAAGGATAAGAACATTAAAGATAAAAAAGCGCAAAGTGAATGAGCATAACTCTCGAACCTGTTAGGAGTGCCAGTCGGATGAAACAAACATTTTATTTAGAAGTAGAACAGTTAATTACTCTGATTATGTCATTTGTTAAGAACAACAAATTAAACAAAATCATTCCTTCATCTACTATTGAGTACCAGTAAGGCTACTCTATATTGCCCGGTTTAAAATGGCTTCTGAAGTGAAGTTACACTTCTTTGTCTCTACCCTTCCACACACAACAGAAATAAATTTGTTAAAGAAATGGGAACCAGGATTTCATAAATTTTGAACTTTATAATTATACTTATTGTCCTGCAATAATAACTTTATAATTATACATAGTCCTGCACTGATAGCACAACTCTGAGTTTCATGCATGATGCAATCATCAGGTGCATATTACAAACTTTATGTACAAAATAGTTCTGTTCATAATACATTGAGAACTGTTTTACTGACACCTGGTTGATAATATTATACATGTGTGTACCCTGATATGTATATTTATTAATTCATGTAACTAATATATTATGCTCTCATTACGACTGAGCTCTCTAGTGAATTAATTTCTGAATAGTCACGCATATATTGCAGAAGTAGAAACGTTTTAAAATTTTATTAAGTTCTTTTGATGATTGGTGTGTGTATACACTGTTTATATACAAGATGTTAAAATTTTTCTTCTCTGATTCCATGCATCGATGGCTTAGGGAGTAGTGACTTTGACTGACACCAAATCAGTCAAGATTTGGTCACAGCCAGATGAAAGTGGATGTGTCTAGCCAAACTGATGAACTGTGATACAATGAAACAAACTTGTATGTGGATGACTAATATATATATATATATATATATATATATATATATATATACACACACACACTACTGGCCATAATAATTAGGCTACCCCAGTTTTTAAAAGAAAAAAATGTATTCATACTATTTTTAAGTGGATAATTCTAAATGAAAATAGAATGATTCTTTTCTTATTATTACTTTCCAAATTTTACAAGGCAAGGAAGCAAAGATGAACTTATCCGAATCACCCTAAAAGTTTTTCATTCTTTTGTTGATGAAACTGCAATATAGATAATTAATAAATATTTATAAATTCACTTGATGCACATGTTATTGTACAGTTTTAGCAAAAGAACCAGTCTATTTTCAGTTATAATTATTCATTTGGCAATAAATACTAAAAAATAGTATGAAATACATCATTTTTTTTTAAACACTGGGGTGGCTTGGCCTAATAATTATGGCTGGTAGTATATATATATATATATATATATATATATATATATATACTACCGGTGATAATTATTAGGCCAGTAGTGTGTGTGTGTGTATATATATATATATATATATACATACACACTACTGACCATAATTATTAGGCCATTCCAGTGTTTAAAAAAAATTATTAAAAAATAATTCATCACACCCTATATATATATATATATATATATTCAACCACAGCCTTCAGATAAATTTGGAATTTCCTGCATCTCTTCTGAGCTGTCTTCTTGTTTGAGTTGGTAAATACTGCCATAATTCTTGCCTTCAGTTCATCATTGGTTTATAAGGAGTTTTGTTGGTCTCTCACTCAACTGTTTCCTACACACAATAATTAAGGGGTCAGAATCTTGGAAATCGGGTGGCCAGATTTATGGGGTGATGTGGCTGTAAAAAATATCTAACAGACACAATTATGTTTACCTGTTTGTGTGGCATGGTACAGAGTCATGTTTCTAGACAAAAGGTCTTTCAGCAGCTTGACCTACTTCCCATAATAAGACCAACTAACTGAAATTTTAGAAACATTTCTCTGTCATGCACAATATTATTAACTTTAATAAAAGTTGGCCTACTTAGGGCAATGGTGCTTTCAAAATATTTCAGTTGTGTAGTCCTGTTTAGATTATTTGGAACTGGTGCTATACAATCACAAAGAACTACAACTAATAAAAACCACATCACTTGAAAACTTTCAATAGTAGCAAAAACTAAAATGTTTCAAAATGAAAATAATAATCAAGATATTAATATTGTACACTATGAATAAAAAATTAGAAATAAGTTCTCATCAATACTAGAAAGTGCAATAACAGCACAGGGAAACGTGGATTCATGTCTTTCTCAAAAGAGATTTTACAAAATGTTGATAAACAACTCATCCAGAAATTTAAAAGACTCCATCTGTTTTTGATGCTAGCAGCAATTACACCCCCAACACCAAACTTTTGAAAACTTTAAAAAAACTATTTCTAAATATATGAAAGAAGTCCTTACTGAAAAAATGTTTCCTAAGTAAAGTGCTGTTGACATATAAAAAGAAAAGTTTTAATCGTTCTTATTTTAGAACTTGGATTTTTTTTCTTTCACCTTTTGCTTTACTTCTTTTGCCATGTAAGTTGTGTTCTTGCCAATTGCAAGGAAATTGGGATACCCTGCTCCCCCAGCACCTGTTGATTAAACACAAAATCCGTTGTTGTCATCATCTTCTCTGATTCTGTTTTCCATCCCCATCCCCATTGACTGCTAGTTCTTCACACGAAACTGCTCTGTTATCAACATTCCTACAGCTTTTATAAGTGCCAACCATTTTTTTTTTTAAAGACAAGCCTCACTTCCAATGGAGAAACCTAGAAATAGACTTCAAATTAAAACATTTGTCCGTCAGGTTATTTAAAGACTTAAAAGATGATGGTAACTCAGAAAATCATGTTTGTTGCTAATCAGACCTTAGTTTTTGTAAGCTCATCTTATAATCTTTCTCTTGCACTTCCCGCCTGTGGAACTCGCTCCCATATTCTTGCTTTCCTGGCAGCTACAACCTCCAGAAATTTAAATGCAATGTCAATACTCATCTATTAACCGCCTGACTCTAGTTCTTTCCACACCCCGTATATCCTTTCCTTTCCACCTTTGAAACAGTCATCACACCTGTATTCCCATCCTTCTATTGCTCCTTTCTAACTGGTTCGTCTTCCTCTTCACTCTCTTCTAATTAATCTTTTTACACTTATGTAGCCCCCTGCACATCAGTGGCATTACCACCTTGTTTGAGGTGATACGATTAAAAAAAATAAAATAAAATAATAATCAATTAGCACTGAAGTGAGTTCAATCCACACCAATTATTCAGGTTGTAACCTTGTGCTAGACTTAAACATACAAATAATGCATCTCAGGGCAATGATTAATAAATATAATGAATTGACCATTACTCCTGTAATGAATTTGATTTTTACCAAGAGTTTCTCATTTGTCACCTTGTGTCAGACTTAGCTAAGTTCAATAAATAATGCCTGTTGCCATAGAACAATGCTTACTATTCATAATGAACAGATCATTACTCATGTAATGAATTTGATCTTCACTGAGAGTTTCTCACTTTGGTTCTCATTTAATACTCCTACATTTGTGGCCTTGTGCCAAACTAAACTGAAAAATTATTTCCGATACCTAGCCATGGAGCCGTGGTTAGCAAGCTATTTGTTTCTGTTATGAGTTTAATCCTCACTTTTGATGTAATTTTTAGATATAGATTTTCAAGACAGGTAGTATTTGGTAGACCAATGCTGCCCACTTACTGCTCTTATACTCATTATCAAATAATCTTATACTCATTATCAAATAATCTTATACTCATTATCAAATAATCTTCAGTAATAGTTATAAATAGGTTTCTTGATCTCACAAGACAAAACTTAAACTTTACCTTAACAAGTTCACAAAAATTAGTTAATGAATCTGTGCATGCAGTAATTGTGAGTTCAATTCCTGAGTCAGGTAGTACAGAATTTAGACTCAGAGTAACAGGGTTGGACAATAACTAAACAGTGCTAAGAAAAACAAGATGAGATATTTCTAAACATTCGCATCAGAATGAGAAATATCTAAATAGATCAAATAACGGGCTTGATTCGAAATCATTTATAAAAGCAAAGATGTAATCAGTCAAGGTATCAAGAAGAGCGAGGAGATTAATAGCCATGAAAGTCTTTATAGAAAAGATACAGAGAGGCTACAATGCAGTCATGGGAAATTGTCTGAAGTCAAGATGCCAGGTTAGAACCAATGACATAACAGATCCTCCCTTGAATTACATTGAGAATCTCGATATATATATATATATATATATATATATGAGTATAGGGTATGTATGGATGGAATAATATTCCTTGTCCAAAGAAACACTATTTTTTAAAAAGTGCTCAATACAAAGTAGAGCTAATAATATTTATTTAGAAATTATAACATGGATATGTTATGATATCACTACAAAAGTAGCTATTTTGTTTCGACCCTTCTTGTGTCTTGTCAAGTGGTGTGGTTTATTTTAAATTGAATGGTTTTAAAAGGTTAAAAACAGCAAAACCCCTTTAATCAGGGAGGCATTGTTGTATGTACAATGTGGACCAATCAGAGTAAAGCAACCTCTAATTTGGAGAATATGTGGACAGACTTAAAACTAATCTTGGGGGGGGGGGGGCATTAGTATTAATATTTGATTAAATTGAGATCAGCATTACTAATTAACTATGATATTTACTTTATTATTGTTGCTAAATTTAAAAAAATTTTCTAAGTTTAACAATTTATTAAATTTAGAAAGTTATTCATATATTAAACGAGGAAGAGATCTAGATCTAATAAATTGTTAAACTTAGAAAAATCTTTTAAATTTAGCAACAATAATAAAGTATATATATATATATATATATATATATATATATATACACACACTAGAAGGACTAGATCAGATATGGCAGCAATATTGAATGCATGGAGGAATGGTAGATTTATAATTCTGCAAGGTGGATTGTGGCAAAAAAATTATCTGGTCTTATATAATGAACTAAATTTCTTAGTGGCAGACATTGGAAACTGATTCAATATAATCACTCCACTTCATGTCAGTAGAAAATGTGAAACCAAGAAGGTGTTCTGAGTTGTTCTCCAAGAGGTGAGCCTCAGCTGTGTTGATAGAGAGTAAAAATGGTTCTCTACATTGATTAAAGGATAAGTTTTGTTTTGGGCGTGTTGCAATTTACATGCCATTTCTTGCCCCAGTTAACAACTGGTTGTTGATCATTTTCAAGAATACTTGCCAGTTTTATTTTGTCAGAGCTATCAAACTTATTAAATCTTCTTGATCTTTTTGTTTTAAGAACTCAGGCAAACAATCTGACCCTTCTGACTACTAGTCTATTAGGCTTCTAATTCTTCTTGGCTCTAATCAACTCTCAATTGATTAAGCATCTCACATCATGAACAATAAGGCTTTTCCTTCTCTCTGTCAACTGCTGATATATTCACAATTATTGCTAAAAGAGTCTCTCAAGCTTTAGTTAAGAATGTTGAAGCTCAGACCATTGCCTCTCATAGTTTCGGATATCTTGAAAGCATTTGAAAGTGTTTGGTATGTTGGTTTTCTTCACAAATTGAGAGATTATGGTATTTCTGGATGAATCATGAAATAAGAGTTGTTCTGAATTGCCACTTTCTTAGATCTTTTTGTATTGATGCAGGTGTTCCTCAAAGTTGCATCACTGAATCTACATCATTACTAATTTTCATTAACAGCCTTTCTGATGTCAGCTGTTTTCAACTCAGTATCTATGCTGATGATACAACTATTTACTTATGTCTCTTACACCTTCCTTAATTGTTAGTATGTTCAGTTTAATAAGGTTAAATTAGCATCTGATCTCAAAAATTACCACAATCTGTTGTTAAATGGGACAAGAAATGGCTTGTTAATTTTAATGCTTCCAAAACCCATTTTTGTCTTCCACCAGCATGGCCAATGCTCATGTCCAGGATACTAACTCGGTAAGCTTTTTAAACTAATGTTTTCAATGACCTGAAGTGGAGAGATTATATTGAATCAGTTGCTACGATTGCTGATAGATAAGATTGTTTATTATGTCATGATAGATAAATTTTTCTCACCATAGTCTGCCTTACATATTTATAAGTTTACCATTCATTCTTACTTTGAATATTGATGCCACATCTGGTTTAGTGGTCCTTCTATTTATTTAGAGATTTTTGATAAAATCCAAGGAGGAATCTGCAATATTATAGGTCCCACCTCAGCTTCAGTCACTTTCCTATTGCCATAACATAGCTTCCTTGAGCCTTTTCTATGAACATTTTCATCATAATCTGATTAACTCTCCTCTGTGATACCAAGACTTTGTGAATTTAAGTACAATACTAGATTGTCAACAAAATCTCATCATTTTACAGTTGAAATGGCTCGATGTAACCATAAGTTCTATGCTAACAGTTTCTTCTCTCTTTCTTCTTGCTGGTCGAACTTTCTTCTAGCTTCCTTAATTTTCAGTAAACTTTGATCTTCAAAATGTAAAAGCAATGTCAATTGTTATCTTCTTAATTCCTGTTTTTTTTATTTTCTAATTAACGATTTCCTTATATTCTCCCACGCTCAGGAACTCCTTGTGTCTTAGTGGCTTTATTGCCTTGTTTAGTGAGAAATTATTAGAATAGTAAGTGCTTGCCTTAATTAAATATTACATGCTTAAATATACAAAAACCATTGTCCCTGAATATTCCCTGCTAAAGTGGGGATTCATTTAATAAACCCTTTCATTTATTTTATGTCATAAAATACAATAAGTTGCTTTGGGCTGGGACAATGTAAAATTGAGATTTTAGATTGGAGCAGGGAAAAAGTTAAGGGTAACATCATGAGCAGCTGATCATAATTTCAAAAGAAGTCATTGCAGAGAAAATATATATTGGTTCACTTTTTATGGTTTATTGCCCATTTGCAGATTATATTTTCATGTTAATTATTCTGATTAAATTTCCTTTCTGGTACCGAGACCTTAGAAATTCAAATGCAGTTCTAGATTGGCAGCAAGGTCTGGTCCTTTTACAGTTGAAATGGCTGGATGCAACCATAAGTTCTATACTAAGAGTTTCTTCTCTCACACTTCTGGCTTCTTGCTTTCCAGCTAACTTCAGAAATTTAAATGCATTGTCAGTCATTATCTTCTGTCATCTTAATTAATGTTCTTTTATTGTTCTCTCCTTGTTTTTCATATCCTCCAGCACTCCATAACTGCTTTGTGTCTTAGTGGCTTTATTATCTTACTTGAGGGGAAAATGATAATAAAAATAGTTGCATCATTAGTATAAGTTGGTAACTGATGACATCGAGAAGGTTGTCGAAGACAATAAACACTGTTTGTCTAAGCATAGAACCCTGTGGGACTGCTACATTAATGTGAAATTATCCAAAAGTTAGACACAACCATTATTAATATTCTGTGTGCCAATCTGTGTATATAACATAATTTCTACTGTGTAAGTCGAAAAAGTCAATCATGGTTTGTTGGAATTGGAATTTAGGGTAAGACAGTGACATCAAGGGCTTCTTAGGTTGTGACAAGGTGTAAGTTATATTTTTGGTCTGCTGGATGCTAGCATTCAAACCAGGTCAAAATATTTATTGCATTTCCTAATATGCCATTTACATCCTGATATGCTAAATGTATAGATTCCACACAAAGTTATGGAGGTATAAGGATGTTATTTTCATTGATCAATACTCCTTGTGTTTGAGAAAGTGAATGAATCACGCCCTTTCTTACATCTTGTTGAGCTGTTCATGCTTCCAACTTCAAATTTAGTGGATTTCTGGCAACACTTTTTATGTGACTCCTAATCCCAACAATTCTTATTTGACAAAGAAGCAGATGCATTCGTTCTTTGGAGTATTTACATTATTCAAACTATTGTCCTCATCCTTGTTGCCATTTGTACGACATTTCAGCCATTGTACACTCCGTCCTTCTTCAGGTGCTAGGAATTTCGAACCAAACCTTTTATTACAATCACTGGGGTATATGAACTCTATTCCTTTGCTTAGAGCCTCTACTGGTAGTCATGAGTTATTTCCCTCTAACCCTGTAAGTTACTTGTTGCCATTTGTACGACATTTCAGCCATTGTATGCTCGGCAGGTCATTTATTGCCAACTAAATTTTATTTTATTTTTATTGCTGTTAATATTTTTTTCTTTCAACAATTTATTGTTATTTTTATATAAGTTTTGTGTCTAGTAATACTTTTTTCTTTTCAAGTACCAAGATTCATTGGGATTTGTTTTTAAGGGCACGGTCCCCAAGTCCTACCCTGTTATTTAACCCATAACTGGAGGGAATGGATGGATTAATACCTTTTCCAAGGGTACCAGTGCTTAAGTGACTGCTGGGTATTCAACTGGAATTTGAACTCGGCTCACCAATTTCTCTTTCCGAGCCGATATCCACTGAACCACAATGCACATCCATCACTAAGCACTTACAGCACCTGGTATTCCCAAGCGGTCACCCATCCAAGTACTAACCAGGCTCAACATTGCTTAACTTTAGTAATCAAGCGAGAACCAGTGTATTCAACGTGATATGGCCATAAGCCTATAGAAGGATGAGAATACCGGTGTGATGGGAATGGAGTGGATAGAGAAAAGAGCTTGAGAGAAAGGATGCGAGTCAGAGAGATAGGAGATGACTATTGACCTTACATTTAAATTCCTGGGGATTGTAGCTGTTGCAGAAGCAAGTATATGGAAGGGAATTCCACAGGTAGGAAGTGTGAGAAAAGAAGCTGTTAGTGTAGAAATTGCAGTTACATTTTATTGGTTTCACTGTAAAAGGGTGGGACCTAGTTGGTAGTCTAGTAGCTTGTGTAAATTCATACATATGGGACACCAGTGAGCTAAGTTCATTGGCGCAGAAGTTCCATGTATTCACCAGTTACTGTTAACAGCACCATGTAAAATAACCACAACGTCAATGGTAACAGTAATTCCAATTAACTTTATTCTTTTATCAGCATATTACAAATACAAAAATACACTTGTCCTTGTCCCCAGGCCACTCAGCTGTTTATATAACACCAGAGGAGGTTACTTATGAACTCAGCAGCTGCCTGTGGAAATCCTCTATTATCTAACGAGACGTTTTGTTTCTACTCTACAAGCTTAACCATTTTAAATGTTCTTATCCTTGCAGTAACTTCTAAACTAAAAAAGTAAATGGACGTACCCAAGAGACATTGAAAACGTTGTCTCACTAGTCCCCATAAATAGAATAAACATCCATAGTAGAACCCCAAGTTTTTGCCTGCTGCTTTGTTTATCATATGTGAACATAACTGATAGGCAAAGCATATGTAAAATTAGGCAATGGGGGAGGGCTTCTGAAGTAAGAAGGTCAATAATGGCAATGGAGTTAACAAAACACACAAAATGAAAACATCAGAGACACATGAAAAATCAAAATTCCAAAATTAAAATTAAAAAAATAACAGACATTTAAATATTTGCTACAAAATGGCTGGTATCAAGCACTTTATCTTACATACAGGAGGACCTTATAAATGAACCTGACTTGTTTTCAATGGTGGCTGGAGAAATATTTAAGTTAGCTTGGGTTTTGAGTTTCAACAACCAGTGTTTCTCTCAATAAGGGTGGTTGTGGGTGGATAGTGTAGGGGTGAAAGTTGAAATGAGTGGTCTGCTTTTCTTTCCTTCTCTCTTTCTTTCTGGCCACTACTTGAATTAATCATACACACTTTTCAAAATGGTGTATACTTCTGATTATGATACTCTTCAGATTGGTAAAAAATAAATTTGACAGTTTTCTAAATGACTTAGTGGGAAGGTTCCGTTGTTCATGGCACCACTTGGGGACCTCAAGACATCGTTTTAATGAGGAGATTCTAATAGTGACCACATCAGATTTGTCTTTCTTCTAGACTGGTTTCCAAACATGGTTAAAGAGCCTTGTCTGCCTTGAAAACTAACATATTGCTAATAAGAGCTGAGGGTATTTAACCATTACACTGTTTATCAGGTGCTAGTCAATCCGAGTAACTAACAGAAAATTTTGAACTGAACCCTTTTATTTAAGTAGAATGTTTTCATTCTACAATTCATGTCTATAGATATCTTGTCTAGTTCTTAGTTTAGTTATTGCTGCCCTGTTTGTACTGAGTCCTAGTAGACATTGCCTGGCCCAGGATAGAACTCACATTTACTATGTCACCAAATTCACAGACCAATGCTTTAATCTATTATGCTATTGTCTCATGGGATAATTTCATATGAAGAATTAAACCTAACCTGCCTGCTGATGTGTACTGCTGCTGCAATTTAATAACAACAATAATAATGAGGACAATAGTCCACATGTAAATAACATAAGTAATGATAACAACTCATTACAAAAATTCAGGCTGAAAAAAAAAGACATGCCTAAAAAAACGAAAGACGTTATTATAATAGAAGATAAAGACATACAAACACATATGTGAAGAGATGGGTATTGATTCATTTAAAATGTAGTCTAGAATGATTAAATGAGCAACTAATAGCAAATGGTGTTTGTAAAGATCTTGTCGAAGAACCAGCCAGTACTCAACTAGAATAGAAGTTGGGTCTGACTGACCAAAAAACCACCAGGGCAAATTGGTAGGTGGTTTAAATAATAATTCGATAGATCCCATTCTGTTATAGGTGTCTATTCCATAAGCAGTGATTGGTTGATAATTTCAGTGTGTACATTGAGCTCCATAAATATTCAGTACAATATCCACCATTTGTCTTTAGGCCACATCGGGACATGTATTCAGTTACAACCCTGTTTATTTTTGTCTGCCAACTGGACACTAGTTGAAAACATCAGAAAGGTGAGTCTCACACTCTTGAATGTTCACCTTCCTACAGGGAGACAAAAGGAGACAGCCATGTTGAAAGATAAGATTTTACTTCTATAGTGTTCTTGCTTTTTCTTCTAAAACTGATAAAGAAGGGTTATATGTCAATGACATAGGATTTCATAGCTGGGGTGAGAATAATCTTGAACAAAAAATCAACATCCTTCATCATGTGTTTGTTAACAAAGGAAAATCTTTCAGATTTATTTTTCCCAGATTGCAACAAAATGGCCTTTATGACAATAATTTTGATTGTAAAAAACATGAGATTCATGAAAATATCCCTCAGAAAGATGATAGTAAGAACCAAAAGGGAAGTATCTCTCACCAAATACATAAGACTTTTTAATACTGTATGATGCCTTAGGAGGCAAAAACTGTTCAAATACTTTGTCTTAAGTAGCAAAATAACTTGTTTTTTCTTTCCTCTTCTGCATGCTTCTTGCATTCCTTCATCCTTGCTCTTTTACTGTGTATTGTGGGGACCTACCTACAAATAAACTCGTCCACACCTTTATAATTGGCTACCAACTCTGAGTGAGGGTAACTGAGTAGTAGCCACAGAGTGAATGAATGCAGGACGCCTGTGAGAGAAAGTACTCTCTAGTCCACGTTTACTGAGAATATACTATTCAACCTTATATCCAAGTCCATGTTATCTTCCTATGGCCCTTTGGTCATAACACTGTGTTGTGTTCAGCTTAATAAAATTTCGATCTTATATAAGTACTTATAGTACCTTCAATCATCCTTCAGTGAAAGATTACCAAGTTCCTAACATTAGGGTGCTTTAAGTTGATTAGCAACCGACATAGCATGATTATAACTTTCAGTGCAAAAACTACTCCACAACATGAGCAAATGGTTTTTTTTGCTAATCAATGTTTTGAGTTCTATAAAAGCAGATACATTTTCCAGGAAGAGGGAATGGACAAAGTAACATGCTGAACATATAATATTGTCATGTGTTACCAAAGATTTCTGTCCATATTATCAAGTATTACCTGATCACAAAGAGCGAGTTTTGTGTTTCTCATGTCTTGGTTATGTTCATCCATTATGTGTCGTGTTCCTGTGCAGAAATCTTGTTTGTGCCCTGCTCTTTGTGACCCAGTGTTCAGCTCCTTTAGTGTTTGGTTCTAGTATGACTGATTTTTCCATCCCACCTGAGTTGTGACACACCTCTTTGTTGGCCAATATCAAACCAATAAAAAGAAAATCCTCAAAGTCTTCTCTTTCTGTATCACTCCCAGTAACCCTTTGCATCTTGGTGGCTTTATCACCTTGCCTGTGATAAAAGGCTTACAAACAAAAACATGGATTTAAGAGTATGTGGGGAGGATTGTATGCTGATGAGCTTTTATTGCAGCAGCTGTGATTTGTAAAATGCAACCAAATTTTACCAATGCCAAGATGGATTTTTTGGGGTGTGGCATTTAATATAAAAATGATCAGTACAACAACTGACAGTCCCAAATCTTTGTGAATGACTGACTCCTTTAATGCATACAATTCTTACCGCTACTTCATGTGATGACTATGTTGACCTTTTGCGGATGGCTCATTATGCTTTGACAAATTTATTCTGTATTTTTATCTAACCAGTGTAGAATAACAATAGAATAACAACACTTACTGGCGTAAGGGTCCCAGCTAGCGTCCAGCTGGTAGACAAAAATAAAGCAGGTTGTAACTCAATACAAACCCTGCTGTATTTACTAGCCTTCCCACGCAAGGCCGGATGTGTCACATGGTCATTTTAATGTGGGTATTCCCGGCCATATAGCCGGGCCAAAAATATGTCTGTCTATTTTTACCGAGTCGTGGTTCTACCCTTCGGCGGAACCACGACTGGGTTTGTGCTCTCTGCTCGGAAGCAGAGAGCTGACAGTGTTATAAAGCAGTTATAGAGCAGTCATCCTAAGACGACTGCTTCAATACAAACCCTGCTGTATTTACTAGGCTTCCCACGCAAGCCCGGATGTGACACATGGTCATTTTAATGTGGGAATTCCCAGCCATATAGCCGGGCCAAAAATATGTCTGTCTATTTTTACCGAGTCGTGGTTCTACCCTTCGGCGGAACCACGACTGGGTTTGTGCTCTCTGCTCGGAAGCAGAGAGCTGACAGTGTTATAGGGTTCTAGAGCAGTCATCCGAAGACGACTGCTCCAATGCAAACCCTGCAAACTATGACTGGAATCAAGCTAGTATTTACCATTTACCAGCAGCCAATCACAGCCCAAGCAATGGACTATCCCACTTGAGCACAATGAGATGCTCCAGGGCACCATAAATAGCTCTCTTTTTCAAGGTGGATTATTCTGGTCTCAGATTGTTCTACAACTGAGTGCTTATCTTAACATAATTGCTCTACGACCAGTTTGTTTTGGGATCCAGTCCTGCAACTCCAGATAATACTCAAAGTGCTCCAGCTGAAAGATTTGACCGATGACAAAGATGTTTCACCATAAAAGAAATGATAGTAAAACATGGTGTGAAATTTGGACATGATAGAAAAAGTTTCTATTCTAGGTCCTATACATGATCTTCCTGCTGTAATCAGTTTCCAAGTAGGCATCTATGCAGATGACACCATCATTTACTCCCATCTCAATAGTAGAGTTCCTCACGGCTTTATCTTAGGTCCTACACTGTTTCTGATCTTCATCAATGATTTTCTGATGTCATCAGTTCCCAGATAGGCTTTTACGCAGATGACACCACTATTTACTCCCATCTCAGTAAGAAATCTGCCAAGGCTGACAAAGGACCTCTAATCTGTGATGGAATGGATAGGATATGGCTTGTAAAATTTAATGCTTCCAAAACAAAGCTACTTTCTAGAAATAAACTTTCCCCTTTTTCATAAGTATGAAAGAAGCAACACACTGCACCTTTATGGCGTCACTCTCTCATTCGATCTCAAGTGGAACAACTACATCAAATCCATTACTGCATCTACTGCTAAAGAGATTGGGTCACTTTGTCAGGCCAGAAACCAGCTTGCACATCTGTAAATCTACCATTTGTCAATGCATTGAATATTGTTGCCATATCTGGTTAGGTGCTTCCGCTATTCATCTCAAGATCCTCAACAAAATCTAATGGAGAATTTATAATGTAATCAATCCAGACTTAGCAGCATACCTTCAGTCACTTCCTCACTAACATGATGTGGCTTCCCTCTGTCTTTTCTCCAAATATTTCCATGGCTTCTGCCCTAACAAGCTTCTTTCTTTGCTGCACTGACTACATGAATTTACTCATGCCACTTTGTGGTACAGTGGATATCGGCTCGGAACGAGAAACCGGGGAGCCGATTTCAAATTCCAGTTGAATCCATTGTATTCACTTACGCACAAATACCCTTGGGAAAGGTATTAATCTGTCTCTTACTTCCAGTTATGGTTTAAATAGCAGGACAGATTGGGTTCTATAGCCTTGGTCGGCAACCAGTCTACCGCAGAAAGCAATGGCAACCTACTGCGGGATAATCTTCTGCCCAGTCAGTCACGTCTCTTTCGAGACATGATCGCCAGAGCGTGTATCATGTATGGCACTTAACTGACTTAACTGACTGACTAGAGTGGCATCTAGGTTCTGAACTTTTACCATGAAAATAGTCAAATTTTGACCCTCTCTTCTACTCTAACAGTTTCTTTTCTGTCTGTGGAACTCTTTTGTGTACTTGCTTTCCTGATAGCTTCAAAAGTTTAAATTTAATATCAATTGCCATCTTCCATCTCCCTAAACCCCCATCCATTCTTTTTTGGCATCCCCTGCACTGTGTTTCTTCCCTTATTGTAACTTTCTGTGCACCAGTGGCAGTCCTGCTTTGCTTGGTGAGAAATGATGATTAAAATAAAAACAAAATACATCAGTTGAAGTTGAAATAATTGATAGAGAACACTATTGGAAACAACGTAAACTAAAGGAATCTGGCTAAGAAGAGTATTGAGGAGGAGAAACCATATGCACTAATTTCTTAAGTTTACATAGTTTTCAAACATTGTAAACATAGCAATAAAGATGAGGACAACAGTTCAAACATTGTAAATATTGTAAACTAGCAGTATAGCCAGGCATTGCTCAGGTTTAATGAAAGCTTTTATATATATTATAATTACGCTCTCACACCCTGATTGAGCACTCTAGAAGAAAGGTAGACTTTAAAAAACAGTAGTCACTCTAGTGTGTACGCATCGCTCATTCAGTAAAATGAATTTGAGCACTCTAGCTATTGGGTGCGTAATATGATATGCACTAAAAAAACTGCCTTCTTCCACCAAGTGCCTCGTGGCCCAGGGGTAGAGTCGCCGACTGACACCAATTCAGTCGGGTTTTGAGCCTGGGTTAAGAAGCAATCGGAGTCTAACCGTACTGATGAGCTGTGATACAGCGAAACAGATTTGTCTGCGGATGACAATATATATATATTATCAATTTTCTGCACGATTGTAAGAACTGCAACCTTGAGACTACTGAATATCGTTTCTTATGTCTTTGTCTATGAGTGTATCAAATTTGATTAAAATCGGACCACTCCTTCTATAACCTGATTTTTTTGATTATCGATTTTCGATATTTATTGGGGGTACCTCAACACAAAACCTTAATAAGAACACTCGCAGATGCTTATAGTACAACTGTGTAAATTTTCAAGAAAATCAGTTCAGCCATTTTGGAGTCTATAGGTAATGGACACACACAGAGAAAAAGTTCCATTTATAAATAGGTTTAGATTTAGATAGATACTACCTCATCTCAGAAGTATAAACAAATAAGTTCAATGCTTTTTTTCTTTGTTTCTAACAATTTGTTTTTCTATTTCTTAATATGTTGCTTAGCTTTTGGAAAACCCCTTTTGCTGTCCTAAAACACTTTTGGATTTCAGTGTTGCACTTTCCATTGTCTTCTAAAACACTTCCCAGATATTTAAATTATTGTACTTGTTTGATACTGATATCTCCAATTTTTAATTTGTATCTTCTTTTTGCTAATAACTATGTATTTTTATTTATACTATATATATATATTTGGACTGCTGTCTTTAGTCCAAATATAAATCATGCAAATAACTTTTCATCCTTCAAATTTAAACAAAAATTAGCTATACATTCTATCTTCTTGCAAATGATGTTTCGACTTTTTTTCTCACATTCCTTCACTACCTTCTGTCAAATTTCCTACAGTTTATACTTCTTCAAGACTCTCCTTGTTAATATTCTTTCAGAAAAATTGTTTACATGTTAAACCCTTACCTCAGCTGGTGGTAATTTATAGAAATCAACAATCGTTTTTAGAAAAATATTTTATTAGAAAAATAAGAATTGGAAGATTTAATCTTGGGAATAAATTAAGAATTAACTCTATTTCTTTGATTTTTTTTCTTCATCAGCGATTCTTAGAAATCTTTACCTCATGTCATGGGAAACAGATGTTCACTGTTAATTTGATAGCAGACTCCTATCCCCTAAGGTGAAAGAGAGAAAAATAAATTAATCAAAAAATTTGTGTGAATGGATTCACCAACTAGTTTTGTTTTTTCAAAGGACTAATATCTTGTATAATAGGCTTTGAAAAAGTAACTATATTTTATATAAGTACCATTTTTGATTCTTCTTCTGTGTGCCCTGTCCTTTCAGGACGTAGGCAATCATAGCTTTCCACATCTTATCCCTGGTGGCTCTTAGCACACTTTCTTCTGTAACACCACGCAACCCTCGTTTCATCATCCACCTGATCAGGTACTTCAAATATGTTATCCACTGCTTTCCCTTGTCTCTTTTTCCCCTCTATCTGGCCTGTTAGTATCAGATTCTCCAAGCCCTCTTTCCTCATTGCATGTCCCAAGAACTTTAGTTGTCTCTTCCTGATGCCCACTATTAATTTCCTTTTCATTTCCATCCTTTCCAAAACTTCATCATTGCTCACATGCTCAATCCATGATATCTGCAGCATCCTTCTGTAGAACCACATTTCAGTTGCTTCAAGTTTTTCCTTCATCTTTGTTGATATTGTCCAGCATTCACTGTCATATTGTAGAACTGACATCACATAGCAATCCAGTACTCTCTTCTTTGTTTCTAGCGAAATTGTCCTGTTTCTTAAAACTTTACTCAACTTCTAGAATGCTTCTTTCACCATGCCAATTTGCCTTTGGATCTCTGTGTCACACTTTCCGTCTCCTGTTAGAACACTTCCCAGGTATTTATATTTTTGTACCTGCATGGTACTTATAAGTTGAATAACTTTGGAATTTGACAATTTTCACTTGTTTTGGTTTATACTTTTTTTCTGTACGATAATGCCAAATGCTACACGCCAGTGTATAAAATGCAACCATCATTTATCAAGGAATATATACCATAAGAATTACAAGGGCAAGAAGCCATCCAATCTATCTACAGCTTCTCCCACACCCAATTTTCTGATATTTTATATATATATATATATTTTTTTTAATCATATCACCCCGAGCAAGGCGGTAATGCCACTGATGTGCAGGGGGCTACATAAGAGTAAAAAGATTAGAAAAAAGAGTAAAACTGGAAGCCACATCCTAAACAAGAAACAAGGGATGAGCCTCTTCACCTGTTCAATAGGTGTGGGTGGAGTGTGAACCGGGCAATAGTTAAGTCTATCTACTCCAATTGAGAACAAAAAAAAAAGATTAAAGATTTCAAAAAAAGAAAAAAAAATGTGACTTAAGTTTTAACTTAATTAAAGTCCAGTAAAAAATTTTTCTAAAAATAAAATCAAACGTACAGTTAGGCATGAAAAGTTTTAAAATTAAGCAAAAATATTGGGCAAAAACGGAGAAGAAAACAAAGCAAAAAAAAATATGGCATACCTATAATTCATGATTCCAAGCTGAACTACGGGCAAATTGAATAAAAAAGAAAAAAGATATTTCTAACTTTTGGTCAGAGAAAATTGGGAGATAGGAGACTAAGAGTGTCCGTCACCACCAACCAGGCGACAGAAAGAAAAGAAAGAGAGATACTAAGGAAAGTAAAGATAGATGTCAGAATTTTTTTTGTCTATGTGCTCACAACCTCTTCCGTTAGTTTCAAATATTTGAAAGGAATTATAATTTAATTTAATTATATTTAATCTTTAATTTAAAATTTTTAATTTAATTATATTTAAAATCTCATGATAATGAGTATAATGCTTATAAAGTTTCTAAAATGTTTTTTTGTTTTCATTGTTTTACCCCCAAGCAAGGCATTACTGCCACTGGTGCATAGGAGATTACATAAGAAGAGAGTGAAAAAAAAGACAAACGGGTCACGGAGGTGTTGCAGAATGGGTAAGAGAAGAATAGAAACATTGGTGTAAAGAGAGCTGCGTGAGAGTAGAGCAGAAAGGGAGAAGAACAAGTACAGGGGCTGTCGGGGAAAGGGTAGGAGTCAAAGTGATAAGAGATGGCAATTGACATTGCATTTTAACTCTTGGAGATTGTAGCTATCAGAGAAACAAATATACGAAAGGGAGTTCCACAGACAGGTATTGCATAAAAAAAAAGGTGATTAAAAAAAAAAGCTGAATAAAAGTTTCGTTTACATTTGATTGTTACGGGAGATGTTGGGAAAGGGATGAGAGTCAAGCAGATAAAAGATGGCAATTGACATTGCAGTTAAACTCTTGGAGATTGTAGCTATCAGAAAAGCAAGTCTACAGAAAAGAGATCCACTGGCAGGAAGTGTGAGAAAAGAAACTGTTAGAGTAGAAGTTGTGGTTACATTTGATTGCTTTCACTGTAAAAGAGTGGGATCTAGTTGCCAGTCTCGAGTAAATTTGTGCAGAGGGGAGTACCAGGGAGCTAAATATTGTCTCGTGGTTTGAAGAAGTTTTTTTTATATAATAATTTACATCAGTAAAACTATTTACATTGTTTAGATTGTCATCCTCATCTTTGTCTTATTCACAACATTTTGGCTGTTGTATGCTACAGCCTTCATCAGATGTTCCCAAGAACGCATAGCATTAAAGTAATCCAAAAGTGACTTGAACCAAAGAGTTGTGAGTTCAATAACTAGCTACAGTAAAGGCAGACAAGAAAAAAAAACTGAGTTTTTTATTTATTTTTTTTTTTATAATCATCTTGCACCAAGCAAGGCAGTTTACTACCACTGTTGTGCAGGGGATTACATAGGAGGAAAGTTATGAGAAAGAGTAACAAGTTATAGGGGCTATCAGGAAGTGGGTAAGAGTAAATTTATATATAGGGTGAACCATAGAGTTAAGTTTATCGGAAAGTTCCTAAAGGCAAGAATTACAGAAGAGAATATCCAACAAGCTGGAAAGCAAGATGTTGCAAGGTATTTGTTGTAGAGTTTACAGAAAGCAGGTGCCAGTTCAGGAGCACATTACCGTAAGACAATTAAAGGGATGCCCTGAACTCCATATGCTTTGAGGGGATTTTGTTTAGACATGATAACTGAATCCATAATTGGTGAGTGAAGTACATCGAAGCAGAAACTGTGAAAGTATTTGTGGAAGAAACACAGGGAAGCCACATTGCACCAGTGAGAAAGTGACTGTATCTGAGCTGCCAAGTTGGGAGTTAAATTACTAAAAAGATATAACTGAAAACTAAGGTGTCCAGAAAAGGCACGACAAGTGAAACTAGAACGATCTACCCTCATCGACTAAATAAAGGGTTGTGTTGAAGATTCTAGCATATATCACCTGAAGAAAACCAGTCAGTCAGTCAGTTAAGTGCCATACGTGATACACGCTTGGGCGATCATGTCTTGAAAGAGACATGACTGACTGGGCAGAAGATTATCCCGCAGTAGGTTGCCATTGCTTTCTGCGGTAGACTGGTTGCCGACCAAGGCTATAGAACCCAATCTGTCCTACTATTTAACCCATAACTGGAAGGAAGAGACGGATTAATACCTTTCCCAAGGGTATTTGCACGTAAGTGAATACAATGGATTCAGCTGGAATTCAAACTCAGCTCCCCGATTTCTCGTTCCGAGCCAATATCCACTGTACCACAACACACATAGTGTACTGTAAATATGACAATAAAGATGGGAACAATAGTCGAAACAATGTAATAGTGTAAATAGTTTCAATACCTCATCTCAAAAATATAGACAGATGCGTAAACTGTTCAAGATCCTGAACGTTTCAATCATCTCATCATAATCTCTTCTCATGAAAGAATATTACAAAGATTAAATCTCTTCTGATACATATACTTGTAAAATCAATCAATGCATACTGGTAAAACATATCCATCATTTTTGTTACTCTCTGCACTGCTTCAGTTTTCTCAATATATTTCCCCTCCCAAGGATTCCAAATCTGGCGAGTGAAAAATCTAATAAGACTTACTTCATAATTAACTTAACTCTCACAATCTAGTAATTATTGATTCCATAAGTTTTATATTTCTTTTACTTGAAGACTGCCTATAGACATTATATTTATAATGATTCCTAGCTTGTATATATCCTACATTTTCAGTTACACAGTTAAAATTGGCCCTCTAGCCCAGTAGACAAAAAACTTACTGACCAACTCTGAATGGTAATAATTTGGAGGCTCACTGAGGTTGCAAAATAAATATAGTAGCATTTTTTTATGCTTTGTCAACATCCCAATGACTGTGATCTATCCCGCAAAGGAATATCAGTGTAAAGATTAGTGGAAGAATGGTACTCGACACAGGAACACGATATAATGGATTTATTATACTACTGTACCATTAACAATAAGATACAGATAAGCAATCAATGAGTAGGAGCAGAATAAACTATCAAATAGAGAATGCCCTTGCCTAAGACGTTTGCTCTCCCTCGTACCGCTTGTCACTGTCCTAGAGCATTCCATTCTCGGGGATGGCAGGATGTTCCACTATAACAGACTGTATTAAAAGTTTTTAGATATACATGACTATATTCACAACAGACCTCAAGTGGAATGACTATATAGAATCCATAGCTAAATCCACTGCTAAGCCAGGGAGTTTTTCCTGTCTGAAACAATCCTGCACATCTACAAATCTACTATCCGCCTGTGCATTGAATACTGCTGCCATATCTGGTCAGGTGCTCCTGCTATCTGTAATGTGATTGATTCCGACTTAGCAGCTTGGATACAATCACTTTCTCACCGGCGCAATGTGGCTTCCCTGTGTCTCTTCTACAAATACTTTCATGGCTTCAGCTCAGATGAGCTTAGCTCACTGTACCCCTATACATGAATACAGAAAACTACACAAGGAAATAAAGAAGAAATGCAGATAAGCTAAAAAATAATGGCTCAATGAAAAATGGACAGAAATAGAGAAGTTGAGTATCACAAATAAAAGAGATATGCATAAAAAATAAGAGAACTAACAGAACAAAAGAAATGCTCATCAACAGGATGTGTAAAATTCAAGAATGGAACACAATCTCTCCTACCCATGGATCAGGCTAGTCTCCCTAAAAGCAGAATATTGCACCTCTTTGGCTTAACTCTCGCAACAGACCTCAAGTGGAATGACTATATAGAATCCATAGCTAAATCCGCTGCTAAGAAAGTCGGTTCTCTGTGCAGAGCCAGGAAGTTTTTCCCATCTGAAACAATTCTGCACATATATAAATCTACCACCCGCCCGTGCATTGAATACTGCTGCCATTTCTGATCGAGTGCTCCTGCTATCCACCTAGATGTCCTTAACAAAATCCAATGGAGAATCTGTAATGTGATAGATCCCAACTTGGCAGCTCGGAGATAATCGCTTTCTCACTGGCGCAATGTGGCTTCCCTGTGTCTCTTCAACAAATACTTTCACGGCTTCTGCTCCAATGAACTTAGCTCACTGGTGCCCCTATATATAAATTTACTCGAGCCACAAGATTAGCAACTAGGTCCCACCTTTTTACTGTGAAACCAATAAATTGTAAACGCAAATTCTACTCCAGCTTCTTTTCTCGCACTTCCCACATGTGGAATTCTCTTCCATTTACTTGCTTTCCCGACAGCTATAATCTCCAAGAATTTAAATGTAAAGTCAATAGTCATCTCCTACCTCACTAACCTGCATCCTCTCTCTCATGCTCTTTTCTCCATCCACTCCACTCTCATCAGTATTCTCAGCCTTCTCTTATCCACTTCCTGACACCCCCTTTAACCTGTCACTCTTTCTCATAACTTTCCTTCTATGTAACCCCCTGCAAAACAGTGGCATTAAAATTTACTGATTTATTGATTGTTATTATTTGATTTGTTTTCATAATTTAATAATTTATTTAATTCTTCGGTCATCAGAGGATGAGTGTCTCAAACAACCATTTTATAGTGTTCTACTCATACCAATAACTTCTAACATCAGAGGAATAATTTAGAAATGATAAAATCCATTCTTGTCTCAGATCCCAGATCAAGAGAGGTCTATTTCTTTCTGCATTTTCCATCAAAATTTCCCCTCTTATATAGCAAACAAATGATTTCAACTGGATCAGAACCCAAAATACTTACAGGCTCAATTCTTTTTATCCGTATTGGTTAAAAACTAGAGAATCACTAAAAGATTTTTACCGTTTAAATTTAGCTGGTTTGCCAATTCCAAAGCCAAGCCTCATTTAGAAAATCTTTGCTAAAGAATGTTTAAACCATTTCATCTCAATTTGGCAGTTTCTTTGGAAAAAATAAAAAACAAATGAGTCACATTCTCATTTCCTTAGCATATTGGATGCCAAGCTTCATTTCCCCTGTCGTCCCAGGATCCCAACATTCTATCTTAAATTCTGTTGTAGGGAAATAAGAAGATCAATGAATGCAAAAGAAACTGATAAAAAAACAAAAAAGTGAGTCCATTTTTTGCTGAATGTGAAGATAACCCTTCCTTTTGCCTTTAATCTAAATCTAAATTTATTTATAAATGGAACTTTGTCTCTGTGTGTGTGTCTCCGTTACCTATAGACTCCAAAACGGCTGAACCGATTTTTTTGAAAATTTACACAGTTGTACTATAAGCGTCTGCGAGTGTTCTTAGCTAGGTTTTGTGTTGAGGTACGCCTGATAAATATTGAAAATTGATAATCGAAAAAATTGGATTATAGAAGGAGTGGTCCGATTTTAATCAAATTTGATACACTCGTAGACAAAGACATAAAAAATGATATTCAGAAGTTTCAAGTTTGCAGTTCTTACAATAGTGCAGAAAATCGATTATATATATATATATATATATATATATATAAAAGGCAAGATGTTTGTGTGTGTGTGTGTCTGTTTATCTACCTCTATGTCTGTATTTTTTTCAGCCCTTTTATTTTAGTTTTTGCTTCGGGTTTGGCTCTAAGTAGGTATAATTGTAGTTCTTAGTCTCATCCATGATACCATTTACTCAGAGGACTTATTTAGCCTTCAAAATTCAGCTTATGACAAAAAAAACTTATTTACCAAGAAATCCAAATTTGACTTACATCCATTCATTTTTCTTTCAGTCTACAGTTTCGCTTTAACTGGAAACAACTATTGCTTTTTAGTCTTTCTTGCCAACATCCAAAGAGTCTGAGCCACGGGACCATGGATTAGTTTTAAAACTTTCATTACACCCAAGCAACGCCGAGTTATACTGCTAGTATATATATAAAATGTTGGCAGGAAAGTCCTGCCTCACAGGAAGCAGAAAGGAAAGAAAATTCAGTAGTCCAAATAATGTAAATAGTGTAAATACTACTTCATCTCAGAAGTATAAACAAATACAGTTGTGTAGGCATCGCAGATATAACATCACAACACTCCTGTGGGTTATGTGAGAACCAACAGGTTAATTAGTTTTTCATACATTATCTGTTTTATTGAAAATAATTTTTATATTAATTTTTCCACATTAAAATATTTTCTTATTTTTTGTACAATTGTAAAATATTAGGTTGCCATGCATGAAATGACACACTTTATAGGAAAATAATAAAACTCTTCTGAAATGATAAATAAGTAATTTATTTAGTTGAAATAGGCACCATGTTGATGAATGACTGTTCTTCAATGTACCTCTAAATTCTTAATCCCATATTTGAAAAAAATTCTTATCCTTTGATATGACAAACAATTCAATTGTTTATCTTTTCTTTATTGGAGAATATTTTATTGCATATGAAAATTATTTACTTATCCACAAGCCTAGGATGTTTCTTTTGCAATTTTTTTGTGCATACACTCAATTCCTCCACAATACAAGGTAGTTAATTTATGTACTTGCTTTCAAGAAACAGACTCTTCCATCTTCTCACATTCTCTTGCTTGCTCGCTTGTTCATTTTCTGTCCGATGTCCCTCCAACCACAATTTTTTTTGTTTTGCCTGCCATCTACCTCACAGACTCACTTTTTATGCCTGTGTTGGGGATAACTAATATTTGCACGGGACTTCTTATTTTACAAATCCAAACTGGTTCAAATTCTTATTTTTTCATTGCACATCTGCATGTGAGACTACGGAAGTTGAAATAATCCATTTCACTTTTAATGGTGTTCATGATCTTACAACAAGACCTGACTTGCCAAGCAAATTCGCTTTGCAGGAGGTAAGTCTCGTTCCTAACAGGTTGTTATTGTTTCCTCTAACGGCAATGATGAATAACCCCTTTGAAAGGGGACCACACAGTAACCATTAACTTTTAGGATGGAGTAGATGTTTTGGGTATTGTTTTGGTGATTCATTTGCATCTAACCATTGGCCTACTTTTTTACTCCTGGCAAAAAGTGTCCACTTCTCATCACAAGTAAAGATTCAATGCAAAATTGTTCTTTTTCCCAGTTTGTACTCATGCAGTAAGATTCAGTCATAAGTAAGATTAAGTGCCATGCTTTGGGTGATCATGTCTCGAAAGAGACATGACTGACTGGGCAGGAGATTATCTCGTAGTAGGTTGCTATTGCATTCTGTGGTAGACTGGTTGCCAGCCAAGGCTATAGAACCCAATCTATCCTATTATTTAACCCATAACCGGAAAGAAGAGATAGATTAATACCTTTCCCAAGGGTATTTGTGCATAAGTGAATGCAACTAATTCAACTGGAATTCAAATTTGGCTCCCCAAGTTTTCGTTCCGAGCTGATATCCACTGCACCACAACGCACAGTAAGATTACTCAACATTTTTTTCATTGTAACCATTTTAATTAGGCTTAGGAGTAACAAGATATTGAAAGAAAAAGAGTCTGAAATAAGTCAAGATTCTTTTATATACTAAGAAGGTTACTACTACTTCATTAGATGACAAGATTAACGACCAACCAAAAAATGTGCCATTTCCTGTGTGACAACATATTTTATTAAAATAAATTCTATATTAATCTTCACACAGCTCCAAAACTTTAATATTTTTCCTCATACAATATTAATATCATCACTTTTATTCTTCTTCTATGTGCCCTACCCTTTCAGGACATAGGCAATCATGGTTTTTCACGTCTCCCTATCCCTGGTCGCTCTTAGCACGCTTTCTCCTGGTACACCACCCAAACCCCGCTCTGCCATCCACTAGCTCAAGCCCATAAATCTAAAATATAAATGTATGGAAACTAGCATGGACACAAAATGAGGAATCAGTTTATATATTGATTATAATATAGATTTGATCCCCCACTTTATATCCACATTATAATTTCTTATAAACAGTTGGCATATATCTTCTATGTACACTATCCCTTCAGGACATAGGCGATCATGGCTTTCCACGTCTCCCTATCCCTGGTGGCTATTAGGACGCTTTTTTCTGTTACACCACTCAAATCAAGCTTTGCCATCCACTAGCTCAAGCCCATAAATCTATCTAGAATATAAATGTGTAGAAACTAGTATGGCCACAAAATGAAGGATCAGTTTATATATTGATTATATAGATTTGATCCCCCACTTTATATCCACATAATAATTTCTTATAAACAGTTGGCATATATCTTCTATGTGTCCTGTCCCTTCAGGACATAGGTGATCATGGCTTTCCATGTCTCCCTATCCCTGGTGGTTCTTAATGTTTTCTCCTGTTACACCTTGTAACCCCCATTCTGTCATCCACCTGATCAGGCTCTTCAAATATGTTATCCACTGCCTTCCTCTGTCTCTTTTACTTTCTATCTGGCCTGTTAGTATCAGGTTCTCCAAGCCCTCCTTCCTCATTGCATGTCCCAGGAACTTCAGTTGTCTCTTCCTGATGCTCACTATTATATTTTTTTTTTCAAAGCCATTCTTTCCAAAACCTCATCATTGCTCAAATATTTAATCCATGATATCCACAGCATCCTTCTATAAAACCACATTTCCACTGCTTCAAGTTTTTTTTCTCATCTTTGACGATACTGTCCAGCATTCACTGCCGTATTGAAGAACTGACATCACATAGAAATCTAGCACCCTCTTCTTTGTTTCTAGTGAAATTTTCCTGTGTCTTAGTACTTTACTCAGCTTCTGGAACGCATCCTTCGCCATGCCAATTTGCCTTCAGATCTCTGTGTCACACTTTCCATCTCCTGTTAGAACACTCCCTAGGTATTTAAATTTACAATAACTTTTATAAAACTCATTTTTTAAATAAGAATTTAAATTTAACAAATACATAGAACATTTAGCATTTTTTCCTTTGTATCTCAATAAGAAAAAACATTTATTGTATACTTTTTGGGTAGCTAACATGCTTCTGAAATAAAATCAACTTTGTCACATGAATTACTGTTCTGTTGATAGACTGTTTGCCTTGCACGGCCTTTTCTTCTGCTGTGAAAGGATCGTGGAGAGTGATTACTGAAACCATTCATTAAAGTATTCAAAAACACCCTGTTCCTTTATAACTGTCTAATTAAGTTCTACTTTGTAGCCATATTCACAATATCTTTCAGGTGTCATGTCGTCAGATGAATTGTCATGTCATATTCAATGACACTCAATAAATAAATAAACTAATTCCCATTTTATAACATGTTAGTTAGTTTTGTTTAATAGCATATCAACCTCTGTAGGTCATTTAATGCCAAAAAGGTGAGGTTTTAAGGTATTTATTTTTTAATGTTCAGTTATAGTGAGAAGGTTAATTTAGTCACATTTTAACAAAAATTTTGTTTTTATTCTTTTTTATTTTAGAAAACGGAAAACGTATTCTAGTTTTGTATTCAAAAATGTTTTGCTGAGAATTTTTTCCTTCAAGAATGTGTTGTAATAATTTTTTCTTAAAAAATGTATATTTTTCTATAAAAGTCTATTTTTTATGTATATATATTTCTATAAAAGCATTTTTATACTTTTATAGTGTTTTGACCCCAGTTTGGGGATTAACTATTTATCCAGAGCTGAGACCCTAACAGCTGCTAACCACTCTGGGTCAGGGTGGACCTGGGAATAACAGCAATTAAGGGGTGGTTCCATGATACTCACAACCTTCCAATGAGAGGTCTTGCTGCCAGATGCAGTTTATCATCATGCCCAGGACACTTTTATAACATGAGTTGCTATTGAAAACAACAATGTCCCCATTTAGCAGTATTTAAGTCATAGTGTATGTGTCAAATTTCTTTTTCAATCAACAAGAGAAATTTAGCAGGAAGGCAAGGAAGTACCCCTGAAATGTTCCACAACTTTTTTAATTTATTCTTTTAACATCACACACATTCACCTAGTTAATCTTGTGAATTTATAACTATAAATTTAGAATATTTGATTGTGTTTCAGATAAACTTAAATTGGTACAACTATAGCATCCTACCTCCATATATCATCTACCCAGGTACAGCATGGTGGCCTACTGTGCACTTTTCCTCACATGGCCAATAGGTCAGAAGGTCTAACGTGAATATTTATATCTATCTCACATTTTCTAAACACATGACCTACCTTTATAAAAAGAAACAAATGATGTTCCTAAATCAGAATCCTCTTTGGCCTGAACCAGTTAACAAATATTTCAGAACAAAGTGTTCATCGCTAAAATAAATATATGTAATGTATATGATTGTATGTTTATTTCTACCTATCTGCCTTTAATATAAATAGTATTGATATATAAATATTAACATAAGGTTTAAATAAATATGTATACACATACAATATTATATTATTTTTCAATGCTGTGGTTGACCTCATGCTATAGTCAAAACGGGAGTTAGACTATATTGAGATAGAACTTGTGCTACAGTAGCACCCTTAAATCAACGTCCTCTATCAAGTGTTCCAGGTAATAAGACTAAAGATACACCTTTCCAAAACAGACTTATGATCTGAATTACTGGAATGGAAGCAGCGATAGCACCTATCCTGAATCCATAATAAAAATTAAAATGGGAAATTAGTAAATATTAAACATTTCAAATACCTGGATATATATATATATATATATAAAAATTAAAAAAGGATTAATTCAATGATGTTGAATGACCATTTCGATGGTAAAATCTCCACGGGGGATAACACATCACCTCAGCAACCAAAAAATCCTTTCAGAAACTTTTCGGTTGCTGAGGTGATGTGTTATCCCCCGTGGGGATTTTCACATCGAAATGGTCATTCAACATCATTGAATTAATCCTTTTTTAATTTATATTTGCTCTGTAATATTTTATTACATGGAGCTCTCTTCCTGTATCATTTTTTTAATATTAAAATAAAATTTTTAATATTAATTAGGATCGGGTTTTTGGAATTTACCTTCCTGCTTTTTTCACTTGGATTAAAGTATCTGAATTATATATATATATATATATATATATATATATATATATATATATATATTAGTGTACCTAGGCAGCAAATTTTCTGTTAGGCATGTCAGATTAAATAAATTGCAAACATAGTGTCTGCCTATTTTTAATAAATTCTGTTCATACTCACGGATAATCTTTCGCTTATTATAATTGCAAGATGTAAGAAATGAGCTGTAACATTCACAGATGATTTTATTATTCATTTCTCAATATTCCCAAGTACCTTCACTCTCCTTCTGAGATCATCTTCAGGAGTGTAAATTGTGATAAAAAATAACTGCAAAACTGTGTTGCTGAAATTTCTTTAAATTTTCTTCTTGCTTCAAATGTAATGGTTGACAAATTGCTTAATGTTCATTAGAATGTGAAAATTATCGACAATAGAATTTTTTTTATGTTGTAATGTCATGGTCATGTATGTGTTAAAGCATGAAAAAAACTGTTGTTTTTTGGAAACATTTTAGAACATTACTACAGTATTTAAAGCTGATTCTATTAATTGACTGGTGAAGTTTTTAATAAATATTGCCTCGAGAATCTGTAGTTTTATATTATAACAAATTTAGTACAAAGAAGAAAATGAGAGCCCCATACCATTTAATTTTTCCCTAGACTATGCTCTGTGCATTTACAAGCATATATGTGAAGACATAGGTACTGTTCACTTAAGCATTCCATATCACAAACCAAACAAATCGACCAATAGAAGACAACAACCTCGCTTTCTCTCTTGATGTTAACTTAGTGATGATAAGTGGGGAGGAAGGTACTGTCGATGACATAGGTATTAATAATTTGGGTAGGAATGATATGAAACAGAAAAATAACATCTTCTCTCAAATGATGTTAAGAAATGAGACCCAAGATAAACCTTTCCAAAATGGAAATTTTGTCCTGAAATTGGAATGAAAGCCATGATAACACCTTATTTTGAATCCATCATAAAAATTATTAATATGGAATTAGTAAATTCTAAACATTTCAAACAGCTCAGTGTCTGAATCAGTTACAACAAATTTAATAAGTGAAATAAAGAAACTGAACACAGAATTGGCTGCACTAGATGTAGTCTTGCCCAACACTAGAAATTGTTATTAACCTGAAAATTGAAGTTCTGTTCTTAAAAAATCCTCATCAGGTCAAGACCTTCATGTGGAATTTTCTTTTAATTGTTTCTCCCCAAACAAGGTACCACTACTGATGTACAGGGGGTTACATAAGAGTAAAAGCTTAGACAAGAGGAGAGTGAAGAGAAAGACAGACCAGTTATAGGGGGTGTCAGAGAAAGGTCAAGAGAAGGATGGAAACACAGGTGTGAAGACAGTTGCAAAGGTAGAGAGAAAGGAAAAGAACAAGATACACGGGGTGATGTAGAAAGGACTGGAGTCAAGTGGACAAGATGGGTATTGACATTGCATTTAAATTCCTGGAGGTTGTAGCCATCAGGAAAGCAAGTATATGGAAGGGGCTTCCACAGGTGGGAAATGCAAGAAAAGAAGCTGCTGGAGTAGAATTGTCGCCTGCATTTGGTTGATCTAACTGTAAATGGGTGGGACCTTGTTGCCAGTTTGGTTGCACGAGTAAATTTTTGTGGTGGAGGCACCAGTGACTTAAGTTTGTCAGAGCAGAAGCCATGAAAATATTTGTAGAATAGACATAGGGAAGCCACATTCCGCTGGTGAGAAAGTTGCTGGTGTTGAGCTGCCAAGTCAAGACCAATCACATAACAGATTATCCTTTGGAGCCTGTCAAGAACACTGAAATGAACAGCAGGGGTACAGATGTCATGCATAACAGCAAAACTGTTTAGAATTATCTAAACTGTATACAACTGCTTTCTAAGATTGAAAGGTCTTCATTAACAATTGCGCATCTTTGAATCTCATGGACTAAAGAATCCCAAACAAAGAACTGTACCAAATAAAAGAAACTACAGCACTTGAGGATTACCAGCAGCAACTATTAAAATAGCTCATTTAACTCAAAGAGAAAAGTAATCACTTAATCAAGATGTTGACGTTACACATGACTTTAAACAAAAGAAGGAAAAAAAGCAATAGCAACTGCTAGACTTGAGAAACCAATTTTTCAGAAAAAAATGTTTTAATTTGAAAATTTTTATAAATTTCAACCAATAGGAGTACTGGCTGTTCAGTCAATATTTAGCAAATGTTTCCTTATAAAGAAACTGCTAATATTACCATGACTATAATCTATTCATTCCTATTAAGGAATTGTTTTGATATGTTGTAGTTCACTATTCTATAGTCATATAAAATAATTCATATCACAACAGAAAGAAGTTTTGAATAATACTTGTTTATATATTGTCTTCACAAATATTTTCTTGTCTTATTCTCTTGCATTTTACATTTGAATGTTATGAAGGAAGGTGAGAAGAATGGACTAAGCATCAATTGCAAGAAGATGGAAGGCATGGTTATCAGCAGAAAGAACAACCCAACATGCAACTTATAAATTGGAGAAACCAAATCATATCACCCCAAGCAAGGCATTTTACTGCCACTGTTTTTCAGGGGGTTACATAGGAGGAAAGTTATGAGAAAGAGTGACAGGTTATAGGGGGTGTCAGGAAATGGGTAAGAGAAGGATGAGAATACTGATGAGAGTGGAGTGAATGGAGAAAGGAGCATGAGAGAGAGGATGCTAGTTAATGAGATAGGATAAATATTGACTTTACATTAAAATTCTTGGAGATTGTAGCTGTCGGAGAAGCAATTAAATGGAAGGGAATTCCACAGACGTGAAGTGCGAGAAAAGAAGCTGCTGGAGTAGAATTTGTGTTTACATTTTATTGGTTTCAGTAAAATGTCTGGGAAGTATTTTTAACAGAGGACAGAAAATGTGACAAGGAAATCCGATGGCACATTGGCATAGCCGAAGATGGCTTTTAAAAGTTAAGCAAAAAATGAAGAAAAATTTCTTTCAAAACAAAGAGCACTGGACTGTTATTTAATATCAGTCCTTCTAAACAGTGAATCTCCTCACAGAGGAAGAAGAAAGACGTGCAAGAGAAATGTGGTTCTACAGAAGGACACTGAGAATACCATGTATTGAGCAGGTGAGCAACAAAGTTTTAGAGAAAATGGAAAAAAGGATGCTTATACGTAACATTAGAAAAAAAGATGAAATTTCTAGAGCACATAATGAAAAAAGATGTCTTAGAAAATATGATACCCACAGTTCAGTTTGAAGAGAAGCAGGACAGACGAAAACAATGTTACATACCTGGATAGTAAAGCAATTTTTAGGAGAGATAACAAAAAATCAAAATTTATTAAAAGCAACAAAAGACATGAAATTGTGGAGACATGATCACCTAAGTCTGCATCTACTATTAGGAAGTTTGGGTCACTGTGTTGAGCCATGAAGGTTTTAACATCAGAATCCATCTTGTAAAATCCAGCATTTGTCTGTGCATTGAATACTGTTGCCATATTTGCTCCTGCTATTAACATTGAGGTTCTTGACTACATCTAAAGGAGGATCTGAAATGTTATTGATCCTCACTTGGCAGCCTGACTTCAATCACTTTCTCATTAATGTGATGTGGCTTCCCTCTGTCTTTTCTCCAAGCATTTTATTGGCTGACAAGTTTCTTTCCCTGGTGCTCCGACCACATGTGTTTACACATGCTGCTGGAGTGGCATTTACCATCAAATGTAATCACCTCTTTTACACTAATATTTTTTCTCGCACTTTCTACCTGTGGAACTTTCTTTTGGTTTACTTGTTTACCTGATAGCTACAATCTCCAAAAGTTTAAATGCAACGTCAATTTCCACTTTCTACCTCACTGAATCCCATCCATCTCAAATCCCTTTTTTGAACCCCTTTGGACCTTGTTTGTTCTCTCGGTGTAACCAGTGGCTATCTGGTTTTGCTTAGGGATCAGTCAGTTAAGTCCCTAACGTGATACATGCTTTGAGCGATCATGTCTCTTTCGAAATATGACTGACTGGGCAGAAGATCATCTCGTAGTAGGTTGACATTGCTTTCTGCAGTAGACTGGTTGCCAGCCAAGGCTATAGAACCCAATCTGTCCTGTTATTTAACTCATAACTGGAGGGAAGAGACAGATTAACACCTTTCACAAGGATATTTGTGCGTAAGTGAATGCAAGGAATTCAACTGGAAAAAACAGCTATGGGCAAATAGTTAACCCCCAAACTGGGGTCAAAACACTATGAAAGTATAAAAATACAGTTTTATAGAAATATATACATAAAAATAGACTTTTGTAGAAAAATATACATTTTTTCAGAAAAATTATTGCTATAACACATTTTTGAAGGAAAAAATTATTCTCAACAAAACATTTTTGAATACAAAACTAGAAGACATCTTCAGTTTTCTAAAATAAAAAAAGAATAGAAACAAAAATTTTCATTAAAATTGGACTAAATCAACCTTCTCATGATAACTGAACATGAAAAAATACATTAAAACCTTACTTTTTTGGCATTAAATAACCCAAAGAGGTTGAAATGCCATTATACAAAACTCAAATATGGCAAATAATTTTATTTCTTTGTGAGTGATGTGATTAAGAAGTAACTAAAGTGTTTTTTGTTTTTGCTTATAGAACTCCTTTCTCCATGCTTTTCAGTCAAATTTAATCTGCAAAAATTTAAATGCGATGCCATACACTATCTACTGTTGTTCTGATTACTCTTTTTCTGTTCTTGCTCCTTAGAAATATTTCTAACTCCTAGAAACCCTTTGCATCTCAGTGACTTGCTTGGGATGAACTCGATCAAAAAAAAAAAAAAATAGATAATTCTTTATAGAAAATAATTTTACAACAGATTAATTCAGCTGTATTTTTATGACTGCCATCTTGTATTGGTAGAGCATGGCTTTGGTAGTTAAAGAGGCAGCAGGTAATACGAGTAGATTACGGTGAATGTTTAGGGCTGATGTAAAGTTTGAAGGAAATAAGAACTCACTGGAAACAGTTTTATTCATGTGTCTACTCAATGTTTGTCTTTTTAAACATCATAAAGTTCTAGTCTCTTGGTTTGCTTTGGGTTGGTTGCACTCTTCATCTGTATGTGTATAAAAAGTCGTATTTTGGGGTACCAGACTCTATCATAATATCATTTTCATTCTCCGGTATTCTTCCATGGTGGTGTCTGGTGGCAAAAGAGAGTAATTTATCAAAATTTTGGCATGACTTTCATGGGCTCTCTCATAAGGGTAGCGATTGGTTCACCTTAGCCAATTAACATCTTTCTCTCATATCCGTGTGAGGTGAACTCATAAATTCTCGTTAGAATCTACTCATTCCTATGCTTTAGCACTTTTCTTTCTTCTCTTTACATTTATATTTCTTTTGTTTAATTCTTCTTTCTTTTGGTCCTGGGCATGACGGTAAACTGCATCTGGCAGCAAGGCCTCTGATTGGGAGGTTGCGTGAGGAGCATGAAACCGCCTCTTAACTGCTGTTGTTCTCAGGTCCACCTTAACCCAGAGTGATAGCACCTATTAGGGTCCCAGCTATGGGCAAATAGTTAACCCCCAAACTGGAGTCAAAACACTATGAAAGTATGAAAATAGACTTTTATAGAAAAATATACATTTTTGAAAGAAAAATATTACCAACAATACATTTTTGAAGAATCATTGCCGTAACACATTTTTGAAGAAAAAAAACTTATTCTCAGCAAAACATTTTTGAATACAAAACTAGAAGACATTTTCAGTTTTCTAAAATAAAAAAAGAATAAAAAAAAAAAACATTTTCATTTAAATCTGACTAAATCAACCTTCTCACTATAACTGAACATTAAAAAAAAAATATCTTAAATCCCACCTTTTTGGCATTAAATGATCTATAGAGGTCGATATGCCGTTAAGCAAAACTCAAACCAAACCAAACTTCTTTCTTTCTCTATTATGGAAATTCTTATTTTATATAAGTTAGTCTTTAATGCAGTAAAAAATGCTTAATCGTCTATGTTCTTTTTCATACATGTTCTTTTGATAGAAGTGTATTTTTAAATTCCTGGGAAGTGTTGTAAAAGAATATGGAAAGTGTATTTTTTAATACCTGGGAAGTGTTCTAGAAGAAGATGGAAAGTGTGACACAGAGATTTGAAGGCAAATTGGCATCACCAAGGGCATGCTCTAGAAGTTGAGTAGAGTATTAAGAGACAGGAAAATTTTGCTAGAAACAAAGAAGAGATTACTGAATTGCTATGTGATGTCAGTTCTTCAATATGGCAGTGAATGCTGGACAATATCATCGAAGATGAAAGAAAAACTTGAAGCAACTGAAATGTGATTCCACAGAAGGATGCTATGGATATCATAGATCGAGCATGTGAGCAATGATCAGGTTTTGGAAATGATGGAAACGAAAAGGAAATTAATACTGAGCATCAGGAAGAGACAGCTAAAGTTCCTGGGACATGCAATGAGAAAAGAGGGCTTGGAGAACCTGATACTACCAGGCCAGAAAGAGGGAAAAAGTGACAAGAAAGCAGCTGATAACATATTTGAAGGGCCTGAGCAGGTGGATGATAGAACGAGGGTTGCATGGTGTAACAAGATAAAGTGTGCTAAGAGCAAGCAGGGGTAGGGAGATGTGGCAAGCCAAGATGCCTACATCCTGAAAGAAGTAGAAGTATTTTTAAGAAATTCAAACAATTTGTGAAAATGAAAATGTTACATTGTTAAGAAATTGTTAAAATCTTTAAGGCTCAGCAGTTAAAAATTGTAAAGGATTCACTTTGAACTTGCGAAAAGGTATATTTTCATATTTACTGGCCATGATATAACATTTTCATCTGTGGATAAAATTATAACGTTTTCATCCATGGATAAAAACGTTATAATTTCTTGTAATTTAAAAAATTGCACGTTCAAAAATTCCATGCCATGTGAGCAATCAAAAAAAAAAAAGAACAATTGCATGAGCGTTCTTAAAAAAAATAAAAGGTAAACAATAAAATCAGTTATTGAAAATCGCCTGAAGACACCACTCATGGTAGAAACCTAATTCGTGTAATAACTCATTTACAAATGGAACATATATATATATATATATACATATTATCCTCTGTAATACAAGAAAGTTGGAATGTCTGTGCAAGCGTAAAATTCTTTTATGATTGTAAATCCATGCTCTTAGATTTCGTGAAGTTTTAAAGTCTTTAATCTTTAATTTAACATGTTTCACTTATAACAAGCTTCTTCAGAGATTGATTAAGACAAATGATTTAAACTGGCGTTTGAGAAATCAAAATTGGGACCTGTATAATTTTAATGTAATACAAGAGAGTTGGACTATATGTCCAAGCGTAAGTCGCTTTTATGTTCATAAATCCACGCTTTTAGATTTCATCATGTTTCAGAATCTTTAACATGTTTCACTTATAACAAGCTTCTTCAGAGATTGATTAAGACAAATGATTTAAACTGGCATTTGAGAAATCAAAATTGGGACCTGTGTTATTTCAATGTAATACAAGATATATAATATGATATTATCCTATGTTTTGCTTATGACTCTGAGTTTCATGCATCACAGAGATTAACATATCATACTGGACTATTTCGATTTGAAATCTAAATAGCATTCCTTTTTTTAAAAATCTGTTATGAGTAAGATTGTATATACAAATATTTTTATATTTATTAAATGTATAAATGAATTAGGTTATAGTGGGACCTAAAAATAGAATAGGATACTAAAAATGTGGTGGGAGAAAAAATAATTAAACAATTTAATTATGAAAATAAATGAAGTAAGATAAAGTCTAAGGGCAGTAACTGGTTTGTTTATGTTCGCATTTTTATGAAAAAAAGATACAGATAGTTAATGCGCACAGATTTACACATCCATATATATATATAAATATATATATATATTACTTGCTGCCTCGATACACTATATATATATATATATATATATATATATATATATAATCCTAAATCAGTGATATAACTCAGTTTCATGTGTTAGACAATCATCAGGTGCATATTACAAACTGATCATTTTAAAAGATTTGAATTTAAGTTCACTTGATATTCATAGGAGTTAAATCTTATAATGTTAAAGTACTATTTTTTAATTTTTTAATCAAATTTTCTTGGAGGTGGTTATGAAATGTTGTACCACAAACCAAATCTTTAAACATTTTAAGTCTTGGTATAAATTGGACTTAATCAGTAGACTGAATTCTTTGTTAAAATTTAAGAGTAAAATTAGAACTGCTTTAGCTAATAAGTCCTTGCTTCATTTGTATTTGACTGACAAAGTCTGTATTTTTTTTATTACCTTTAGAATAAAAAGGGATAATTTACATCCAGGACAAAAAATTGAAGAGGCTTTTATTTCCAAATTTATATCTAAGCTCTCTTATAGTCTTGCCAAATTTGAGCAAGAAATATTATCAGTTATAGGCAATAACATCAGTTTACTTTCTTATTTTGATAGGATTTGTTTTCTCCATTATGCTACTGGTTCATGAGCACAGTTGTTTTGTGGTGATACCGACCGAGTGAAAGCGATGAACCGGATGTTGGCTCTATACCGACTAAAAAGCAAATGAATAAAACTCATCGTGCGCATCCGAGTTCGCGCAGATGTTCAGGTTGAAAAATAAAAATTAATCAAATTTCCATTTCGCAAGCCTACGCAAATTTTATTTACCAGCCAATGGGATGCCCGGGATCAAATACAAGTGTGAAATTCAAAACAAGCTGTTTGATCCAAAAAGCGGATATAAAACGTAGAGACAAAAAGCATCGTCAGACAGAAGGACAGACAGGCTAGAGTAACCAGTGTCTCCCCTTGACTTAAGTATGTTGGCCTCTTTCCTTCTCCCTGTCTCAAAAGTACTTACTGACCTCAGGAGTGACCTCTTCAAAGACATTCCTCAGGAACCAACTTACTGACTTACAGACCTTAGAAGTGGCAACTTCAAAATGAATATTCCTCACATTCCTAAGCCTTTTATGTCTTTCAGCATCATTATTATTTGTCATGAACACTTTAACCCCCCCCATTGGACCTGTCCTTCAAGCATTACTTTAATTGTAAAACATTAATTGACATGTGTATATATATAAATGTGATTTTATACTCAAATTGCCTTTCTTGATTTATAATCATTTTATGACTTATAGTGGGCTATCTTCCACAAGGCCAAATTCAGTTAACCTGCAATGGTATACAATTACCCTTCACTACAAATGGAACAGATAAGCAACCTGTTATAGTTTTCAGCCTGCAATTAAATTCAGAATAAATTGTAGCATTTAATTTATAAAAAAAAATTGATTGTTCTGCCATTCCTAGTGTGGGTCTGAATGTTCTGAATCTTTCTTCATCCCAGTTTTCCTTGTCAGAACTATTGACACTCTCGTATGCATTAGATTTTTGTGTAGCCGCTTGCATATCAAGCAAGAAGAAATTTATTCAGCGTTTGAAGTTTTGTTTGTCCAGTTAGTTAGACTTCAGGATGATTCTGGTAACAAGGTTAGTGACCTTAAAGCAAAGTTAAATGACATAGCACAGGTACTCCTTTTTCTTTTAGTGAATCAAAATAAAACAGAGAACAATATCAGGTTATTAATTCACTTCGTCGTAATAAGTATTTGTTAATTACATAATCTGATAAAGGCTCAGGCATTGTCATTCTTGATTATCGAGATTATGTAAACAATATGATGACTATTCTTGAAGATTCTTTCAAATTTTTCTAATTAGGCCCTAGAGATAAATTTGATTCTACAGTACATATTGAGGCTAAATTCCCAAAACGCCTAATCAAATAGGTTAAAAGTAGGATTTTGCCCCCTGACACTTCTAATTTAATGAGATCCTCAGATTTTATTTGTCTCCATGGGGTTCCATTGAGATTTATTTTGTAGATGACAGGTTCTTTTCAATATGGTGTAGCAAATGGCTTACCACCATATTACAGCCAATTTGGAAACAATATAACACTTTCTGTATTAAAGATTCACTTGAATTTTTTGACTTTATATAACATTATCCATCAGCAGACAAATGTATGGGTTCCTATGACATTTTTAGCTTCTTTAGCCGTGTCTCTCATGCTTATATTGATGTATATGCTAATGCTTTATATCATAGTCATCACCTACAGTTATTTCTGATGATGTTTTCATTGAACTGATAAAATTTGGCACAATGTCAGTGGAATTTAGTTTTGATGGTGTCATGTACAGGCAAATCAATGGTATTTCAATGGGTTCTTCTATGGGACCCATTTTAGCAAACAACTTTGTCGGATTCCATGAAGAGGGTGTGTTATCTAAATCTAATAAACCTGATGTTTACTTCCGTAATGTGGATGAAACTTTTTGTCTCTTTAATGACAAGACTGTGAACAATTAAGAGTATGAGACTCACCTTCAAGGATGTTTCAACTAGCGTCCAGTTGGCAGACAAAAATAAACAGGGTTGTAACCCAATACATGCCTCTCTCTCTTCTCACCCATTGAGTGGATATTGTGCTGATATTTATTGAGCACAATGTCCACACTAGAATCATCACCCAATCAGAATCTACAAAATAGACTTGCCTACATGGCAAAGTGGAATCTCCCAGACTGTCATATAAACCACCTACCAATTTGCTGGGTAGCTTGAAGCTGTCAGTTTCAACTTCAACTGATTACTGGCTGTTGCTATCTAAGGATTCTACAGACTGAAGCAGACCATTTTTTTCATCCCTGAATAATATGCATCCTGCTCTAAAATTAACACAAAAGAAAGAAGATTAATTCTTCTCTTCCCTTTCTTGATGTTTTGGTTATCAGATCTTCTGTTTTTTTTTTACTTCTGTTTAAAACCGACATTTACTGGTTTGTATACCGGATGAGAAACTTTCTGTCTTGTATAATTAATTTAAAACCCTTACTCATAGAACCTTAATATTCTGCTCTAAAAGCAAGTTGGATAATGAACTCAAGGTTATTACCACCACTCTCTGTAAGAATTCCTATCCATTGGGTATTGTTCAATCAGTAATTAAGAACAAAATTGTGGAATTCAATTCAATAAAGTTAAACCTGATACAGTGCAAAGATGTCCTGCTTAGTTGCACCTTTCTTGGCTAGGTAGCATCACTGATAGGTATGCTAAGTGACATTGTTACTTTGCTGCTAACACTTGTCATTTTTTTCTGACAAACCTGCCTTTTCATCCACGTGGAAAGACATTCTCCCTTCACATCATAATAGTTCTTTGATTTATTCATTTAAATGTAGTTTTAGTTTGCACTACATAGGAAGAACGGCTCAAAGACTGGATGTCAGAATAAAGCAACATATCCCCACAAAAATCCAAAACTTGAATTATTCTTCACCAGAGAGTCTGACCATCACATACGGGATTTCCATTGCAGAGCATCTAATAAATAACCATAATTGTGCCGCAGTGTCAAGTCATTTACCATTCTGAGCAGGTCCCACTCAAATTTCCGCCATATATATTTCATCTTTAAAACCTTCATTTTGTAAGCAGAAAGATTACACACTTAGCTTCCAACAAATGTCCATCTAAGCAGAACTTTTCTTTTCTACACATATTGTCCTTTTCCTCTTTTATTGATAATTATGTCTTTATTAACCTCAATTTAGTTCAGTTGAGTGGGGTTTGAAACCAGTTAGCCATCCCACTTTTTCAATTTTATTTTTTACTTAACATGAGTGGTAATAAAAAATTTTGTCTTTTTATGGTGGTTATAAAATTTTGTATCACAAACCAAATCTTATATATATAAAATGTCTTTTTATACAGGTGTGTGCATATGTTTGGTTGTATATGTGTGAGTCTTTATTTATATATATATATATATATATTGATTGTTTAATTACTTAGTTTTTGGTCATAATAAAATTAGACTAGTGCACATTTGTATTAAAAAGTGTTCAAAACAAAATATATTTGGGATCAACCAAAAATACCTTTAAGATCAGGTGGTTCAATCACAAGTCTACATTTAAAATAGAAAACTTAAAAAAACTGTAGAAAATTGGCTAGCCATGTGTGAAAATTGAAATTAAAATATGGAAAAGACCCAGACATAATATGGAGTATAGTGAAAACAGCCAAGTCTTACAACGGTGACAAAATATGTAGACTGTGCCAGGAAGAATTATGCTATTCCCAAACAAAAATGAACTATTGAATGAAAGAACAGAAATTATGACTAAGTGTAACCATACCAAAAAATACCTATTAGGTTCATACAACCATGGATGAAAACGTTATAATTTTATGTCATTTTAAAAATTGCGCGTTCAAAAATTCCTCGTTATGTGAGCATTAAAAAAAGATCACTGTTACATGAGTATTTAAAAAAAAAAAAAGTGAACAGTAAAATCAGTTATTGCAAATTGCCTGAAGACACCACATGGTAGAAACCATCACCCCGAGCAAGGTGGTAATGCCACTGATGTGCAAGGGCCTACATAAGAGTAACAGGATTAGAGGAGAATGAGGAACCAGTTAGAAAGGAGCAAGAGAAGGATGGGAATAAAGGTGTGATGACAGTTGCAAAGGTGGAGAGAAAGGAAAGGATCTACAGGACAGTGTGGAAAGAAGTAGGGTCAAGTCGTTAAGAGATGAGAATTGACATTGCATTTAAATTCCTGGAGGTTGTAGCCATCAGGAAAGCAAGAATAAGAAAGCGAATTCCACAGGTGGGAAGTGAAAGAAAATAAGCTGCAGGAGTAGAATTGTCGTCTGCATTTGGTTGATCTAACTGTGAATGGGTGAGACCCAGTTGCCAGTCTGTTTGCACGAGTAAACACGTGTTGCAGAGGCACCAGTGACTCAAGCTCGTTGGAACAGAAGCCATGGAAGTATTTATAGAACAGACAAAGGAAAGCCACATCCTGTCGGTGGAAAAGTGGCTGTAGTCGAGCCGCCAAGTCGGCACCTATCACATTACTGAAATAAATAACACCTAGAGAGCCAGACAACCTATCTAGGTTTCATCTAAATGGATCGTCAGGGTTTATTTTAGGGGGCTATGTGCTGACGCGGTCTGAGCTCTTTTGACTGATATTCATGTACTTAGCTCTTTCTTTTTTAAAACCATTTTTTCCCTTCTTCGTAGATACATGGAAGGTTTTTCAGCAAGAGTATAATTATCTCTCTCTCTCTCTCTCTCTCTCTATATATATATATATATATTGTAATGATGATTAGTGCCAACATTGCTTTTTTTTTAGTAGTTTACTGATGTGCATTATTAAAAAGTAGTAACTTTGCTTTATAAGATTTAATTCCCATGAACATCGAGTGAACTTAAATTCAAATCTATTAAACTGTCAGTTTGAAATATGCACCTGATGCTTGCAGAATGCATGAAACTTCAAGTTGTGACATAAGTGCAGGACTATATATATGTGTGTCTGTATATATATCTCTAAACTTATTTATAAATGGAACTTTTTGTGTGTCAGTGAGCGTTAATCCGTTACCTATAGACTCCGAAACGGCTGAACTGATTTTCTTGAAAATTTACACAGTTTTACTATAAGCGTCTGTGATTGTTCCTAGCTAGGTTTTGTGTCGAGGTACCCCCAATAAATATCGAAAATCAATAATCGAAAAAATCAGGTTGTAGAAGTAGTGGTTCGATTTTAATCAAATTTGATACATTCATAGACAAAGACATAAGAAACGATATTCAGAACTTTCAAGGTTGCAGTTTTTACAATAGTGCAGAAAATTGATAATATTCATGTATAAAAGGCAAGATGTTTGTATGTGTGTCTGTTTATCTGCCTGTATGTCTGTATTTTTTCAGCTCTTTTATTTTAGTTTTTGCTTCGGGTTTGGCTCTAAGTAGGTATAATTATAGTTCTTAGTCTCAGTCATGAGACCATTTACTCAGAGGACTTATTTAACCTTCAAAATTCAAAATTCAAGACGAAAAAAACTTATTTGATATTGATAACAGGAAATAAAAATTTGACTTACATCCATTCATTTTTCTTTCAGTTTACGGTTTCGCTTTAACTGGAAACAACTATTGCTTTTTAGTCTTTCGTGCCAATGTCCAAAGAGTCTGAGCTCCAGGGCCACGGATTAGTTTTAAAGCTTTCATTACACCCGAGCAACACTAGGTTATACTGCTATTATGTATATATATATATATATGTGTGTGTGTATATATATATATATATATATATATATGCATGCATTTGAGTGCATGAAAACTTTTATATAAATAAAATATCCCTATAAAAGACAAAAAGAAAACTTTTCTCATCATACTTTGTCCCTTTAGGAACTTAATCAAGATAAATTTGGAAAATTTGTTTTGTAACTTGCTTTCATACACAAAAGTAAAGTGGAGAAAAAATATTGTTTTCAAATTTTAACTTTTTAAATATTCTAGAATATTATTAAAGCTAAACATACTTTAACAAGTAAATATTTAACTACATCAACATTTATTCACTTTCACTTCAAAAACAGTTATTTTTACTGAAAGGAATATACTGACTTAATATAACATTGAAAATAAGGCATATATATAGATATACCAACTTGGCAGCTCAGCTGCAGTCACTCTCTCACCTGTGCCCCTTCTACAAATACTTTCACAACTTCTACTCCAATGAACTTAGATCACTGGTGCCCACTAGGTATGAATTTACACAAGCTACTAGATTAGCAACTAGGTCCCACCCTTTAACAGTGAAACTGATAAAATGTAACCCCCAATTTCTACTCAAACAGTTTATTTTCTCGCACTTGCCACCTGTGGAATTTCTTTTTATATACTTGCTTCCCTGATAGCTACAATCTCCAAGAATTTAAATGTAAGGTCAATAGATATCTCCTATCTCACTAACTCCCATCCTTTCTCTCAAGCTCTTTTCTCCACCCCCATTACACCAGTATTCTCATCTGTCTATTACTCTTCTTCTGACATTTCGTAGAGCTAACCCCTCTTTATCATCACTTTCTCCTATGTAAACTCCTGCACAACAGTGGCACTAAAATTGCCTTGCTTGGAGTGAAATGATTAAATCAAAAAATAAGATAAAAAATTAGGCTGTCAAATCATTTAACTGCCTCCATAGTTTACTATTCTTTACACGGCCTTAAGAATATTTTAGAGCATTGTCAAGACTCTTTCAGCAGAAGTAACCCCATTTCAGTTTATGGGCATTTGTGCTGTGGACTCTGAGAGGCTAGTTTTCTTTCACTTCAGGCTAATTCCGTGACAGGAGGCAGTAGATGCAACTTAGCAAAGTCAGTACACCTTATGTGAACTTTAATTCACCAGCAGAGTAAGTTCAACTTAGTTCATTATTTACCGAGACTCTGAAGAACATTCTTTTAAATTTTCTTTACACAAAAGATGTTCCGGAAAGAATAAATATTTTGATCTCATTATGTATAACTTTTTTGTTTGTCTATTTTCTCAACACACGACCCTTAACTTTGTAGTCACAGTTTGATGACCACAAAGTTAGTCGTGAACGTCTTTACTTCATGTTAACTTTACAAATGTGAACATTATAAAACTTTAGGCATAACACACTTTTAAATAATCTAAGAATTATTTTCAAAGGAAAGAATGGCCTTAACAATTTATTTATTGAAGATGAAACAAACAAAAATAAAACAAGAAAAAAATAAAAAATTATCTAATTTTTTAGAACATGATACATTTTCATGATACATATTTAGAACATGATACATTTTTAGAACATGATACATTTTCATGATATATTTGTAGAACATGATACATTTATTATTTAATGTATGACACATTCAACTAAATGTTTCTTTCTATTTGTCATTTGTTTTTGTTGACTCTTTGTGGAAGAGCTGCAACTTTTTTTTTTTTTTAATCATATCACCCCAAGCAAGGTGAAAACACCACTGATGCGCAGGGTGGCTACGTAAGAGTGAAAAGATTGGAAAAGATAAAGCCGGAAACCAGATCCTAAACAGGAAACAAGGGATGAGCCTCTTCACCCGTTCAATAGACGTGGGTGGAGTGTGAACCGGGCGATAGTTTAGTCTATCTACTCCAATTAAATATTGTTGTTGTTACAGTAATTACTTGGCTGCCCTCTGTCTTTTCTACAAATATTCTCAAAGATGAACTTTTTTACCTGGAGCCCCAACATGAATTTAACCATGCTACTAGATTGGCAACTAGGTCTCACTGTTTTACTGTTGAATGTGGTAAATGCAACTGTTTGTTCTATTCTAATAGTTTATTTACTCACCTGTGGAGCTTTTCATACTGGTGCCTGAAGTACATGAATTTAAGTGTGCTTAACTAGGGTCTCACCATTTTACTGTTGAACTAGTCAGATGCAACCATAACTTTTGCTGTAATTGTTTCTTTTCTTGCACTGCCCACCTGTGGGAAATACGTGAAAAGAAACAAATCCTGCTTCTTGCTTCCCTGCTAACTAAAATCTTCAAAAATATAAATGCATCATCAATAACCATGTTCTGTCTTCTTGAACCCTGTTTTTTTTTTTCATCTTTTCCTCAATCTTCCCTATTTTCAATGTTCTCATTCTTCTTCTCTTTCACTTTCACTATCTGTAACTCCCCCACATCCACTGAATTCTAGTGGCATTCTTGCCTTGCTTGACATAAAACGAAAAAAAAAATTGCTGTGTACTAGCATGATGTACCCTTGTGACACACTTACAAGGTTAAATGTCTCTAGCTGCCTTATGATAGTTGTGGTGCAGAACAGGACCTCTAATTTTCCAAATGTCATTAGTGTAAAGTAAAATGTAACTTCCCTTGCCTGAGTTTGAACCCTAACTGCTGATTCCATTAACTGATCATTCACCTGCACTTCCAGTTTGTCAATGAGTAATATTTTTTAAATGTTTTAAAATTAAGAAAATTATAATTTAAAAATTTTTAATCTTTTAATATTTGAGTTTGGCATTGATACTGTAGTGTAAGGGAGCTGGTTAATGTTTCTTTGATTTGGCCTCCCTGCAAGTTACAGGATTTATGTAGAATCATCATCATCATCATCATTAGAAGGTTGGTTGTCAATTGGAATGTGTGTATTATTGTAGAAGAGTAGAATAATAAAATATACATTTTGCATTTTAAAATAGAAATTTATCAAAAGGAAAAATAACATAAGTTGTCGAAGTTAATGTACTATTAGAAACATCAAGAAGTTAAGGGTAGAGTTTATCTTCAATGATAAAGTTGAGGTATTAAGAGTTCGTACAAAATGTTTGTAGCAGTAATTGTTGAGAGAGAGAAAGAGAAAGAGAACAAGGTGCGACCTGACCTTATCTCCTGGGTTGATTTGAAGTTGCAATTAAATGTTAGATGTGTGTCAGCAAAAAAACACCTCCCCTGACAGACCACCATGACTGGTTAGAGGCCATCCTTAAATATTCAATCTAGTCATGTAGGGTGGCTCCAGAATTTTTTTTTTCTTTAGCTGTAGAAAACAGTTTCTCTGACGTATTTTGAATTTTGCGATTTGATAACCAATCAGGATCCAGAGTTCTGCTACAATACTTTCTAAGAATTTGATAATTACCATTTTTTTTTTGTTTTGTATTCATTTCAAAGAATAAAAAAGGCAAATGCTATTCAAATATCAATTTTTATATCCTATATTAAAAAAAAAATCAGAATATCATGGGAAGACTGTATCATTCTCTAGTTCATCATTTTTTTTTCAATATTTGAACTAGTTATAAATTTACAAAATATTTTATGACTATATTAACAAAAAGATTAATTTATAATCTAATGAAATTGTGCTAATTAATGTAAACACAAAACTTAATCACTAATGGTACTGATTAAATTAGCTGTGTCCTAATAAGGAAATATCTGTGATTTATTGACTAAGTAGTCAGTACTACTATCTGTGTGACATTTATAAAATCTTTCACTTCAAACAATTTTTCAAGAAAATAGCTTTCTCAATGCCAGTGCAAGGGTCTCATTCCTCTAACTGAATCTTAGATACAGAATCCCACACATCACAATTTTCAAAACAAATTCACAGATTTAGGTGAAAAAAAAAATAACAGAATGACTTCAAAATCCATAAAAATATTTCATCTTTTAATAATCAATCGTGCTTAGTTTAATTTGTAACATATATAAATGTAGGTAGAGAAAAAGAGAATGTTGATAAGATAGCAGGGACCACAAAGAACTGCCCAGGATCCTCAGTTAGGCTTGCTGCTACCTCTCGATGACGAGAGGGTAGTATGCACTGGCCCAGCTGCTATCATTTTTTGCAGTATTGGCGTAGAGGGGAGGGGCTTTTTTTCATTCTTAACCTTTTATTTTCCAGGACATTCTTTTCACCTGAATCCATGCTGCATATATACAAGTCTACCATTCGACCCTGCATGGAGTACTGCTGCCATTTATGGTCAGGCACCCCTCAGTGTTCTCGACAGGCTCCAAAGGAGAGTTAGTAACGTGATAGGTGCTGACTTGGTGGCTCGACTACAGCCACTTCCCTACCGACGAAATGTGGCCTCCCTTTGTTTGTTCTATAAGTACTTTCATGGCTTCTGCTCAGATGAACTTAAGTCACTGGTGCCTCCTCAACAGGTGTTTACTCGTGCAACCAGAATGGCAACTGGGTTCCACCCATTCACAGTTAGGTTAGCCAAATGCAGACGACAATTCTTTTCTTGCACTTCCCACCTGTGGAACTCGCTCCCGTATTCTTGCTTTCCTGACGGCTACAACCTCCAGAAATTTAAATGCAATGTCAATACTCATCTACTAACCACTTGACTCTAGCCCTTCCCCCACCCCGTATATCCTTCCCTTTCTCTCCCCCCTTGCAACTGTCATTACACCTGCATTTTCATCTTTCTATTGCTTCTTTCTAATTGGTTTGTAATCCTCTTCTCCCTCCTCTAATTAATTTTCTTTCAGTTATGTAGCCCCTCGCACATCAGTGGCTTTTACGCCTTGCCCGGGGTGAAATGATTAAAAAAAAAAGTATGGAATGTCAATATTTTGATGGTGTTTTATTTAACTCTTCTGTTATTTTTTCTTTCTGTGAGCAATCTTTTCAAATTTTTGTCCAACAGGAGGAATTTTTTTCAGTCTAGATATTCTTAGAATCATTTCGCACACATTAGCATATAAGATACCATTATTTGATTCCTCTATGTTGTTACAGTCAAGATTTAGGGACATGGATTTAAACGCCAGTATATTACAGAATTCTACTCTTAGCTTTTATTTTTTTAGACCTTGGATATTATGCACAAGTGCATTTCATGGTTAAAGCAGGCTGTTTTGTAGGCTGGGGTTGTTATAAGATGTCTGTAATCAGATTCAAAGGTCAGTCAGTTTAGTGCCATACATGATACATGCTTGGTCGATCATGTCTTGAAAGAGACATGACTGACTAGGCAGAAGATTATCTCGCAGTAGGTTGCCATTATTTTCTGTGATAGACTGGTTGCCAACCAAGGCTACAGAACCCAATATGTCTTGCTGTTTGACCCATAGTTGTAGGGAAGAGATGGAGTAATACCTTTCCCAAGGGTATTTGTGCAAAAGTGAATGTAACAAATTCACCTAGGATTTGAACTCTGCTCTCTGATTTCTTGTTTTGTGCTGATATCCATTGCACCACAGCACACGTTTAAAAAAATAAAATAAAATGCGTGAATGTAAGCTGCAACTAATGGAAGACAAGCACTGCATGGGTGGAAACCACAACCAATGAAAAACAAGCATTGTGTGGGTGAAGAGGCGTAGCTATATGGGTTGCATAGGAGTTTTAAGACACTATATAAAGTCTAGAATTTTAGAGGAAGGATCCCCGCTGGCTTCCGGTTCCCAACAGCTCATTCATGTGTATGAAGTGTCACAAATTACCTAAGCCAAAAGTCCAAGATGCTGAATCCACTAATTTTGTGGGTTACTCCATTTGCGCTATGCCATGTGATTCAATGTTTCATGGAATGGTCAAAAGAGAGCAAGATGCATTCAAGAGTTCAGATATCTAAATATTGACTTTGATTAATTTAAAAAATCCTGCAAACATTTCTTCTAATTTAATTTAAGAATCACACAAGAAAAAGAACTTGTCCCCAGGGATTTCTTGCATCTACATGACTATCTTATTCCAAGTAAATATTATGCTGCAGATACCATGGACCGAGCATGTGGGCAAAGATGAGGTTTTGGAGAGAATGGAAATGAAAAGAAAACTAATACTTAATGTCAGGAAATAATAGCGAAAGTTCCTGGGATATGTAATGAGGAAGCAAGGCTTGGAGTATCTAACCCTCACAGGCCAGATAGAGGGAAAGAGAAACAGAGGAAAGTATATCTGACGGGCTTGAGCAAGTGGACAGCCATGTAGGGTTTGGGTGGGGTAACAAAAAAGTATGCTAAGGGCCACTAAAGATAGGGATATGTAGAAGGTCATGTTCACCTACATTCTAAAAAACATGGCACATAGAAGAAGGAATATTATTTGCGGATGTGCAGTGGGGTGTAATGGATATCAGCTTGGAATGAGAAACCGGAGACCCGAGTTTGAATTCCAGTTGAATTCATTTCACACAAATACCCTTGGGAAAAGTATTAATCCATCTCTTCTCCCTCCAGCTATGAGTTAAATAGCAGGACAGATTGAGTTGTATAGCCTTGTTTGGTAACCAATCTACTACAGAAAGTAATGGCAACATACTGTGGGAAAATTTTCTGTCTAGTCAGTCATGTCTCAAAAGCGGCATGATCACCCAAGCATGTATTATGTATGGCACTTAACTGACTGAAATATTATTAATAAGCTAGCCACTTTCCAAGTTTAATTTATTTTGAGAAACATTCAGTGAGATCACAGAATTCCAAATAGCGGAAGCAATAGAAAATCTTTATATCTTCAATGGAATATTCACCAAGAAACTGGAATGGATTGCTTACCAATGTTTTATTCTTGCTCAGTTTAATCAGCTACTGGAGTAAAAGTCCTGATTATTCCAAAGTTTTTGAATAAAAACAGAGAAATGTTTCAACTCAAATCGGCGTAATCAGTGACCTTGAAATTCCCAGAACATTTGAATCAAATCAATAATTTTGGCACAGTGACCAGAGTCGATTGATAAGGGTTGAGATTATGAAATCACTGCACCTGGGCAGCCATCTTGAAAAAAAATGGTTGACTTGCTGTGAACCTGATTGATTTGGAAAAACAGAGGTTTTCTGCTCTCAACACAATTCAATCTTAGTGTGGAAGAAATCTCTGGAAATATTCTGAAAGGCAGATTCAGTAGAAGTGTCACATTACCTGGTATCCTAGGAAATTAATTCATCTGTGACAAAGACAAAAGAACGAGAGTTTGATTGCTTACAACCAGACTTGGAACAAGAAAATTCTATATATACTTTGATTTTATTTTTAGATTATTGGCTTCTATTTATGAGCAAAGATTAAACACATAGAAAGTAGATCTGTTTCCTGTGATATTGAAGCTATATGAACGGTCAGCCTTGTCTGATACAAGGCCAATTCACCAACATAGATGACAATTCCCACAACTTAAGTCTTTATCAGAAGGTTATCAGCAGGTGGATTTGCGGAAGAAATTTATTAATAGAAAAGAATAACGAATTGGTAGAAGTTAATATTCAATGAGAAACAGTATTAAGAAGTTGAGGGTATCAAGAGTTTGTAGTAGTAACTTGTGTGTATGTATGAGTGTTATCATTGAGTAGGAATGTCTTTGAAGTATTCGCTCAGTTTTAAAGGTTCCATTTGGTTATCAAGTATAAAAAGAGACAGACAGGTGAAGGATGAAGAGGAAGGAGGTGAGAGAGAAAAAGAGAAATAATAATAATGATCGCTTGACGTTTGTCAAGAGTACATGTTACTTATGCTCATCTTCTTCTCTTTGGTGACAGTCGAATTTGCTCTGTCTTTTATTTTGTTTGTGGGGCTCGAAAAGGTCATTTGGGAATTCACTCCCAAATGTGATTCTAGCCTTTCCATTGAACGACAAACAAACTTTGCGGCAACTCACAAAAAGGTCCATAAAAAAGAATTTGTTTTTGAAAATTGAAGATTATTTAAATTTTGTTTTTAGATGTTTCCTAGTTTTCTATTGGGCAAAAAACATTTTGTATCAAGGTGTGAAATTTAACAAGCTTTGTATGTGCTAAGCAAAGGTTTTGTAAATTCGAGTAAATTTGTTTGTTTCTAACAAAATCAATGAGTCCATGCTTAGCATTTGAATTTTAAATCTAGGTTTTGTTTTGTTCACTATAATATTATTAATAGGATTTATTTGAAAAACTACATTAATACTTTTATTTAGTGTAATGATTATTTTTTAAAGCAATAAAAAATTGACACAGCAAAATGAAGCCAGTACACCATCATAAGGTTTTGTTTTTTTATCTCCTTGCAGTTACTATATCTAAATCTAAATCTATCTAAACTTATTTATAAATGGAACTTTGTATGTGTGTGTGTCTGTTACCTATAGACTCTGAAATGGCTGAACTGATTTTCTTGAAAATTTACACAGTTCTACTATAAGCATCTGCGCGTGTTCTTAGCTAGGTTTTGTGTCAAGGTACCTCCGATAAATATCGAAAATCAAAAAAATTGGGTTAGAGAAAGAGCGGTCTGATTTTAATCAAATTTGATACACTCATAGACAATATTCAAAGGTTTCAAGGTTGCAGTTCTTACAATCGTGCAGAAAATCGATTATATATATATAAATAAAAGGCAAGATGTTTGTGTGTCTGTCTGTTTATCTGCCTGTATGTATTTTTTCAGCCCTTTTATTTTAGTTTTTGCTTCAGGTTTGGCTCTAAATAGGTATAATTATAGTTCTTAGTCTCAGCCATGATACCATTTACTCAGAGGACTTATTTAGCCATAAAAATTCAGTTTACAGCAAATAAAACTCATTCGATATTGGTTCCAAGAAATCAAAATTTGACTTACATCCATTCATTTTTCTTTCAGTCTACAGTTTTGCTTTAACTGGAAACAACTATTGCTTTTTAGTCTTCTGTGCCAACATCCAAAGAGTGTGAGCTCCAGGACCAATGATTAGTTTTAAAGCTTTCATTACACCCAAGCAACGCCAGGATATACTGCTAGTCAGTTATAGTTATAAAAAATGTGTCATACATACTTATATATAATTTAAAAATCTGTTACTAGTATCATATAAAAGACTTGTTGTCTGGCAAGGTCATCAGATTCCTAAACCAGATTGCCTGCCAAGCTTTTCTGATAACTAGAGCAGGTAAGCATCAAGGACAAGTGAACCATCTAACACAATAAGGTTTGTTGGGCTCCATAGCCAGGTATACAATCAATGTCATCTTGACATGCCGACATTGGTGACAGAGCTTCCTAGACTGAAGTAAATACTGAGGATCAAAAGTGTGTCAAAAGCAAGTCTTTTGATTAGAGTTCACTAGCAGTAACGGACACACACACGCACACACACACGCACACAGACACACACACACATCCACACCCCCCCCACACACACACAAAGTTCCATTTATAAATAAGTTTAGATTTAGATTGGCTGTAGTTTAACCTGGAGACTAATTAGATTCGCCAGGTCTGATTGCCAAAGACACACTCAGCAAGTGAATACGTCTCTGGTTTTTCAATTCAGATGTTGGGAGGGAACTTTTCATGGAGTCAGCTGTGTAGTGACTCAATGACCACACCCAATCATGAAATTGATGATTTTCAACATAAACAAACTATATATTTTAGGGAGAAGGGCATATGAACGAACCTCGATGTCTTTCATTTTTAACTCGTATTTTGTTACAGTATGTTACCAAATATAGTCTGCATGTTATACTTTGAAAACAACAAATCTATTATATATATAATGTGAATGTGTTGTTAATGATTGTTTTAACCCTGTTTAAGGGATCACAAATAAAAACAGGAACACAGGATTAGTGTAAACAATTGTATTAACAAAATAATGGGTAAAGGTACAATATGCCAGCTTGTTTGTCTAGCTGACGAGCAAGCAGTGTTGGATATCAAAGTCTCTGTTCGGTAAGTCACTCTATGGGTGTCTAACTCATACCAGAATAGTGCTCTCCGGTGACTACTAGTCACATGGTATTTATGCAGGTTGAGTTAGTCCATTACTATGTTAATGGGTAGTTCTGCCACAACAATGATGTTACTACAAATTTCATCAGAAATAAAGGTAGAGGTATTTTCAGTGGTCAGGAATTAAGACAAACATTATTGATGTAATAAGGCTATTACATTCATTCTCAAATAAATTGCAATCTATTATTACTATTGATATGCATTGAACATCAGGAAAATGTTTTGTCACTGATCAAGAAATTTTTTTGTCACTGGCCAAATATACATTGCTAACAAAATAGAACCATTATGAGCATCATTATAAATTGTTTTACTATATCTTCTATGTGCCCTGTCTTTTCAGGATGTAGGCGATCATGGTTCTCCATATCTTCCTATCTCTCGTAGCTCTTAGTATGTTTTCTTTTGTTACCCTTGTTCCGTCATCCACCTGATCAGGCCCTTCAAATATGTTATCTGCTGTCTTCCTCTGTCTTTTTTTCCCTCTATTTGACCTGTCAGTATCAGGTTCTCCAAGCCCTCCTTCCTCATTGCATGTCCAAGAAACTTCAGTTGTCTCTTTCTGATGCTCACTATTAATTTTCTTTTCGTTTCCATTCTTTCCAAAACCTCATCATTGCTCGCATGCTCGGTCCACAATATCTGCAGCATCCTTCTGTAGAACCACATTTTCGCTGCTTTAAGTTTTTTTCTCATTTTCGATGATATTGTCCAGCATTCACTGCCGTATTGAAGAACTGACATCAAATAGCAATCTAGCACTCTCTTCTTTGTTTCTAGTGAACTTTTCCTGTGTCTTAGTACTTTACTCAGCTTCTGGAATGTGTCCTTTGCCGTGCCAATTTGCCTTTGGATTTCTGTGTCACACTTTCCATCTGCTGTTAAAAATAAAAAATAAATCCACTGTCAATTGTCAAGAATTAATCATCACTGACAGAATACGTCTATCATAGGAATATTATAATGACACTGCTAATGGCCTTATGGGTGAAATACACTAGAATAAAGTTAAAAAGTTGTCAAGCATTTTTATTATAAGATAATAAAAAAAATATCAAGTATTTTTATCAAAGTAAGTATTTATCAATTATCTTTATTGTAGTAAGTATTTGCCAAATATTTTTACTATCATAATGCAGTTGTCAAGCATTTTTATTATAGAATGTGTTTATCAAGTATTTTTATCATAGTATTTGCCAAATATTTTTACTATCATAATGCAGTTGTCAAGCATTTTTATTATAGAATGTGTTTGTCAAGTATTTTTATCATAGGATTTGCCAAATATTTTTACTACAGAAATGCAGTTGTCAGGTAATTTTATTATAATAAAAATGCTTGACAACTTCATTCATGCAGTTAATTATTTGCCAAGTATTATTATTTTAGTGTGTATTTATCAAGTACTTTTGCTACAGAAATACAGTTAAGTATTTTTTTACTATAGAATGTATTTAGAAAGTATTTTTTTACTATAGAATGCATTTGTCAAGTATTTTTTACTATAGAATGCATTTGTCAAGTATTTTTTACTATAGAATGCATTTGTCAAGTATTTTTTACTATAGAATGCATTTGTCAAGTATTTTTTACTATAGAATGCATTTGTCAAGTATTTTTTACTATAGAATGCATTTAGCAAGTATTTTTACAGTAGAATGCATTTGTCAAGTATTTTTTACTATAGAATGCATTTATCAAGTATTTTTTACTATAGAATGCATTTGTCAAGTATTTTTTACTATAGAATTGCATTTATTTTTTCAAGTATTTTTTACTATTTTTTAGAAAATGCATTTATCAAGTATTTTTTACTATAGAATGTATTTATCAAGTATTTTACTATAGAATGCATTTATCAAGTATTTTTTACTATAGAATGCATTTATCAAGTATTTTTTACTATAGAATGCATTTGTCAAGTATTTTTTACTGTAAAATGCATTTGTCAAGTATTTTTTACTATAGAATGCATTTGCAAGTATTTTTACAGTAAAAGTGCATTTGTCAAGTATTTTTTACTATAGAATGCATTTGTCAAGTATTTTTTACTATAGAATGCATTTATCAAGTATTTTTTACTATAGAATTCATTTGTCAAGTATTTTTTACTATAGAATTCATTTGTCAAGTATTTTTTACTATAGAATTCATTTGTCAAGTATTTTTTACTATAGAATTCATTTGTCAAGTATTTTTTACTATAGAATTCATTTGAATCAAGTATTTTTTATTTTTTACTATAGAATTCATTTGTCAAGTATTTTTTACTTTAAAATGCATTTGTCAAGTCTTTTTACAGTAGAATGTATTTGTCAAGTATCTTTTACTATAGAATGCATTTATCAAGTATTTTTTACTATAGAATGCATTTGTCAAGTATTTTTTACTATAAAATGCATTTGTCAAGTATTTTTTACTGAAAATGCTTTGTAAGTATTTTTTTAGAATGCATTTAGCAAGTATTTTTACAGTAGAATGCATTTGTCAAGTATTTTTTACTATAGAATGCATTTGTCAAGTATTTTTTACTATAGAATGCATTTATCAAGTATTTTTTACTATAGAATGCATTTATCAAGTATTTTTTACTATGAATGCATTTGTCAATAACTATAGAATGCATTTGTCAAGTATTTTTTACTATAGAATGCATTTGTCAAGTATTTTTTACTATAGAATGCATTTGTCAAGTATTTTTTACTATAGAATGCATTTGTCAAGTATTTTTTACTATAAAAGAATGCATTTGTCAAGTATTTTTTACTGTAAAATGCATTTGTCAAGTATTTTTTACTGTAAAATGCATTTGTCAAGTATTTTTTACTGTAAAATGCATTTGTCAAGTATTTTTTACTGTAAAATGCATTTGTCAAGTATCTTTTACTGTAAAATGCATTTGTCAAGTATCTTTTACTATAGAAACACATTTGTAAATATATTTGTGAGACAACTTTCCATTTGCTAATGTGCTAACTATTGAAAAGTACTTAATTGTTTTCTAATATCAATTCTCTTTTGTAATAGAAAATACTAGATAATCTCCTCACAGATAAAGAGAAGATAAGGTAACAGATGTGGTTCTACAGAGAGATGCTGAGAATATTATAGATTATGTGAATAGTGAGGGAGTTTTCAGGAAAATGGAAATCAAACGATGCTTATGTTTAGAATCAGTAAGAGGGGTTGAAATTTCTAAAATGCACAACAAGAAAAGAGGGCTTGGAAAATTTGACACACACAGGTCATGTTAAATGCAAGGAGGAGAGAAGAAAGCAGTAACTACGTAATATGTTTGTGTAAATGAGTTTCAAAACGGGGAGTAGGGGAGATGGAAAAAAGACAAAGTTTACTGCCTTACAAATGATAGGAAGTTGTGAAGAATCCTGACCACTTGCCTCCTGAAGAAACATGGCACATTGAAGAAGTTATCATTCTTAGAATTAATATCATCTTTGTTACATTATTCTTTTGGCTGGTGAGTTCTTCAGACTTCTTCATGCTGTCTTACATTTTAGAAAAGTTATTCATATTAGTTATTAACTAGCAGTATAGCCCGGCGTTGCTTGGGTGTAATAAAAGCTTTAAAACTAATCCATGGTCCTGGAGCTCAGACTCTTTGGACATTGGCACGGAAGACTAAAAAGCAATAGTTGTTTCCAGTTAAATCAAAACCGTAGACTGAAAGAAAAATGAATGGATGTCAGTCAAATTTTGGTTTCCTGGTATCGATATCAAATGAGTTTTGTTTTTTTTTTGCTGTAAACTGAATTTTTAAGGTTAAATAAGTCCTCTGAGTAAATGGTATCATGGCTAAGAACTACAATTTTACCTACTTAGAGCCAAACCCGAAGCAAAAACTAAAATAAAAGGGCTGAAAAAAATACAGACATAGAGGCAAATAAACAAACACACACAAACAGCTTACTTATATATATATATGTGTGTGTGTGTGTGTGTGTTATCAATTTTCTGCACGACTGTAAGAACTGTAACCTTGAAACTTCTGAATATCGTTTCTTATGTCTTTGTCTATGAGTCTATTTGATTAAAATCGGACCACTCTTTCTATAACCTGATTTTTTTTAATTATCAATTTTCGATATTTATTGGCGGTACCTCAACACAAAACCTAGCTAAGAACACTCGCAGTCGCTTATAGTATAACTGTGTAAATTTTCAAGAAAATCATTTCAGAGTCTAGTGGTAACAGACACACACACACACAAAGTTCCATTTATAAATAAGTTTAGATGATGTTTGTGCAAAAATACCTTTGAGAAAGGCATGAGTCCAGCTCTATCCTTCCAGCTATGGATAAATTACAGGGTGATTGGTTTCTATGGCCTTGGTTGGTAACCAGTCTATCACAGAAGTAAATAGCAACCTACTATGGGAAAATCTCCTGCTTAGTCAGTCATGGATTGAAAGAGACATGATCACCTCAGCATATTTTACTTATGGCACTTAGCTGACTGACAGACATATAGAAAACAATGGGATAATCTGCACGTGTTGACCATCAATTTTTCAGTAAGTAATATTCAGCAACCTCTTAACATGAACAAGGTGTGCTGTAGGTAGTAATTGCTTACACTGCTATGATTGGTAGCATACTTGTATTTATAATTAACTCTAGTCCTGGCTTTTAAACAAAGTGTCTTCTCACCAGATCTATTCAATCTATACAGCAAGACAATTCTGAGAGCTCTACCAGGATTCATCATTGGCAGCTGCAATCTGAACAATATAAGATACACAAATGATACAGTGCTGATAACAGATACAGAAAAAAATTGCAAGACCTCCTACAGAAAGTAGTTAAAGAAAGTGCAAAGAAAAGACTACATATCAACTACAAGAAAACTGAATGCATGGTCATCAGTAAAAAGAGGAGCCCAAAATGCCAACTACAAGTTGGTGATACCAAAATCAAATTTTTTTTTTTAATCGTATCACCCCAAGCAAGGTGCAGGGGTCTACGTAATAGTGAAAAGATTGGAAAAGAGAAAGCCAGAAACTACATCCTAAACAGGGAAAAAAAGAGAAAGCCGGAAACCACATCCTAAACAGGGAACAAGGGATGAGCCTCTTAACCTGTTCAATAGACGTGGGTGGAGTGTGAACTGGGTGATAGATAGATCTATCTACTCCAATTGAAAAAAAAAAACAAAGTGAGAAGATTGGAAAAGAGAAAGCCGGAAACCACATCCTAAACAGGCAACAAGGGATGAGCCTCTTAACCTGTTCAATAGACGTGGGTGGAGGCAGAAATTTAAATACCTGGGAAGTGCTCTAGCAGAGAGCGGATAGTGTGATTCTGAGATCCAAAGGCATATTGTCATGGCCAAAGATGCATTCCAGAAACTGAATAGAGTATTAAGAGACAGGAAAATTTCACTGGAAACAAAGAAGAGAGTGCTGGATTGTTATGTAATGTCTGTCCTTGAATGATGGACAACCTCATCAGTGGTAAAGGAAAGACTTGAAGCAACTGAAATGTTGTTCTCGAAGAGGATGTTGAGGATACCATGCATGGAACAGGTGAGTAATGACAAGATTTTAAAGAGGATGGACATAAGAAGGAAAGTGGTATTTCACACCAGGAAAAGACAGCTGAAGGTTTTTGGTCTTGTAATGAGGAAGGTTTGGGAAAGACTTAAAAGTAATCAAGAATCTTTACTGGCAGCAAACCGCTTGTATATGGACAGGTCATGAATTCAGCAGATATACAAAGATAGAAAGGGGCATAAGTAAAAGGATGTCTTTTCACTGGATCTGTTCAACTTGTACAGTAAGAATATTTTGAGGATCCTAGAAGTTATGCCTGGATTCATCATCGGAGGCCACAATTTAAACAACCTAAGGTATGCAGATGATACAGTGCTGATAGCAGACACAGAAAGAAAACTACAAGACCTTCTACAGAAGGTAGCTGAAGAGAGTGACAAGAAAGGACTACAAATAAACTACAAGAAAACTGAATGCATGGTCATCAGAAAAAAGGGCAGCCCAATATGTCAAATACAGGTTGGGGATACTAAAATCAAGCAGGTACCAAAATTTAAATATCTGGGAAGTATTCTAACAGAAGACAGAAAGTGTGACACAGAGATCCGAAGATGAACTGGCTTGACAAAGAACACAATCCAGAAGCTGAGTAAAGTATAAAGACACAGGAAAATTCACTAGAAACAAAGAAGAGAGTACTGGATTGCTATGTGATGTCTATTCTTCAATATGGCAGTGAATGCTGAACAATATCATCAAAGATGAAGGAAAAACTTGAAGTAACTGAAATGTGACTCTACAGAAAATCCTGCAAATATGATGGATCGAGCATGTGAGCAATGATGAGGTTTTGGAAATGATGGAAACAAAAATGAAATTAATATTGAGCATCGGGAAGAGACTGCTGAAGTTTCTGGGACATGCAATGAGAAAAGAAGACTTGGAGAACCTGATACTAACAAGTCAGATAGAGGGAAAAAGAGATAGGGAAAAGAAGCGGATAACATATTTGAAGGACTTAATCAGGTGGATGATGGAAAGAGGGTTGCATGGTGTAACAGAAAAAGGCGTGCTAAGAGCCACCAGGGATAGGGAGATGTGGAAAGCCATGATTGCCTACGTCCTGAAAGGACAGGGTACGTAGAAGAAGAATGAGGAAAGTGGGCTTGGAGAACCTGATGCTCAAAGATGACTAGAGGGGAAGAGAGACAAGGGAAAGCAATGCATGACATAATTGATGGACTTCGGTAGATGGATGGTGGAGTGAGGATTGAATGGGATAGCAGGAGAAGAGTTATTAAGAGTAACAAGGGATTGGGAGATGTGGAGTGCCATGATCGCCTATTTCCCGAAAAGACATGGCACATAGAAGAAGACAAGGGTCTCTCATGTTGTAAGGAATAAACAGTTGGTATCAATGCAATAATGGTTGGACTAGTTTACAATCACGGCCTACAGATAACGACCATCCATCTTTTTAATCAACACTAACAGAATTATAAAAATAAGAAGCAGTTATCATTTCAATACCTAAAATTTATTATATATTATCAATATCAAGTATAGAGTATGTATGTATGTATGTATGCCGCATTCACCCTAGTCGGGTTGAGCGGGCTTCCTCCCTGGCGGAGCAAGTCTCATTGGGATTTGTTTAAGGGCAGGGTCCCAAGTCCTACCCTGATATATATATTATCAATATCAAGTATAGAGTGCATGTAAATAACATATCACTCAATAAATCACGGGCCTAACTAACAAAATAACAACTTTTAGGCAAAATTCAACTTTATTCATCAACATAGTCTCCTTCTAGGGTAATACACTGATTCCAATGCTTCTTTAACAATTCAATGCCTTTTTCAGAGAACGATTTATCTTTTGCCTCAAAATATACCTCAGTTTCCGATATCACTTCATCATTGGAGCCAAATCTCTTTTTCTGGAGCATTCTTTTGAGGTCGGCAAACAGCCAGTAGTTGCTGGGGGCCAGATTTGGAGAATAGGGTGGATGCAAAAGCAATTTGAAGTGCAATTCATGTAGTTTTGCTATCATTGCGATCAACTTATGGCATAGTGTGTTGTCTTGGTGAAAGATCCCTTTTTTCTTTATTTGTGACTGTTTTTTGGCAATTTCTTCCTTCAAATGCATCGATAATGCTATTTAATATTTCCTCCTTTCTCAATGTAATTGATGAACAAAATCCCTTGCACATCCAAAAATAGAGAAGCCAAAATCTTGCCTGCTGATGTTTGAGTCTTTAGTCACTTTGGACAGCTTTCACCTGCTGCTGTCCACTCAGCTGACTGCTGATTTGACTCTGGAGTAAAGTGGTGGATCCATGTTTCATCTATTGTCAAATATTTATGCAAAAACTCCTTGCTTGTTGCATTGAAACAGTTGCAAACAACACTCTGAATCATCTACGCATTGTTGTTTTTGATTGACTATGAGCAAACAAAGCACCCACTTTGAAAAAAAGCTTTCTAACTGACAAATGTTCATGCAAAATGGTGTATACACTGCCTTCTGATATGTTCAATTCCTCTGGTATCTAACGCAACTTTAATTGACAATCAATCAGACAAAACGAGTTTGGATTTATTTTGTGTTTTCTGGGACAACTGCTGCTTGAACAGTATTTTTTCCCATCAGAAAGCAATGCTTTGTCAACATCAGAAATTCAGATTTTTCAATTACTTTGAAAATTGGCAACAGTACCTTCACCTAAATAACTGTAATTTGTAAACTAATAATTCGAATGGTCCCAAATTTTGTCACATGCCATTTGAAGGTTAGTACTTCATAAAAATCATATGGATTTTTTATTAGTGATATCAGCTACATATCAGGCCCAGTATAACACAATCCCTGGCTGAGTCCAGCCAACCTTTCTGAGCTTTGATTGATTTTGCCTGCATTGTGTTATTGATCTCAGATTAGCCAAAGCAGGATTGCTTGTTATCACTTGATGAGTTTGACCCAGACACATAAGGGATTGATATATGATGAAAATCAGATTTAAGTAGATTCATATATATTTATATATATCAAATAAATACAAGATTACAAGCAAATCAAAGTTAAGTGATGAAAAAATATCAGCCGGCTGGTAATTCAGTAGCACGTTAATATTTGTACTCTGTCATCACCACAGGATAGTGGTTTGCTCAAATTGCAGCTTGCCAAATTTGGACTGACCGTCTCTTGCAAAATCTCTGGTGACAGGCTATTTCAGCTTGTCAACATCAATTCATCGCTGGTCCTGACTCACTGAATTTTGTTTTCCACACCTGTTTTATAAAAAGATGAAAAACTGGGATGTTGAAGTTAAGGAGTGGATTGCTATTTCCCCCTCTCTATATACATCTTAGCATCTCAAAATGTAAGTAATATCATTTAACCGTTTTGACTTTCAAGAGAAGGAAAGAAACCTTACTCCCTTCTATTGCCTGCCTGTTCCTGTCAGCTGTCCTGGTAATCAGTAAACAAGAAATCCTCAAGGCCTTATTTTGACTGAGGGTCACATATTGTCAAAACCCATTTGACAATATTTTGACGACACTTAGATAACGAGCTTTGATAAATTCACTTACTTATCCAACAAAAGCAATTCTGCACTCACTGTATCTGGGAATCTGTATTTTCCACTTTTTTTATCACTTCGGCTACTTTTCCCAACAAAAAATAATTGTGCTCTCCAAATTTTAGAGAATTTTCTTATCCTGAAAATCACGTAAAATTAATACCAGCCTTCTGAAAATAGGGTTACATGAGGACTTATTGAGTGATGTGTTTTTATATATATATATATTGATTGATTGTTTACTTACTTAATTTTTGGTCATAAAATAGACCAGTGCACATTTGTATTAAAGTGTTCAATACAATTATAACGTTATTATTTCTTGTAATTTTAAAAATTGCACATTCAAAAGTACCCTGTCACATGAACATTAAAAAAAACACTGTTACGTGAGCCTTCTTAAAAAAAAAAAAGAAGATAAATGCAAAAATCAGTTATTGAAAATTGCCTGAAGATACCACACATGGTAGAAACCTAGGTCGCGTAATAACTCATTTACAAATGGAATATATATATATATATATATATAAAGGAAAAGTGCTCAATAATGGCGAGAATCAATTTATATAGACTGTATGGACATAGGAATCAACATGATCTATTGATTGCTTAAGGTATGAAACTGCCAGTGACCATGCAATGTTGATTTCTATGTACACACACACACACACACACTTTCTCTCTCTCATTCTCTCCCTCTCTCTCTCTCTCTCTCTCTCTCTATATATATATATATATATATATATAATTCCACACTGTAAGTGCTATTGATAAAAAAACACTGCTCATGGTAAAATCACAGAGTTAACATTCATACTAAGATATATATATATTTTTGATAATCATGTCGCCCCAAGCAAGGCATTTTTACTGCCACTGTTGAGCAGGGTGTTACATGGGAAGAATGTTATGCGAAAGAGTACCAGGTTACAGAGGGTGTCAGAAATAGAGTATGAGAAGGAAGAGAATACTGATGAGTGGGGTGGACGGAGAAAAAAAGCATGAGGGAGAGGATGTTAGTTAGACAGGAGATGGCAATTGACTTTACAATTGAATTCTTGAAGATTGTAGCTGTCGGGAAAGCAAGTAAGTGGAAGGGAATTCCACAGGTGGGAAGTGCAAGAAAAGAAACTGATGGAGTAGAATTTGCGTTTACAATTTATCGGTTTCACAGTAAAAGGGTGGGACTTAGTTGCTAATCTTGTGGCTCGAGGAAATTCATATATAGGAGGTACCAGTGAGCTAAGTTCATTGGAGCATAAGCCGTGAAAGTATTTGTAGAAGAGACACAGAGAAGCCATACTACATTGGTAAGAAAGTGACTGTATCCTAGCTGCCAAGTCGGGATCGATCACATTACAGATTCTCCATGGGATTTTCTCAGGGACACCTTGGTGAATAGCAGGAGCACCCGACCAGATATGGCAGATGTGTTAATAGTTGTACTGAAAAATTAATATTTTGGCAAGTAGGCTGGGTCAAGAAATATTCAACATAGACTCGTGCTATATATATTTGTAGAAGAGACATAGGGAAGCCACACTGCATTAGTGAGAAAGTGGCTGTATCCTAGCTGCCAAGTTGGGATTGATCACATTACAGATTCTCCATTGGATTTGGTCAAAGACACCTAGGTGGATAGCAGGAGTACCCAACCTGATATGGCAGCAATACTCAATACACGGGCGGATGGTACATTTTTATACTTGTATGTGCAGTTGTGTGCATATGTATACATGTTAAATTATTTACTTGAACAGGTTAGGTGTCTAATCTTTTCCATTTTGTCTGATGTAATCTCCGGCCTTCCTTATAGCTATTCATATTGTTTAATCTTTAAACAGAACATCATATCTTGTCCAGTTTTGTTTTTCTTCCTAATCTTCACCAGCATCACATGAATAAGTTTGTCATTTAGAGAAAATAGTTGTGCTATTGTCTTATTTCCATTTTCCTTCATCTTCATCTATTTTTCGTACCATCCTATGAAAAAGCCATTTACTTCCATTTTTATTTTATTATTTGTCAGGGTAGGATTGAAGTGAAAAAGGGGGAAGAGGAAGCGATAATCTGGTTGTTAGACAATTTAATGACTTCTAATAGTGACCAATGACATTTGCAATTGCCACTTGGAAAGAGGTTAGGTTACTGAATTTAGTCCTTTCATTAGTCTAATTAGACAGACCACACCTGTGGTATCTTTAAATTGAAGTCATTTGAATCAAGGATAAAGTTGCAGAAAGTTCAATGATGCATGATGGGAAATAGCTTTGGAAAGAGCAAAGTGAAAAAAAATGTCTCAAAACTTAACATTCAAAATACAAATAAAACAAACTGTGTCTAATGTCAGACTGCTCAACCTGACATACCCTTTTCTATATTAACTGTCTCCCAAAAGGAATTTCTAACATTTTGTTTGCTTTTATGAGAGACAAATATTCATTGACAGCACTGTATAGCCAGGTTTTAGATTTTAGAAGTTGATGCAAATTTAAACATTTTAGATTAGACCCATTAATGCCTGCTATGAAATCCAGTATTAATTATAGAGTTTTAAAAATCTAGCATTAATTATAGGATTCTAAAAATAAAATTAAGCATTAATCATAGGGTTTTTAAAATCCAGCATTAATTATATTGTTTTAAAAATCTAGCATTGATTATAGGATTCTAAAAATAAAATAAGCATGAATTATAGGGTTTTAAAAATCTAGCATTGATTATAGGGTTTTAAAAATAAAATCCAGCATTAATTATAGGGTCTTAAAAATCCAACATTAATCATTAATTATAAAGTTTTAAAATAATAACCCTAAAAAAAATGTAGTATCAACAGAAACAAAGCAATCAAGCATTCGACTTTGCATGGAACACTGTTATCATAACTGGTCAGGCGCCCCTGCTGTTCATCTCAATGTTCTCGACAAGTTCCAAAGAGGAATCTGTAATGTGATTGGTCCGGACCTGGTAGTTTGACTACAGCCACTTTCTCATCAGCGGGATGTGGCTTCCCTCTGTCTTTTCTATAAATATTCTCATGGCTTCTACTCTGACGTTTAGAATTGTTGTCTTTGAAAAATTTTATTAGATCTTTATTAAGTTTGTTCAATTTTTTATGAACTAGTTTGGTGAGGATTATCAATCCATCATCTCAGTAATGTCTAGTGTTACATAAATCAAAAATATACCTAAAATTCTAGCGCCAAAAGAGTCCAACTAAATTGCAGGCCCCTGCAGAATCATACACTTTCATAGAGATGCAGAAATCAGGGTTTTTTTTTCTAGTCCACAAGCATTTATTGTAAAATAAAATGGATTTTTGAGCCTGTTTGATGATGTTGATGTTGTGGTCATTGAGCAGTAATTTTAGCCAAATTTAAGGCTGCGGTTAAGTTTTTCAATATAGACAGGTAGAAATCACAAATATTTTTTTTTCTTTATTTTATAATCATATCGCCCCAAGCAAGACATTATACCGCCACTGTTGGGCAGGGGGTTACATAGGAGGAAAGTTATGAGAAAGGGATGTCAAGAAGTGGGTAAGAAAAGGCTAAATGTAGCCATAAAGTGAGGGATCAGTTTATATATTGATTGTAATGTAGAATTGAGTCACCACTTTATAGCTGCATCATAATAGTATAGAATTTTTTTCTTTTTTTTATAATCATATCGCCTCAAGCAAGGCCACTGTTGGGCAGTGGGTTACATAGGAGAGAAGTTATGAGAAAGAGTGACAGGTTATAAGGGGTGTTAGGAAGTGGGTAAGAGAAGAATGAATGTGGCCATAAAGTGAGGGATCAGTTTATATATTGATTGTAATGTATAATTGAGTTGCCACTTTATATCCACATTATAATAGTATAGAATTTTTTATTTTTTTATAATCATATTGCCTCAAGCAAGGCATTACACTGCCACTGTTGTGCAAGGGGTTACATAGGAGGAAAGTTATGAGAAGGAGTGACAAAATACAAGGGGTGTCAGGAAGCGGGTAGGAGAGGGATGAGAATACTGCAGAAATGAGATGAGAGCCTGAGAGAGAGGACACAAGTTAGTGAGATAGGAGATGACTATTGACTTTACATTTAAATTCTTGGAGATTGTAGCTGTCGAGGAAGCAAGTAAATGGAAGGGAATTCCACAGGCATAAGTGCGAGAAAAGAAGCTGCTGGAGTAGAATTTATGTTTACATTTTATTGGTTTCACAGTAATAATGGTGGGACCTAGTTGCTAATCTTGTGGCTGAATCAAGCTGAATGAAAATGCAATCACTTTTATTTTTTATTTTTGTGAACCAATCAATTGCCTTGGTTGTTTTCTTCCATTGGTTCATATCTAAGGCATTCTTAGTGAATGTGGAAACTCTTTAAAAAATAATTTTGCTAATTTTAATTATGTAGTTTTTTTTTAAGAGTTTAATATTCTGTATTATGGGTTGTTTATGAAATTGTGTTTGTGGTTTTTGATTGTGAAGAATGCATATTGCTTATGTAAAATTAGTACTTTATCATCTATTTTAGTTTCTTTCCTCGCACTTCCCGACTGTGGAATTCTCTTCCAAAGGATTGCTTCCCCTATGGCTACAATCTCCAGGAGTTTAAATGTAAGGTCAATAGACACCTCCTAACACACTAACCTGCTCCCATTCTATCAAACACTCTTCCCATCTGCCCAACCCTCATCCTCGGTATCCTTACTCATCTGTCACCTTCCTCCTGACATTCCCTATGTCTAACCACTCCTTCTCTTTACCTTCCCCTATGTAGCCCATTCGCAATAGTGGCAGTGGAATGCCTTGCTTGGGGTGAGATGATTAAAAAAAAATATATATATATAATTTTTGCTGATTTCACAGAGAATGGCTTTGTGGTATGTCTCCACATTAATAAAATAAAATATTGCTGGCTTCTCTTGTCCGATTTAATAATCATTTTATCAGACTGTTCAAATTTATATATGTCTATCTGCATTGTTTTTTGTAGCTTGTTGGTGGTATTACAGAATTTAATTTTGTTAATTAGAGTAACTAATTCATATTCAAATTTCAATATTTCAATAATCACTAGTCAGGTGGTTGGGTTTTTAGAGAAAAGTCTTTGTTATCTAGGATATATATATATCTATCTATCTATCTATCTATCTATCTATATATATATATCAACACCTCCACTGACATACTTCAATGCCTATAATCGATGGGAGAGGTCATAGTTATTATACTTACCCCCTACACCATAGTAGCAGCAGTTTCCAGACCAATCCCTCATGCCACTATACACTCAATTGACCAAAAACCCACTACCACCATTCCTTCTCGGCCTACAGCCATGTGCGACACAAAAAATGGACCTGTCTAATTTTCTCTGTATAACTCCACTCTGTTAATAATAATTTAAATGTTCTATGCTCACCGAACATTAAATGTTCATCCTTTGATAATGGCTTATGTAAGCCAAAAGCTCAGACCTGATAAAAAAAATCAACAATTATTGCGATTTCTTGTCGTCTTTCCATGACAGCACTATCAAGATAATTAGATCATACGAACGGATCTTACACAAAATAATTAGACAGAACTTGTCTATATTATTCAATGAAACCTGTATATACATATAAATATATATATATATACACTGGCCATAATTATTAGGCCACCCCAGTGTTTTAAAAAAATGACGTATTTCATGCTATTTTTGACTATTTATTGCCAAGGGAATAATTGTAGATGAAAATAGAATGGTTCTTTTATTAATACTGCACGATAACATGTGCATCAAATGAATTTATTAATATTTAATAATTACCTAGATTGCAGTTTCATCAATGAAAGAATGAAGAAAATTTAGGGTGATTTGAATGAGTTTGTCTTTGCTTCCTTGCCTTGTAAAACTTCGCAAAGTAATAATAACAAAAGAATCATTGTTTTCATTTAGAATTATCCACTTGGCAATAAATCCTAAAAATAGTATGAAATATATTATTTCTTTTAAAAAACTGGGGTGGCCTAATAATTATGGTTGGTACTGTGTGTGTGTGTGTATATATATATATATATATATATATAATGGTGTCTTTTTTGGCAGCAAAATTTTTTCAAATTTCTGAATTAGTTGTTTCATATTATGAATAAATTTTCCATTGTTTATATTTATGCTGTACAGTCTCTTGTAAAATGATGCATCATTTGTCACAATTTAGTGCACTTCATATGCATGCAGATGAATATATGAAAATAAGCAAAATAATTTGTGCATTGTGGTGCAGTGGATATCAGCTCAGAATAAGAAATCAGGAAGCCAAGTCCGAGTTCCAGTTGAATTCCTTGCATTCACTGACGTGCAAATACTCTTGGGAAAGGTATTAATCCATCTCTTCCCTCCAGTTATGGATTAAATAACAGGACATATTGGGTTTTATAGCCTTGGCTGGCAACCAGTCTATCGCAGAAAGTAATGGCAATCTACTGCGGGATAATCTTCTGCCCAGTCAGTCATGTCGCTTTTAAGATATGATTGCCCAAGCATGTATCACATATGGATCTTAACTGACTGAATATTAACATAAGACAAATTTTAGTAGTCAACACCAAAATTTTATACAGGTCGCAGGTCAAAAACAAACTCCAAATTTTGGAGACTGTTTTAGTAAGATAAGCAGCCAACATAAATAAAAATCTTTTTCCATCGAAGGATCATATTTTGAAAAGTTTTTAAAGGAAAAAATAAATAAAATGCACATAAAAATTTCAATTTTACTGTTGGAATGATGTCACCTTGAGTGACTTGAACTTGGGAACTAAAAAAAAAATAGTTTTGTCAATTCACACAGAAGTCCTTGAAAATGAAAATATTAACATTTGAAAGTAGAAAGTCATCAGAAAAATATATTGAATAAAAGTAAATAGAAACTTTGCCAGATTTACTGATAACATAAAACAACTCCTTTAGAAATTTGAAAAATTTAATTAAAAAAAAAAACTGATAAATAAAAATTGTCATTATCATATTACCAAACATTATATATATTTAGTGCAAATAATTTCTCACTTTAATTAAACAGGCTCATGCTGACTTTGAAGTTTTTGCAAGAAACCCAACCCCTAATGAGCGAAACATATCATAACAGTGTCTGCACAAAACTTCAAAGTCAATATGAACATGCTCAGTTAAAGTAGCAAATGATTTTCTCTAAAACTATCAACACTTTATCATGACCTTAATATCAAGCACTTTTTGATAAAAAAAACCTGCTTGCCAAAACACCTTTTATCAAAAAAACTACTGAAAAAAACAACAATCTTGGTGCTTAACATTATCACAACTCAACACACACACACACACATATATATATATATATATATATATATATATATATAAAGAATATTATACATAATAAATATTAAACATGTATATAATGAATGAGAATATTATACATATATTATAAATAATAATATTATACATGTGTGTACCCTCGTATATATATTTATAAATTGATCAATCCTGGCTAGAAGCAATTGGATGTCTAACCGTATCGATGAGCTGTGATACAGGGAAACAGATCTGTCTGCAGATGACTATATATATATATATATATATATATATATATATATAGACGAGAAAAAATCGCAAGATCGCCAAGACCCAAGACGGTCTTGGCGATCTTGCGATTTTTTCTCGTGTGTTTTTGCTCTACGTAACTGCCTCTTAGTTAATCCTTTTTGGTTAGTTTAGTATCGAGCACTTTTCTTTCTTTGTGGTTTGTTCTGTTTGAGGGTTTTTTTTTTTGCTGTGAAGTGCTGTATGTATTGTCGGTGCGCCGCAGTTTTCTTTTTTTTTCCCCTCGTTGTCCAAAGCTTTATAGCCGAGGGCGATAACGGAGTTAGATTCTGCCGGTTATTCGTGGTTCTTAAAAATTACTTGTGTAACATTTTAAGATTTGAATACGTACAGAGTCAATTTTATTTTTATTATATATATTTCTATATACACTGTTTGACTTCATTTTGGAAGCCTTCATCAGAAAATTCTTTTCAATCATAAAAATGCAATAAAAACTATGATTGAATAGTGAGATTCTGCGAGGAAAAAGTTGTAGGATAGGAATGGCTTGATCACCGACAAGAACCTCATATGATAGCAATATTCAAGTTTTAGGCTGATTTGACATGGCAGGAGGGGCCAGATACTTTCTAATGTGGTACAAGGAACTGACCATTTTTCTAGAATTTTTATCAATGAATTTAGTCCCAATAAGCATTTAATTCAAGGAGCCTCATGAAGATATTCATAGATCATGACAGAAATGAGAAAATTCAGGATCTACTTGTAAATGATGAAACATTACTTACATTGGTTTTAGTTGTATTGAAACCAGTTTTTCTGCCATTGAGCTGTTAGAGCTCGGTCTGAAGAGAAATCAGCTGCCAGTCTCTGGTCATCTAGATTTTTTAAGGTGTATAAATTCTGGTATCATCTGCATATGTATTTACTAAAGATCTAGGATTGTTTTTAGGCAGATCATTATTATAGATCAGAAAGAGGATTGATGTGCATTGTGGTGCAGTTGATATCAGCTCGGAATGAGAAATCGGGGAGCCAAGTTCAAATTCCAGTCGAATTCCGTGCATTCACTTGCCCACAAATACCCTTGGGAAAGGTATTAATCCATCTCTTCCCTCCAGTTATGGGTTAAATAATAGAATAGATTCAGTTATATAGCCTTGGTCGGCAACCAGTCTACTGCAGAAAGCAATGGGAATCTACAGCGGGATAATTTTCTGCCCAGTCAGTCATGTCTCTTGTGAGACATGATCACCCAAAGCATGTATCACATATGGCACTTAACTGACTGACTGAATATAATAGCTGGAAACATGATTAAAACTTCTATTGGACATAAAGTAGGGGATCGGTTTTCTATTGTTATGAAGTAATAAACTGATCCCCCACTAATTATACTTAATATAACAAAGGTAATATAATCTATATCTTTTCTCTCCAGTTATCAGTTAAATAATAGGAGAAATTGGGTTCTATAGCCTTGGCTGACAACCAGTCTACCACAGAAAGTAATGGCAACCTACTGTGGGATAATCTTCTGCCCAGCCAGTCATGTCTCTTTTCAAGACATGATCGCCCAGACGTGTATCATGTATGGCACTTAACTGACTGACACCTGCATTAATTTCATGAGTAGCAGAAGACTTACCATTAACAATATTTTGCATACACCTCACATATACTTTATTTTCACCAAATATCTTACTTTCTTTCTGACGACTTTCAAATTGTTGAAATTTATATTCTATTAAAGTATTTAAATGAGCATCTCGATTTCAAAATAGACATTAACAAAAGGATGAGCAAAATATAATTGTTTTTCAACAAATATTTGTAATTGCTGTCTATTTCATATCATTACTAATGCCTCATTAAATACAAAAGGAAGGTGGTGTGCCATTTATAAACTTGCAGTATAAACATCTGTTTCGTTGTTTCATTTGTTTGCAATTGAATTTTCCACAAATGAATGAATACAGAGGATAAAAGAAAAAAAAAGATCATATGTTCCTCTTTAGTATTCTGCTAATATTACTCGATTAAATTGCAAGCTAACTTGGTGTTGACATGTCAAACAAAATCAATGTTGCCTTACATATGATAATAAAGAACAAGTTTGCAACTGTAGAAAACCATGTTTGCCTTCTAAATGAAAAATTTCAGGCAATGGGAATCATAACATTAGCCTTTTCCCTACAAGAAAACTTTTGAAATTTGTTGATCATGCAGCCAATAATGTTTTTGGTTGAAATTAGTAAAACCTTTCTGTTAAAACAATTTTCCAGGAAAACAGTCAGTTAAATGCCAAATGTGATACACGCTTGGGTGATCTTGTCTCAAATGAGTCATGACTGATTGGGCAGAAGATTATCCTGCACTAGTTTACCATTGCATTCTGTGGTGGACTGGTTGCCAGCCAAGGCTATAGAACCCAATCTGTCTTATTATTTAACCCATAACTGGAGGGAAGAGACGGATTAATACCTTTCCCAAGGGTATTTGTGCATAAGTGAATGCAAGGAATTCAAATGGAATTTGAACTCGGCTCCCCAATTTGTCATGCCAAGCCAATATTCACTGTACCACAACACCAGGTTTCCAAAATTGCGTAGCTGTTATTACTTTTTTAAAATTGATAGATGTTTCTTTTTTTAATATTTTGTTCCAAATTCTTTTGTTTACTAGCAGTATAGCCCGGCATTGCTCGGGTGTAATGAAAGCTTTAAAAATAATCCATGGTCCTGGAGCTCAGACTCAGCCTAAAAAATATTTGTGTGAAGTTTGGTGAGAATCAGATAAAAATTGTGGATTTGTATAAAGGACAGATAAACAGACACACACACACACACAAACATCTTGCCTTTTATATATATATATATTATTGATTTTCTGCACTATTGTAAGAACCGCAACCTTGAAATTTTTGAATATCATTTCTTATGTCTTTGTCTCTGAGTGTATCAAATTTGATTAAAATCGGACCACTCCTTTTATAACCTGATTTTTTCAATTATCGATTTTCAATATTTATCGGGGGTACCTCAACACAAAACCTAGCTAAGAACACTCACAGATGCTTGTAGTACAACTGTGTAAATATTCAAGAAAATCAGTTCAGCCATTTCAGAGTCTATAGATTTGCTTTGAAATAATAAAATTGCGACAATTTATCAATCGCACCTAAAATATATATATATATATATATATATGCAGTACTGTGCAAAAGTATTAGGACAAGAAATATTTTATCTTTTATGAGGCATCAAAATAAAGTTGAAAATCATCCCTGTTCTAACACTTTTGGACACTAACAGTAATGTGCAAAAGTATTAGGACAGGGGTGATTTTCCTAAAATCCTCACTGAATTTCAAATACAGGGTGAAAAGCAAAGTAAATTGATGGTGTAAAAGAAATGTATTAAAAAGAAGTTACATTTAATTTTTCCTATTTTCTATTAAACAAGTTATTTTGAAATTACTCTATTGAACATCTATGGGATATTTTGGATAAAAAAAATTGATAAATCTAATGTTACTTCGCAAGACACACTTTGAGAACCAATACAAGCTGCTTAGGAGGCGATATCATTAGATACATTGAACAAGTTTGTGATGTCAATTCCTGACAGAATGAAGGCTGTGATCAAAGCAAAAGGCTATTATATTAAATATTAAATTTATTTTGTAACAAGCATTTTTTCTTGTTAAAGCATTTGTTGAGTAAATCAAATGAAATTACTTTAATTCAATTGTTTATTTTCTGTCAATATGTCTCATAAATGATAAAACAGTTCTTGTCCTAATACTTTTGCACAATACTATATATATATATATATATATATATATATATATATATATATATATATTGTTTTATGACCGTAAGATGCCAATGCTGACTGCACAGAATTATCAAAATCCATATGGGAGACAAAAAAATGTAGAACTCTGATATGAGAACTGAGTATAATTAAAAAGAAAATAATCTATGTAACAGGAGAAAAATTTTGCAGATTACATCTGGAAGAAAAAAAAGCCATTGCTATTTGCAAAATTAGTAAGAACTTGTTCAAAGGTTCAGAAAGTCAGTTCTCTGTCCCGGGCCAGGAAGTTTTCCCGTCTTTGAGTCCATCCTGCACATGTATAAATCTACCATTCGCCAGTATATTGAGTACTGCTACCACATCTGGTCAGGTGCCCCTGCTATTCTCCTTGGGGTTCTTGACAAAATCCAATGGAAAATCTGTAATGTGATTGATACCGACTTGGCAGCCTGACTGCAGTCACTCTCTCACCAGCATGATGTGGCTTCCCTCTGTGCCTCTTCTATAAATACTTTCACGGCTTCTGCTCCAATGAACTTAGATCACTGGTGCCCCCTAGGTATGAATTTTACACGAGATACTAGATCAGCAACTAGGTCCCACCATTTTACAGTGAAACAGATAAAATGTAACCTGTAATTTCTACTCTAATAGCTTCTTTTCTCTTACTTCCCGCCTGTGGAATTCCTTTCCATATACTTGCTTCCCCTACAGCTACAATCTCCAGGAATTTAAATGTAAGGTCAATAGACATCTCCTATCACATTAACTCGCATCCATTCTCTCAAACTCTCTTCCCCATCTACTCCACCCCCATCCTTAGTATCCTCATCCATCTATTAACCTTCTCCCGACATTTCCCATAACTAAACTCTCTTTCTCATCACTTTTCCCTTGGAGTAGATAGATCTATCTATCGCCCGGTTCACACTCCACCCATGTCTATTGAACAGGTTAAAAGAGGCTCATCCCTTGTTCCCTGTTTAGGATGTGGTTTCCGGCTTTCTCTTTTCCAATCTTCTCACTTTGTTTTTTTTTTTCAATTGGAGTAGATAGATCTATCGCCCGGTTCACACTCCACCCACGTCTATTGAACAGGTTAAGAGGCTCATCCCTTGTTCCCTGTTTCGGATGTGGTTTCCGGCTTTCTCTTTTCCAATCTTTTCACTATTACGTAGCCCCCTGCACATCAGTGGCGTTACCGCCTTGCTCGGAGTGATACGATTAAAAAAAAAAAAATGTAACACCCCTGTGCAACAGTGGCAGTAAAACTGCCTTGCTTGGGGTGAAATGATTAAAAAAAAAAAGACGAAGAAAGTACAAATGTAAGAAATTTCTTCCTAATGCAATGCAAACCAGGAATTGAAAAGGTAAAAAAGCAAATATTTCCAATTACCAAAGGAAAAAAAAAGAACATTGACATTGTCTTGAAAAAAGTTGTGTATTTTTAAATAAAGGATCAGTCAGTTAAGTGCCATACGTAATACACGCTTTGGGCGATCATGTCTCGAATGAGTCATGACTGACTGGGCAGAAGATTATCCCGCAGTAGGTTGCTATTGCTTTCTGCGGTAGACTGGCTGACAACCAAGGCTACAGAACCCAATTTGTTCTGTTATTTAACTCATAGCTAAAAACCGATCCCCCACTTTATGACCAGTAGAAGCCTTAATCATGATTCTAACTTTTATATTCAGTCAGTCAGTTAAGTGCCATACATAATACACGCTTGGGTGATCATATCTTGAAAGAGATATGACTGGCTAGGGCAGATTATCCCGCAGTAGGTTGTCATTGCTGTCTGCAGTAGATTGGTTGCCAGCCAAGGCTATAGAACTTAATCTGTCCTATTATTTAACCCATAGCTGGAGGGAAGAGACAGTTTAATACTTTTCCCAAGGGTATTTATGCATAAGTGAATGCAAGGAATTCAACTGGATTTTGAACTCGGCACCCAGATTTGTCATTCCGAGTTGATATTCACTGCACCACAATGCATATCCTAAAAAAAATCATGATATAAATAAAGTTGGTTCATAGTCTCATACCAGAAAATTTTTCTCGTCAGAATCCATTTTACACATTTATAAATCTACCATTCCTCTATGCATTGAATAATGATCTGGTCAGTTGCTTGACAAAACCCAAAAAACGGTCTGTAATGTTATTGATCATGACATGGCATCTCGACTTCAGTCACTTTCTCAACAGTGTAACATGGCTTCCCTCTGTCTTTTCTAAAAATATTTTCATAGCAACTGCAAATGATGAGCATTTTTCCCTTATGCCCTGACTACATGAATTTAAGGATGCTACTAGATTGGCAACTAGGTCTCACCATGTTACTGTTGAACTAGCTGGATACAATCGCCACTTTTACTCTTATAACTTTTTTCTTGCACTTTCTGAATGTGGAACTCGCTCCAAATTTCTTGTTTCCCTGCTAATCTTCAACCTTCAAACATTCAAATGCAATATCAATCACTATCTTCTGTCTTCTTGAAACCTGTTCTTTTTTCATTCTTTCCAGAGTCCTCTCCATTCTCAGTCTTCTTATTTTCTTTTACTTTTGCATTCTAATGGCATTGTCACCTTACTTGGGGTGAAATGACAAAAAAAAAACTGAACCAGACAGATGATTGAAAATGTAGAAAGGTAGTATGTGTAGGTTATTTGTATCTTTTTTGAAAAAACGTTTATATATATATATATATATATTGATTGTTCAATACTTAGTTTTTGGTTCTAATAAGGTTAGATCAGTACACATTTGTATTAAAAAGTGTTCTATGCAATTATATTGTAGAACTTTTGAATATTTTTCATTTATGAACGAAATATTCTCTCATCTCTCTCTCTCTCTCTCTCTCTCTATATATATATATAGTGTCATCTGCAGACAGATCTGTTTCACTGTATTACAGCTCATCAGTATGGTTAGACTGATTGCTTTTTAAGCCAGGATTGAAACCCGACCAAATTGGCGTCAGTCAGTGATTCTAACTCTGGGCTATGGGCGTTCGGTGGAAGAAGGCAGACTTTTTAGCGCATATATTATCATTATAGCTAGTGCTCTAATTCATTTTTACTGAATGAGCGATGCGTTATATATATATATATATATATATATATATATATATAGATGAGAGAATGGCAACCTGTGAATATGGCCTCATTTTATTATTATTCATTTATTCATCAACAGTCTGAATGAGGCACTTCTAAGGAATTTTCTTTACATTGTTAAAATTAATTCTGAATTTATAACCATTTATTTCTGTGTTCAGTTTTCTTCCCTATATATATATATATATATATATATATATATATTACTCAAATTAAAAATTAAGTAAATCATATATATGTATATATATATATATATATATAATTCGAATAAAAAATTAAGTAAATCATATATATATATATATATATTACTCAAATTAAAAATTAAGTAAATCATAAGACCAAGCTGTTGTCTGTCAACCATTACAGGCAACCTCTTCTGCCTCCCATAAGCATGGACCAAGTGATTCTCCCTGAGAGTAATACACTATGCCTCCTCGGACTTACCCTGTCCTCAGACCTCAAATGGAACCACTATATTGAATCCATAGCAAAATCTACTGCTAAGAAGATTGGGTCACTATGTCGATCCAGGATGTTTTTTCCACCTGAATCCCTCCTGCATATATACAAGTCAACCATCCGTCTGTGCATGGAGTACTGCTGCCATTTATGGTCAGGTGCCCCTGCCGTTCTCCTCAGTGTTCTTGACAAGCTCCAAAGGAGAGTCTGTAATGTGATAGGTACTGATCTGGCGGCTCGACTGCAGCCACTTTCCCATCGTCGAAATGTGGCCTCCCTTTGTCTCTTCTACAAATACTTTCATGGCTTCTGCTCGGATGAGCTTAAGTCACTGATGCCTCCTCAACAGGTGTTTACTCGTGCAACCAGACTGGCAACTGGGTCCCACCCATTCACAGTTAGGTTAGCCAAATGCAGACGACAATTCTACTCCTGCAGCTTCCTCTCTCGCACTTCCCACCTGTGGAACTCGCTCCCGTATTCTTGCTTTCCTGACGGCTACAACCTCCAGAAATTTAAATGCAAAGTCAATACTCATCTACTAACCACTGGACTCTAGCTCTCTCCCCTCCCCTGTATAAACTTCCCTTTCTCTCCACCTATGTATCTGTCATCGCACCTGCTTTCTCAGCTTTCTAACTAGTTTGTACTCCTCAATCTTTTCTAATCTTGTTACATTTATGTAACCCCCTGCACATCAGTGGCGTTTCCACCTTGCTCGGGGTGAAATGATTAAAAAAAAAAAATATATATATATATATTCCAATCAAAAATTAAGTAAATCTTAATATATATATTCAAATTAAAAATTAAGTAAATCATATATATATATATATATATATATATATATTATTCAAATAAAAAATTAAGTAAATCTTATATATATATATTTAAATTAAAAATTAAGTAAATCTTATATATTTAAATTAAAAATTAAGTAAATCTTATATATTTAAATTAAAAATTAAGTAAATCTTATATATTTAAATTAAAAATGAAGTAAATCATATATATTTAAATTAAAAATGAAGTAAATCATATATATTTAAATTAAAAATGAAGTAAATCATATATATTTAAATTAAAAATGAAGTAAATCATATATATTTAAATTAAAAATGAAGTAAATCATATATATTTAAATTAAAAATGAAGTAAATCATATATATTTAAATTAAAAATGAAGTAAATCATATATATTTAAATTAAAAATGAAGTAAATCATATATATTTAAATTAAAAATGAAGTAAATCATATATATTTAAATTAAAAATGAAGTAAATCATATATATTTAAATTAAAAATTAAGTAAATCATATATATTTAAATTAAAAATTAAGTAAATCATATATATTTAAATTAAAAATTAAGTAAATCTTATATATTTAAATTAAAATTAAGTAAATCTTATGTATTCGAATTAAAAATTCAAATTAAAAATTAATTAAATCATAAATATATATATTACTCAAATAAAAAATTAAGTAAATCATATATATATATATTATTCAAATAAAAAATTAAGTAAATCTTATATATATATATTATTCAAATAAAAAATTAAGTAAATCTTATATATATATATTATTCAAATAAAAAATTAAGTAAATCTTATATATATATATTATTCAGATAAAAAATTAAGTAAATCTTATATATATAAATTAAAAATTAAGTAAATCTTATATATTTAAATTAAAAATTAAATAAATCTTATATATTTAAATTAAAAATTAAGTAAATCTTATATATTCAAATTAAAAATCAAATAAATCATATATAATTCAAATTAAAAATTAAGTAAATTTTATATATATATATTCAAATTAAGATTTTAGTAAATCATACATATATGTATATATGTATTACTCAAATCAAAAATTAAGTAAATCATATATATATATATATATGTACATATATATATATATATAAACTAATGCATTTAAAATAATAAATAAAGCAAACTAAACAAACGACCAATTAGCCCTAAACAAACCTAATGAAAAAATACTCTCTTATAAAATCACTTGTCATAGATACAACTAAAGTGCAATATGCCTACATATAGAAACATAAAAATTGAAATAAGATGCAAGATAGTTCATTTATAATGCAACGATACATAGAAAAAACAAACTGCAAAAATTTATTATAAATTTCAGAAGTTATTAGTTTAATACAACCAAAAATTAACAAAAAGCACTTAAAATTTTGTAGCATACAATTTAAAATATATTTAAATTCTCAGAATCCATAGAACATTATGTTCATATAATATAATGGAGATGGAGATTTTAATGAAAAAATACTCTATATTTGCTATTCAGTGAAATAAATGAATTAATAAAAATAACTAACAGTAACATACAAAATCTTCACTTGAAACATCAGTTCTCATATGATCACTGAACTTGAGCAATGTCAAGCCTGGTCAGTACCTGGATGAGTGACCACTTAGGAATACAAGGTAATGTAAGTTTGGATGTGCAGATGGTGTGATGGATAACACCTCACAATTGGAAATCAGAGAGCTAAGTTCTAATTACCAATTCAGTTTATTATATTCATTTACATTCAAATAGCCATGGAAAAGGTATGAATCCACCTCTTCTCCCACCAGCTGTGGGTTAATAAGTAAAACTTCTATCAATAAATCATTTTAATCTCCAAAAAATTTTTCCAACCTAAAAGTATTTTCTGGCTTTCAATTCCCATCAAAAGGTAAGTTTTACAAAACCAATAATTCAAAATGACCACTGGAATTTAACAAAATGGACCCTGATTCTTGAAAATGACTGGAATCAGGGGAAGGTTTGGAATCTAGATATAAAATTCTGACACCCTCGAAAATAGCCACACATTGATCAATCTGTAATAGAAAGGAAAGGCTTACGGCCAATCACATTGAAAACACTGGTTTTCACTCGATCACCGAAGTTAAGCAACATTGAGCCTGGTCAATACTTAGATGGGTGACCGCTTGGAAATACCAGGTGCTGTAAGCGTTTAGTGATGGATGTGCATTGTGGTGCAGTGGATATCGGCTCGGAAAGAGAAATTAGTGAGCCGAGTTCGAATTCCAGTTGAATACCCTGCATTCGCTTAAGCCCTGGTACCCTTGGGAAAGGTATTAATCCATCCCTTCCCTCCAGTTATGGGTTAAATAACAAGGGTAGGACTTGGGGACCCTGCCCTAAAAACAAACAAAATCCCAATGAATCTTGATCCTCAAAAAAAAAGTATTACTAAACACAAAACTTATATAAAAACAACAATAAATTGGTGAAAGAAAAAGGTATTACCAGCAATAATTAAATAAAATTTAGTTGGCAATAAATGACCTGCCGAGGTTGATATGCCATAAAAAAAACCAAATAAACAAACAGAAAGGAAAACAATATCTCTGTGCCAAAACGTGTAGTAAGAAAAAAAAAATGGGGTCAAAAATCCAATCTTCTCCTTGCAACAGCAAAAATTGCAGTCTTGTTCATCAGACTCAAAAATTGTTTTTTCCCTTCACAACTCTAAAACTTACTCTCTGCTACTGCCTCTCAGTAGATGTTCGCCTCCCTCTAAGCTTTCTGGATTGTCTGTTTATTGATGCCAGAGTCCACGCAGCTTTGCATTAATCCGGGCATATGAACTAAACAAAACATCCTGGCACCTGAATTAAACTAATCGTCCGCATTATGCTTAAGTCCCATTTCTTGCATTCAGAAGGACATGGGTTTAATCTTAAACCAATGTCTGGCCGTCTTTTTTTGATTCAACTCATGTGCGTTGTGGTGCATTGGATATCAGCTCGGAATTCCAGCTGAATTCATTGCTTTCACTTACGCGCAAATACCCTTGGGAAAGGTATTAATCCATCTATTCCTTCCAGTTATGGGTTAAATAACAGGACAGATTGGGTTCTATAGCCTTGGTCATCAACCAGTCTACCGCAGAAAGCAATGGCAACCTACTGCAGGATAATCTTCTGCCCAGTCAGTCATGTCTCTTTCGAGACATGATCGCCCAAGCGTGTATCACGTATGGCAATTGACTGACATGTTCTCTGTTACTTAGTCAAAACCGAATTTGGGGGAGAATTGCAAACAGGTATGAGGGGTGCTAACTACAGTTGGTTTTACTTGAGTACGTAACTTTGTACAGTAAAAAGTTTATTTATTTAACATACAATATATTCCCACACTTTTAAAAGCAACGTAATGATTAAAATAACAAATACTTATTTAATAAAAAAGCAATCTTGTTTTGTGCATAGTTTTTATATACATTTAATTCTGGGAAAATATAATGCATATTAGTAACACCATAAATATAAACGCAGTAGAGAGTTTCAAATGAGCAAGTCCTGGGCATGACGGTAAACTGCATTTGGCAGCAAGGCCTCTGATTGGGAGGTTGTGGGGAGCATGGAACCACCTCTTAATTGCTGTTGTTCCCAGGTTTATCCTGACCTGGAGTGGTAGCACCTGTTAGGGTCCCAGCTATGGGCAAATAGTTAACCTCAAAACTGGGGTCAAAACACTATGAAAGTATAAAAATAGACTTTTATAGAAATATATACATAAAAATAGACTTTTATAAAAAAAAAATATACATTTTTGAAGGAAAAATATTAACCAACAACACATTTTTGAAGAAAAAATTATTGGCATGACATATTTTTGAAGGAAAAAAAAATTATTCTCAGCAAAACATTTTTTAATATAAAACTAGAAGACATTTTCAGTTTTCTAAAATAAAAAAGAATAAAAACAAAATCTGACTAAATCAACTTTCTCACTATAACTGAACATTAAAAAATTACCTTCAAACGCCACCTTTTTGGCATTAAATGACCTACAGAGGTGTTGATATGCCATGAAACAAAACTCAAAATCAAATGAGCAAAGGAAGCAATAACTTCAACAATATAAAATACTGTGACAATTTCAACAAGGTAATGCATGTTGCAAAAAATTCTAGTATTAAATAAATTGTGACTGTGAACAGCTCGTTTGTCCTTTCAATTTTAATTTACATTGGGAAAAATGATTTTGAAACAGACACAAATTTTCTCACATTTTTGAGAAAATATCTTTCAACAAAAATTTGCAGAACAAATGCATATAATTTTAATATATACACACTCTAACTTTGATAGGTACAAGATTTTTTTTTAATCGTGTCACCCCAAGCAAGGCATTCCACTGCCACTATAGCGCAGGGGTTTACATAGAGGGATTGGGTATAGGAAATGTCAGAAGGAGGGTGATAGACGACTTAGGATGTACATAGGAAGAGAGTTGGAGAGAGTGGGTGTGAGTTAGTGTGTTAGGAGGTGTCTATTGACCTTACATTTAAACTCCTGGAGGTTGTAGCCGTCGGGGAAGCAAGCATGCGGTAGGGAATTCCACAGGCGGGAAGTGCGAGGAAAGAAGCCGTTGGAGTAGAAATTGCGGTTATATTTCATCGGTTTCACTGTAAAAGGGTGGGACCTAGTTGCCAATCTAGTATCTCATGCAAATTTACATCTGGGGGGCACCAGTGATTTAAGTTCATCAGAGCAGAAGCCATGAAAGTATTTATAGAAGAGGCACAGGGAAGCCACGTCACGCCGGTGAGAGAGATACTGCAGGCGGTCAGCCAAGTCCGTATCAATCACATTACAGATTCTTCGCTGTATTTTGTCAAGAACCCCGAGGAGAATAAAAGGGGCACTCAACCAGATGTGGCAGCAGTACTTCAATACACAGGCGGATGGTGGATTTATATAATTGCAGGATAGATTCAGGCGGAAAGAATTTCCGGGCCCTGCACAGAGAGTCGACTTTCATAGCTGTGGATTTAGCAATGGATTCGACGTAGTCATTCCACTTGAGGTCCGTTGAGAGTGTCAGGCCAAGCAGGCATTTGTTCCATGCTAATGGGAGGGAGGTGCGGTTGTCTGTGGTGGTTAGTTGACAGCAGCTTCGTTTTGGAAGAATTGAATTTAACGAGCCATTTCTTACCCCAATCCACCACGGATTGGAGGTCCTTATCAAGCTCAGCAGTGAGGGTCGCCTTGTCACCTACACCAGATTTTTGATCGAGGCGAGAGTAAACTGTGGTATCATTGGCGTACATGCCTACTTGTGATCTTATGGTATCGGGGAGATCATTGATATAGATTAGAAAGAGCGTAGGACCTAGGATAGAGCCTTGGGGTACACCCGTGTTTGTAGGGTAGTTCTGGGAGGCATGTCTGTTTAATACCACCTTCAGTGTGTGGTTAGAGAGGAATGACTGGATTAAGTCCAACAGAAGTCCAGTTATGCCATAGCTTCACAGTTTCCATAGAAGGCTGGCATGCCATACTCTGTCGAATGCTTTAGAGATATCCAAGGCGACGGTTCGGGCTTCACCATTCTTGTCGAGAGCCTGGCATATATACTCGGCGATGGTCATTAGCATGTCAGCAGTGGACCTGGTGAAGCAGAAGCCATACTGTTTGTCCGAGAGGAGCCCGTGGGCTGTGAGATGCTGAACGACCTCGGCATTGATAATGGCTTTGAACACTTTGCCGAAGATCGGAAGAAGGCTGGTGGGGCGGTAATTTGCAGGGTCCAATGGTTCACCAGTGTTCTTGAATATTGGAACCACAGAAGAAGATTTCCAACAGGCAGGAAAGCAGGAGGAAGATAGGCAGAGGTTGTATAGAGCTTAGAAAGGATAGAGAAGAGATCAGGGGCACAATTCTTCAAAACTATGACTGGGATTCCATCCCCACCACTCGCTTTGTGAGGGTCCAGTTTTGAGATTATGCTTGAAATCAGCGAGGGCGTAATGTGGACGTCATTCAATATGTAAAAATATTATCTTCTTTTTCATGTATCACGTCTCTTCAGGAAAGCGGTGGTAATCATGACTCTCTACAGCTTCCTTTTGTTTAATATATACAAACAGCCATGATTGTTTTTAAAGAAAATGTTTTCCTTATTGCTTCTTGTATCCTTTTAAATTTAGTGTTCATTTTCTAGAATGGTTACCAATCAAGCCAGACTTTATCTTCTTTTTAATCCATAGTGGAAATGGGTTAACAAACAGACCTTCAATTTCTACATTGGAACTTTAGGAAACAAAACAAAATTTGGTGGACCCGAAGGAGATTACCACCTCCTTTAAATTTGTTGTTTTTCATTTTTTCTTACGTTTTTCAGCGCAGTCCTATCAGTTTCTGATTATCAAAAAAAATTTGAAAGAATTTCAATATTTAAACAATTTTAAGAGGGGCTCAGTTTCTCATACAATGTTATAGTAAGCCGATCCACCATTTTGGAACCACTCACGTTGGGGTCGCTTTGTTTTGTTCTTTTTGGGATGAGTTGTTGCTCTTGTTTTTGTCTTTTTCAAGTTTTCTTCACTTCTTACAATGACATCTTCCTCGGAAACTCCAAGAATGGCTTTATTAAAAAATTTTGCAAAGGATTCAGTTGTTGAATATGCGCAAGCAAAAAAGTTAATTGCACAGGATTGATTGAGGTTATATAAAAAACTGAGCCCCACCACCCGAAATTGTTTAAATGTTGAAATTTTAAAAATTTGTTTTTGTCAATAGGAAATTTAGGGTTTAATCAATAAGATTGCACTGAAAAAAGTAAAAGAAATTGATAATCAACAAATTTACGGGTGGTGGTAATGTTGTACTGGCGAGTGGTTCCATAATCGAGGATAGATTTACTATAACGTTGTATGAAAAACTGAGCCTCCACCCCCACCTAAAATTGTTTAAATATTGAAATTTTTCAAAATCTTTTTTGTCAGTCAGAAAGTTTAGGGTGTAATCGATAAGATTGCACTGAAAAAAGTAAAAAAGAATGAAGAACAACAAATTTAAAGGTGGTGGTAGTCTCCTTCAGGGCCGCCCAAAATTCTTATGACTGAATCTCCCCTCAGGGAGGCATCAAGCCTTGAAAGATTATTGGGCCTCAAACCTGACCAAGTACATTCAATCCATATCTAAAGATGCAGGTAAAATGGTTAGATCTCTGTACTGCTTCACTAATTATCTGACACCTCATACTATCCTCTACCTTCACAAGAGCCGGATCAGGTCAAAAATGGAGTTCTGTTGCCATATTTGGTCAGACATCACTTTCCAGCCCTGATAGACTCCAAAAACATCTCCGAGCTCTTGTGGGTTATAAAACCACCAATATCTCCTAATAAATGATGCACCTCCAACATGTCCCATGCTAAGAATCTTTTACAGTCAAACACATCCTCTTAGGCTTACGGCCATATCACATTGAATACACCGGTTCTTGCTTGATCATCGAAGTTAAACAACATTGAGCCTGGTCAGTACTTAGATGGGTGACCGCTTGAGAATACCGAGTGCTGTAAGCATTTAGTGACAGATGTGCGTTGTGGTGCAGTGGATATTGGCTTGGAAAGAGAAATCAGTGAGCCAAGTTCAAATTTCAGTTGAATACCCTGCATTCACTTAAGCACTGGTACCCTTGGGAAAGGTATTAATCCATCCCTTCCATCCAGTTATGGATTAAATAACAGGGTAGGACTTGGGGACCCTGCCCTAAAAACAAATCCCAACGAATCTTGATACGCGAAAAGAAAAAAGTATTACTAAGCACAAAACTTATATAAAAACAACAATAAATTGGTGAAAAAAAAAAGGTATTACCAGCAATAAATAAATAAAATTTAGTTGGCAATAAATAACCCGCCGAGGTTGATATGCCATAAAACAAAACAACCAACCAAACCAACATCCTCTTAAATTGCCATAATCTTTGACTAATCCGTAGCAAATACTACAAATTGGATAACCTAAAGGATCTATTCAAAAATACTAATACAAGTAACATCATAAATTTCATTGAAGGAATTGGGATCTACAGAAAATTCTAAAAAAAAAAAAAGTACAATGTCTTTTTCGAAAATAAATATTGCCAGCTAGATATTTTTGGAAAAAGAAAATATATATTACTGGCTAAACATTTTTTAAAAAAAGAAAAACATTACTTGCGATACATAATTGAAAGAAAACTATTACCAGAAATAGAACTTTCAAAACAAAAATTTTTCCAGAAATGGATTTATGAAAATATTAGTCATCCGCAGACAGATCTGTTTCGCTGTATCACAGCTCATCAGTTTGGTTAGACTCCGATTGCTTTTAACCCAGGATTGAAACCCGACTGAATTGGCGTCAGTCAGTGATTCTACCTCTGAGCTATGGGCGCTCGGTAGAAGAAGGCAGACTTTTTAGAGTGTATATTATCATTATACAAGCCCAATAGCCGGAGTGCTCTAATTCATTAGTGAATGAGCGATGCGTACATGCCAAAGTAACTACTGTTGTTCAAAGTCTACCATTCTTCCAGAGTGCTCAATCAGGGCGTGAGAGCGTAAATAGTCATGAAATAGTTATGAAAATATTAGCAACAAAAAATTTTGCCGGCTTTGAATGACACATTGAGGTCAATATGCTGTAAATCCCAAATCAAATCATTGTGGGTTATGAATTATTTGTCACCCTCCAACCTCTCTCTCTTTCACAGGCAGGATGTGACAAACCTCTCGCTGATTTAACGATACTTCCACAGAAAGTGTTCAGATGAACTTTTCCTAGTTCTGCCAGTTCAGACCCTCATGGCAAGGACATGACATGCCACTTGCATAGTAGCAAACCACTCATATCCTCACCCCCATATTTCATCAGTGTGAAGTAAGTTTTACTTGAGAAGCTTCTTCCCATGAATTACTGCTCTGTAAAATAAACTCCCAAGGGGATGTTTTCCTGATCACTAAAATCTTACACTGTTCAAGTCTAGGGTTAACCATTATCTTCCCATTTCTATCTGCACTAGTTACTTCTTAATGTAACTACCTTGAGTGGCACTCTGGCCTTGTACGGGGTGAACTTAACTGTAAAAAAAAATAAAAAACTCTAGATGTTGCAATAGATATGTACATCATTTAGTTTAGACATAAAAAAAAGAAAACCGAGTTGCAATTTAAGTGACAGGAACATGTCCCATTTTTTAAAAATTTTTTTTTTTATAATCATATCGCCCCAAGCGAGATATTTTACTGCCACTGTTTTGCAGGGAGTTACATAGGAGGAAAGTTATGAGAAAGAGTGACTGGTTATAGGGGATGTCAGGAAGTGGGTAAGAGAAGTATGACTGTGGGCATAAAATGAGAGATCAGTTTATATATTGATTGTAATGTATAATTGATCCCTCACTTTATATCCAAATTATAATAGTATAGAAATTTTTTTCTTTTTTTTTTTTATAATCATATTGCCCCAAGCAAGGCATTTTATTGCTACTGTTTTGCAGGGGGTTACATAGGAGGAAAGTTATGAGAAAGAGTGACAGGTTATAGGTGGTGTAAGTGGGTAAGAGAAGGATGAGAATATTGATGAGAGTGGAGTGGACAGAGAAAGGAGCATGAGAGAGAGGATGCAGGTTAGTGAGATAGGAGATGATTATTGACTTTACATTTAAATTCTTGGAGATTGTAGCTGTCGGGGAAGCAAGTAAATAGAAGGGAATTCCACAGGTGGGAAGAGTGTGAAAAGAAGCTGCAAATTTCTAATTTGTATTGAACTTTTATCACTATATTTTGAAAATTTAAAAAAATCTAACATTTAATTTCTGAAAGGTATTTTTAAAGTATGCCGTGGAAGCTACACTACCCTTGAGTATCAAAGGGTCTTGTTTAAATATATCATCTGGAGTATCTTAATTCATGTGAATAAAAAAGGAGTTAGAAGGAAAACACAACAATGATTTATCAACATTGTTGGAGAGAAATCTTAGGTGATATACAGAAATGATTAGAGTGTTTGTAAGTTGATTCTATTGCATACATAAGTCTGTGTTTTGTTTTATTTGTACAGAAAGACTTCTTCTATGTGCCCTGTCCCTTCAGGACGTAGGCGATCATGGCTTTCCACATTTCTCTATCCCTGGTGGCACTGAGCACGCCTTCTCCTGTTATACCATGCAAACCTCGTTCCATCATCCACCTGATTAGGTCCTTCAAATATGTTATCCGTTGCTTTCCCCTGTTTTTCCTTTTTTCCCTCTATCTGGCCTGTTAGTATCAGGTTCTCCAAGCCCTCCTTCCTCATTGCATGTTTCAGGAATTTCAGCTGCCGCTTTCTAATGCTCAGTATTAATTTCCTTTTTGTTTCCATCATTTCCAAGACCTCATCATTGCTCACATGCTCGATTCATGATATTCGCAGCATCCTTCTGTAGAACCACATTTCAGTTGCTTCAAGTTTTTCCTTCATCTTTGATGATATTATCTAGCTTTCACTGCCATATTGAAGGACGGACAGCATGTAGCAATCTAGTACTCTCTTCCTTGTTTCTAGTAAAATTGGCCTGTTTCTTAATACCTTTACTCAACTTCTGTGAATGCTTCCTTCGCCATGCCAATTCGCCTTCAGATCTGTGTCACACTTTCTGTCTTCTGTTATAACACTTTCCCAGGTATTTAAATTTTTGTACCTGCTTGATTTTAGTATTCCCGACCTGTATTTGACATATTGAGCTGCCCTTTTTACTGATGACTATGCATTTGGTTTTTTTGCAGACTATGTGAAGAGAATATTTACATGTATGTAAGCTTTATCACATAGGAGTAGAATACTTCATTGTATCATTACCTTGGATGTTAATATTGGAGTTCCTGGTACCTCTGTAGATGTAGGTAGCTATCTTTAGCAAGTGCTCAGTCAAGGACAGGTTAATTGAATGTGGGAGTCTAGATGAGTTTTCTGTCGAAGCAACAATTTTATGGCATTTTATAGAGTCCTTGGTTTGAATCTTTTCTGATTTTTTGTTTTTTATAATCATATTGCCCTAAGCAAGACATTTTACTGCCACTGTTTTGCATAAGAGGAAAGTTATGAGAAAGAGTGACAAGTTATAGGGGGTGTCAGGAAGTGGGTAAGAGAAGGATGAGAATACTGAGGAGAGTGGAGTGGACGGAGAAAGGAGCATGAGAGAGAGAGGATGCAGGCTACTGAGATAGGAGATGGCTATAGCCTTTACATTTAAATTTTTGGAGATCATAGCTGTTGGGAAAGCAAGTAAATGGAAGGGAATTCCACAAGCGGGAAGTGTGAGAAAAGAAGCTGCTGGAGTAGAATTTGCATTTACATTTTATTAGTTTCACAGTAAAAGGGTGGGACTTAGTTGCTAATCCTTGTGGCTCGAGTAAATTTATATATAGGGGGCACCAGTGAGCTAAGTTCATCGAAGCAGAAGCTGTGAAACTATTTGTGGAAGAAACACAGGGAAGCCACATTGCGCTGGTGAGAAAGTGACTGTATCTGAGCTGCCAAGTCGAAATCTATCACATTACAGATTCTCCATTGGATTTTGTCAAGGACTCCTACATGGATAGCAGGATTTATTATAAAATATTTTTATGACTACTTCAATTTTCTTTTTTGCCTCAGAGCTGTACGAAAATTAAGCCAGTCTTTGCTGTTTGAATGCTAACTGTCAAGATAAGCACTTCAATTTTGTTGAAGAGTGGGAGTTTCAACAGGCTATGACATGTATTGCTCATGAAATAAATATCTAAGTTACTTGATTTTATTTAATAATAGATTTTTGGACACTTTCACTGTCTTTTTTTAAAGAATGACACTGTGATATATAGGTCATTAGGACAGGTTAGGCTTACACCTGCTACAGGTAACATATGTACAATGTTTCAGATAGATAGGTGGTTGACATCTAAACCAGCTCCCTCACTAGCTTTTCTGCTGGTGAGGCGAGTGGTATGTCTTATTACAGCACATAAAACAAGACCTGTCAAAAAGTGAATTCTTATAGGAATCACTAATATATATATATATATATATATATATATATAGTCACACATTGAGTGCTGGTGAAATCATTTTTTATGCTCATCCCATAAATAATATGGACTGATCTGCTATCATATATATATATATATATATATATATATATATATATATATATATATATTATGTTTTGATCAGTTATCAATAAGCATCTGAAGATTGTATTGTGCTACTGGTGAGAAAAAAATTATGTATATACAGTTGTGAACAGAATTATTCACCCCCACTTTCATAGTTATAAATAAAGTTGTAATGCTTCAAATTTTCATAGAAAATTCATTTGAATTTTTTTACAAATGTGCAGTAATGTCCACTACAAAAATTTTATTTTAATGTTAAGCAATAGTACAAAAAAACACCAAATACACATTTAACGTGGAACAGAATTATTGGCCCTTTCATCTCAGTAATCAATACTGTAACCTTTATTCTTGCTTAATGCCTTCAATTATTTTTGATAGTTGCTTACGTGATCACTACATACACTGATAGGCATTTTGCTTCATTCTTCCTTGGCAATAGTTTCTGGTTCCTCCAAATTTAAAGGACTTATTTCCTTTATTTTTTTCTTCAAATATTCTCACATATTTTGAATGAGGTTTAGGTCAAGATTTTGTGCACGATACAACCAATGTCTTAATTTTGCTGTCATCTAAGTATTTATGCTTCGTTTTTGGGGTCATTTTCATGGTGGAACTTACAATGATGCAACAAAGAAAGTTTTTGTGCACTTAGTTTTATATTATTTTTAAGAATATCCAAACACTGCTCTTTATTCATGATATCCTGGAATTTCCTTGTCTTCAGTTCATCTTTGGTGATGCAAGGAATTTTGTTGGTCTCTTACTTAACTGCATTTCACACATAATAATTAATGGGATTGCTAGATGTAAGGGGTGACGTGGCCACAGATATTGTATGATAGCCATGACTGGGTTCTCTTGCTTGCGTGGCTTGGTGCAGAATACTGTTGCCAGACATAGGGTCTCCCTAGTAGACACATGTGTTAAGTCTGAGACCCTCACCAACAAATTCAGGTGTTCTTTTCTTATCAGAATGATCAGAGTGAGTTTTACAAGCTGCTATATTTTCATAATCCCATTTACACTCGTCCAACTCCTTCCGAATCGTCTGCACTGTCCTCGAATTGCCATCCAAACACTCTGAAATATTCAGATTGGATCTACTGGCATGAATGCCAAGCAGTACAGCATACCATTTCCAAATTTCTTGCAGAGTGAATTGCATCATGGTGCTCTGTTTCTCACAGATAGTGCCCAACTGACCCAACTATACAAAAGCATACACACACATATATATAGAAGTTCACTCTACCTTTATATTGAGTGCTTTCTGTTAGATGGTTACTTGTGTCACGTTTTTTTCATTTTTACTTTTGGTTTTGTGCTGATTTCTCTCTGAACAGTTTTGACAGACTTTCATGTCCTAAGCTCTTTCTTTTTATTTCTTTTTAAAGCCATTTTTTCCTTCGTTCAAAGAAGGTATTCGAGATGAGTATAACTATATATATTCATATTTATTTATATATATATATATATATGTGTGTGTGTGTGTGTATATATATATATATATATATATATATATATATGCACACACACACACATATATGTAAACACACACACACACGCATATATATATATATATCACATGCTGTACAGCTAACTCAACTATACACACACACACACAGATATATATATATATATATATATATATATATATTAGGACCTTGAATAATTTCTTGCTGATTTTTTATGAAAAGTAATGTTTTATTTAGAAAATTATTAAGAAACGTGTGATTAAAAGTATTGTCCATAACTAGCCACTACTTTTTCCCATTTTTCTATCAGCATTTGAATTCCACATTGGAAAAATGTCTCGTCTTTTAACGCTAACCATGATTCAACCCATTTCTTGGCATCTTCATAAGAATTAAAGTGCAGCCCAGGCAGGCCATGTGCCATCCGTTAGAACAAATGATAATGGGAAAGGGTCATGTGGGTGAAGTAGGACTTCCCATTTAAGCATTTCTAAGTTGGTTTTTCACTTGTTTTCCAACATGTGGCTGAGCATTGTCATGTTGCAAAATTACTTTCATGTCTCTTCTCATATAGCTGCTATTTTTTCTTCAATGCTCAAATGCATCAATTGTAGTCGATGGTCATCTTCCGTGAGGGTTTCAATCAGTATGAGATGCTCATAATAAACGACATCTAGCTTATGCCACTGAATGCATTATTTTCGGCATTGCCGCCAATGTCGGTGCTTGACTTGGCTTCCTCCATGATCTTCTATGCATAAGGTTATCATACTGAATGCATGGTCATCAGCAAAAGGTGCAACCCAAAATGCCAAGTACAGGTGGGAGATACCAGAATAAAACAAGTACAAAAATTTAAATACCTAGGAAGTGTTTTAACAGGAGATGGAAAGTGCAACACAGAGATCCGAAGGCAAATTGGCATGGCAAAGGACATATTCCAGAAGCTGAGTAAAGTACTAACACACAGGAAAATTTCATTAGAAACAAAGAAAAGAGTGCTGGATTGCTATGTGATGTCAGTTCTTCAATACGGCAGGGAATGCTGGACAATATCATCGAAAATGAGGACAAAACTGGAAGCAGCGGAAATGTGCTTCTACAGAAGGATGCTGCGGATATCGTGGACTGAGCATGCAAGCAATGATGAGAGGTTGGAAAGAATGGCAACAAAAAGGAAATTAATACTGAGCATAAAGAAGACAACTAAAGTTCCTGGGACATGCAATAAGGAAGGAGAGCTTGGAGAACCTGATACTGACTGGCCAAATAGAAGGAAAAAGAAACAGAGGAAGGCAGCGGATAACATATTTGCAGGGCCTGGTCGAGTGGATGACGGAACGGGGGTTGCCAGGAGTAACAGGCGCAAACATACTAAGAGCCACAAGGGATAGGGAGATGTGGAGAATCATGATCGCCTACGTCCTGAAGGGACAGGGCACATAGAAGAAGAAGTGTTTATCCACGTTTTATCAATTGTCATGATACAATGCAAAATCCTTTCCTTTTCTGCTGTAACATGTAATTGCATTGCCTGTAAAAAAATATATGATACTATAATATTGCATTTGAAGAAAAAAAAAATTGTAATCCTAAGTTTAGTATGACAGAGTGAAAGATATAATTACTAGTTGTATTATTGTCAATTGCAATGTGAGTTTAGTTAAACAAAACAAACAGAATATTTATTACAAACTTGTAAAATCTGAAAAAAAAAATAGATGAAAATTGAAGAGAATAAAAAGGAAAATGCAGCTGTGGGGTGTGGGTCAAGTGAGGTCATCATTGGCAGCCATTATGTGATAAAGCTGAAACGGATGGAAACCTTGGGCCTTATGGCTGGTGGAAGTGAAAAATATAGACAGTCAAGTCATGTCTTTTGATGACTGTCAAAAGGTTAAATTTTGACTGTGGGAGATAAGTTGAATTAAAATTTCCAACATAAAAGTTAGAATGTTGACTTAGTCAACTGAATCAGAAGAAGAAGATGAAAAGGAATGACATCAACAAAAATATTGCTATTTCATTGGTTAAACCAAGGGAATAAAATCACTCTACCTCATGATAAAATCTGGGAGTAATCTCATTGGTTAAAGACTTGATTTGCATGAACACACGTGTCTATCATGCACCTTCCAAGAGAATTTGGGATACCAGAGCCGAGAAGGCCAAAATCAGTTGGAGTTTGACTCGGGACCAGTCGAGATGTAACGACTGAGGGAAAAGTGTTCCCAACTGGGAGCCATGATTGGTCGCTTCCCATAGAGTCCTGCCTGAAGATGTAAAGAAATACAAAGAGGTGAGAAAGAGTTAGAAGCAGCTGAGTTGTTGATTGTTTCACCGAGCTAAGGTGATAAGACGAATTACCGCCATTGTCACAAAGACTCATCTTCGGCTGTTTCCATAAGGCTTCTGTGAAAAGCCGTGAAAAACTTTTTGAACCGTCAAAACTTGAAAAAAAAAAAGAAAACTTGAAATCTCCAACGGGAGTGAACAAACATTTATTTCAAACTAAAACTTTCGCTCCGTTGTAAGAATAGAAATTCAACGAATGTTATATTCGCTTCTGTTTGCTGTTTATTTTTTGTATATAAAGACTTTTCCGCAACTTATCCAGGCGTCATCAAATTTACTTATTTTTTTTTTTTTGGTGCAGTTCTTTTTTTATCAACATAAATGTGCACGTGTGTCCGATCTGGTTTGAAGTGATAGAGAAATGGCTGCCGGGTTTTAAATGTGTCTTCCTTGAGATCAAAATTCACAGCATGGGCAGGGAGAAACACCATTGTAAGAGACGACTCAAAGACCAGCTACTGTAACAAGGCCATCATGACTAGCGACCTGAGAGCGTCGTCACATCTGGTGCTGTATCGACAACATAAACCCTGACCCAGGTTCCGGACCACGTCATACTGCCATTGAAGCAGCTGTTCGCATGTAACAAGATGCTATTCAATGTCTCTCAACTTCAACTCATGTGGCATTGAATATCATTGCTTTTGAATCCTTCCTAATGCTTTCAAACATTTTGAAACTGTCATGGGATCAATTCTTAATGATTCTGCAAGTTGAGCTTGTGCCTGACATGAGTCTTCATGAAGTAATGCCTCCAATTCTTTGTCTTCACACTTTTTCAGTATGGCAGATCATTCTTTATCTTCAGCATCAAAATCATTATTTTTGAAGCTTCTAAACCAATCTCTGCATCTTGTGTCTAACAGAGGATGATGACTTGAAGTCTCGACAACAATTCTGTGCACTTCAGCTGCATATTTCTTTTGAATAAAATAGTGTCGTAAAATTCCCTGCAAATACGCATTTTTTTTGGCACAAAATCTGACATATTTAACACTATGAACAACAAAGTTCTTTACACTTCAACAAAATGACATAAACTGAATTTCAAACTTGCTTATAGTATTTCCTTATATATGTGCTATTATCTGAAAGTACATGCATGTAGTTCTGGAAATGCCATCTGTAGGAAAACCACAAGAACTTATTTGAGGTTTTAATATATACACACACACACACACCACATAAATGCGTATATAAACTAAACCTATGAGCTGCTCTCAAGCTTTGTATGGCAACTTGCCTAGAAATGATGTCTCAATAAAAACTCCAGTTGCACTTTGACTACCATACATGTCTGAGTTGGGCAACAGGAAGAACATGCTGCCTTGTAAAACCTTGCCTCAAATAATTATAACAAGTTAACAACTGATGAAGGAAAAACTTAAAGCAACTGAAATGTGGTTCTACAGAAGGATGCTGCGAATAACATTGATCGAGCATGTGAGCAATGATGAGGTCCTAGAAATGATGGAAACAAAAAGGAAATTAATACTGAGCATCGGGAAGAGACAGCTGGAGTTCCTGGATATGCAATGAGGAAGGAGGGCTTGGAGAACCTGATACTAACATGCCAGATAGAGGGAAAAAGAGACAGGGGAAAGCAGTGGATAACATATTTGAAGGACCTAATCAGGTGGATGACGAAACAAGGGCTGCATGGTGTAACAGGAGAAGGTGTGCTAAAAGCCACCAGGGATAGGGAAACGTGGAAAGCCATGATCACCCACGTCCTTAAGGGACAGGGCACACAGAAGAAGAAGAACAAGTGCTAGTCAAGGCCCACCTTGCAATGTGAGAGATTCATTCTTTTTTTGTACCTCAACAAAAGAATCATGGTTATTATGCTCATGATGTAAAAGTTTGCTTAATTTTATGCTATAGTTTATATTTTCTTTGCAATGCTTTCTTAAGGACTGTGGTTAAGTATTAGATTCACTTTATTTTGACTGGGGAAGTACATGCACTTGAATCTTTAAAACATCTTGCAATGATTGATTTAACTTTAATTTTGCTTTGAATTGCAAAATAATAACCAGGAGTTGATAGTAAAATAAAATATTTTTGTGCACTTAAATTAGGCTTTTATTCATTCTGTTTTTAAATAGTTAACATTTCTTTCACCGAATCACTTCATGCTCGATGATTAATGGGCAGAGAATGAAAATATAAATTTAGTTTAAAAAATAGAAAGATAAAACAGATTTCAAAGTAATTAAAATAGAAAGATAAAATGGATTTCAAAGTAATTTTAGATCGAAGAAAATACGTTAATTTAACAATTAACTTGATCTTTAAAAATATGACGAGCATTTTTCCTAAAACATTGGGAAAAATAAATCTCATCAGTGTAGGGGGAAGTGTTTACCTGTCAATAGAGTTCAAACGTCAAGTAGTTGTTATATCACATTACTCCTTCCCTTTTACTTTCTTAATTAAACCAGCAAAATGTGTCATTAGTTGAAGTATGGAAGAATAAAAATGTTAAAAAGTCTAGAAACTGGTTTTCTTTGCACTTGCATCTCCAATTTCAAGTTTGAATCACTTAAATAAATTGTTAATGGAACAGAATTTAAACATAGAATGAAGAGGTAAAGACAAATAGAAATTAACTAACAAATTCTGTATATAATGTATTTGTCTATATTTCTGAGATGAGGTAGTATTTACAGTATTTACATTATTCGGACTATTGTCCTCATCTTTGTTGTCATTTGTACTACATTTAATAACAGATCATTCTATTTGTCTATATTTCTGAGATGTGTGCATTATATATATATGTGTGTGTGTGCATTATATATATATGTGTGTGTGTGTGTGCATTATATATATATGTGTGTGTGTGTGTGTGTGTGTGTGTGTGTGTGCATTATATATATGTATGTGTGTGTGTGTCTGTGTGCATTATATAAAAATATGTGTGTGTGCGCATTATATGTGTATATATATATATATATATATCTGTGTGTCTGTGTTATATATGTATAGATATATATATATCTGTGTCTGTGTGTTATATATATGTATATATATATGTGTGTGTGTGCATTATATATATGTGTGTGTGTGCATTATATATATATATGTGTGTGTGCATTATATATATATGTGTGTGTGTGCATTATATATATATATGTGTGTGTGTGTGCATTATATATATATGTGTGTGTGTGCATTATATATATATATGTGTGTGTGTGTGCATTATATATGTATGTGTGTGCGCATTTTATATGTATGTGTGTGTGTGCATTTTATATGTATGTGTGTGTGTGCATTTTATATGTATGTGTGTGTGTGCATTTTATATGTATGTGTGTGTGTGTGTGTGTGCATTTTATATGTGTGTGTGTGTGCATTATATATATATAATGCACATGCATTCCTCTTTCTGATGGTATAAATCATCAGTACAATTTTGTTTTCCTTTCCACTGAAAATAGCAAACTAAAAGTTTGATTCCTTTTTCTCTCTTTTAATAATTCCTGCTTTTGCAAGATGCCAATGGTGTCTGCTAAGCAGGTGCAGAAAAACCAATAATTCATCACTAAAAATTAATATCTTACATTTATTCCCTGAACCATTAGGCCTTACTTTTTTTTAACCTTGTCAGAAGCTTTATAGAAAACACTTTTACACAGGTGTTCATTGACCTTTGATTTTTTTAAAATTTTTTTATTGCTTTCCTCCCAAATGAATAAAATCTAAAGTATAAAAAGACATAAGAGAAGTCAAATAATCCCAAGAACAAGCTGCTGAACAGAATTCTATCAAATTTCATTCTTTACAAGTTTGTCCAAAAGTCTTGTCACTGTGAATGGAATAAAAAGCATTGATTCTGTCTTGCATTTTAAAGGGCACTAAGTTCTGTCTGGTAAGAAAGGTAGAATTAAAAATTGTTATCTGGGGCATTGAATATGGTTTTCTTCAGATATGGTCCTTGTCGATTCTATGGAAATGTCGCTGTTATTATCTCTCAATTATACAACAGGGTTACGTCTGCTACATCAATCTCATGCAATGGATGTTTTACATTGGCTCTTTGCTTGCCTGTTCTTAACTTGATTCAAAAATAAAATAAATTTTTACAACAAAAGCTTTTTTTAGGTTACCTTAAAGCCAGACTGTGAGATGTGCCTATTGTGTTAATAAAATAAGTAACATCCCTTCTCCCCTCTCGCTTGTAACCTTCCATCACAATAAAATAAATACTTTACATCACTAAAGAAGAATTAGTCAAATAAAACTTCATAAGCTTCTACTGAGAGTTGTTGCTATATTCCACCAATCATAGCAGAACATTACATAGTTGTAGATTCCTTAAATATTTTTTGAGAAAGGTATTAATTCATCTCTTCTCTCTCTAGCTATGGGTTAAATAGCAGGACAGATTGGGTTCTATAGCCTGGATTGGCAACCAGTTTACTGCAGAAAGTAATGACAACCTACTGTGGGAAAATCTTCTGCTTAGTTAGTCATATCTCGAAATATTGATTGCCCAAGTGTGTATTATGTATGGCAATTAACAATGAGACAAGTTATCTCCCCTAGACATGGACAACAAAATGACAACAATCTATCCTTGTAGATTAAATGAAGGGTTCAGTTTGAAATCTTCAGAAGGTTGCTTAAATTGACAGCACCCGATGAAGAGTGGCGGGCAGAATGTCCAAAATATTGAGAATAACAACAAATATAAGTTTAATGACTAAAGTCCACAAGTGTAGGAAAGAAAGTTTTATTCAACAGAGAATACAAGGTTTGCTTATAGTCCTTTTATAGTCTCAGTAAACAGAAATAACTCTTTCAAAGAGGAGAGTGTCAAAACAAGGTGAGACCACTCTTGATTATTGATAACAATAAGGACAATAGTCCAGGTGTGTATTTCAAGGTTGGCTGAGTGTCAGTTCTATTTGATGAGTATTCAAGATGCCTAGAAATGTCAAAGAAATTTATGAACTCATCTATTTTAATCAATTCATCCCAATCAAGGTGATAATGCCACTAAGACAAAAGAGGCTACTGGGAGTGAAAGAGAATGGAATGACTTTGGAGGGAACAGAAATGCAATATTGAACAGGAAACATTGGATAAATCTCTACTTTTGTTCAAAAGATTAGGGAGGAGTGTGAACCGATTGATTTTTTAGAGATGATAGCAAAATTTAAAGAATATCTTTTCATTGAAATATTATATTTTTTAGTAAGAACCTTCCAATTTCACCTTCTATATTTTCAGATTCATTTTCCAAAAATTATAAGTAATTTCTCTTTCTATATTTTATGATTTGAAAACTAATTCAACTTTTTTATTAAAAAAACTATGAGAATAAGTATAAACCGTTTGATTTTTAGAGAGAATTAAGTTTAAATGGTGATTTATTTGAAATTTCGATACTGACTTGGCAGACCAGCTGCAGTCACTCTCTCATCCTTGGTATCCTTACCCATCTATCACCTTCCTTCTGACATTTCCTATATCTAACCACTCTTTCTCATCACCTTCCTCTATGTAACCCCTTGCGCAATAGTAGAAGTGGAATGCCTTGCTTGGGGTGAAATGATTAAAAAAAAATACTTGTGATTTAGAAGTTTAAATGATAATTTATTTGAAACGGTAAAGATGTTCAGAAGAAAGATTAGAAAGAGTATGAGGTGAATGATAAAGATGCACTTGTAGAAGTCAAATAACTTACCTTTCAACATGGCTGTCTTCTTTTGTCTCCCTGCAGGAAAGTGAATATTCAAGAGTGTGAAAGGTGTATTAGAAAGGTGAAAGTTTAAATATTATACCCCTTTCTATCCTTTCTTTCCTCGCACTTCCCGACTGTGGAATTCCCTTCCACACGATTGCTTCCCCGACGGATACAATCTCCAGGAGTTTAAATGTAAGGTCAATAGACACCTCCTAACGCACTAACCTGCTCCTATTCTATCAAACACTCTTCCCATCTGCCCAACCCTCATCCTCGGTATCCTTACTCATCTGTCACCTTCCTCCTGACATTCCCTATGTCTAACCACTCCTTCTCTTTACCTTCCTCTATGTAGCCCCATGCGCAATAGTGGCAGTGGAATGCCTTGCTTGGGGTGAGATGATTAAAAAAAAAAAAAAAAAAAAATTGTACTCAATGTTTATGGAGCTCAATGTACACACTGAAATTATCAGCCAATCACTGCTTACAGAATAGACTTGCCTGTAACAGTATGGAATCTCCCAGGTTATTATTTAAACCACCTACCAATTTGCCCTGGTGGTTTTTTGGTCAGTTGGATTCAACTTCTCTTCTAGTTGATTACTGGCTAGTTGTTCTTTTAGACTTTTACATGGTGCTGTGAACAGGATTCGAACCTGTGTGGGAATAACCCATTGGATTTCAAATCCAATGGGTTATAAGAATTTTTTTACTAAATTTATGTATAAGTTATTATTGGAAAATTGTATAAAAAATTATTACTGAAAAGGGGTATATTAACTTACGACTGGAAAGGTGTATTAGAAAGGTGAAAGTTTAAACATTATACCCCTTTCTATCCATGCATTTCTTTCCGTCTTTTTCATATTATTATAGAACTGCAAGCTAATTCAGGATTTTCATTTATCATTTATTGTAAATGTCTGAGCCATTCTAGGAACTTCTTGCCAAAATAATTTTCTTCATTACGGAATATTCTTAGTACAGTCAATAATGGATAGTGATTTCTTTTAAATCTGAAGGTTATTTTGCAATTCTATTTTGGTGTTTTGTATTTGCTTCCAACTATTTTAAGTTGAAAGTCACAGCTCATCTCCAGAAAATAATTGTTTTGGTGACACGTCATTTTTATAAAATTTTCTTTTATGTGCGTTCCGATTGTATTTCTAATTGTTGCTTCATTTTCTCTCTTTAAGTCCAAGTTTTTCTCAAACTATTGTTTTTGGGTTCACAAGATGAATTAGAATCCTTTATTTCTAAAAATCATTCAGGGATGCAATTTCTCTAACTTTAAAAGAGTCCTGGATATATCCAGTGGATTTCAGCATAATTTAATTTTTGTCAGACATTTGAACAATTATAACTACACTTGTATATTGTTATAACGGGGCCTTACATCAGTGAGGGTGGGGGCTGGTGTGCAAGTGAAACCGTTGAGAGGAAGGCCCTGAAACGGTGCACATTCTCTCCTGACGACTCTAATTTAAATATAACTTCGACGAAAGGAATACATTAAAAGAAGCTCAATGAAGTCATATGCCGTAGAGAAGCTTGGTGGAAATGTCATTGGCTTGAGGAGCATTACATATTCAGCTCACTTCAGGTGAGTTTCAATTACTTTCCAGTAATTTCCTTCTTGTTCTACTTCTTTGCTTTGGAAACTGGATGATCATGATTCTCCACATTTTCCTATCATTTGTAGATCTAAGTAATGTTTATTTCCTTACTATCCATTCAACTCTCTTTTCTGCTATTCATTTATACAAGCTGATCAAGCAGGTTGATTAAGGCTCTCCACAACTTCCTATCCTCTGTAGCTCTAATGTTTGTCCACTTAGCATTCATCTCAGTCCTTCTTTTGCCATCTATTTACACAAGCTTGTTAAGTAGGTACATTATGGCCCTCCACCACTTCCTGTCTTTTGAAGCTCTAAGCAATGTTCATCTCCATATAAACCATCCCAGTCCCTTTTCTAAAATGATATTTTATTTTTAATGAACAAAAGTGAGTAAATAATCCTGTTGAAAGTTTTTTTTTTTTTTATCATGTAATTAGTATGTATATTATTTGAGTTTGGGATTAATTTATATATTTTCTTTTAATTTTTAGCATTTTTATAGCTATGTATGATGATTTTAGGAAGGAGTAATGTTTTTAAGAAATAAGTTTTCCTTTTGTCTTTATTCAGACACACACACACACATATATATATATATATATATATTGTGTATTTAGGCAGCAAATGTTCTTTAAGGCTAATATTAATAAAAACAACAAACATTTTGTGTGGATTCATTTTTCCCAAACAAATTTCCTGGTAAAAATTTCCCCATGTCTGAGAAGGATTATTCATAATTTGTTAAAAATTAATCAGTAAAATTAGTTTGCACAAAATGTCACTTGTCTTTATATATATATATATATATATATATATATATATATGTATATGTATATATATATATATATATATATGTATATATTGTTACGAGGATGCATTTATATATAAAAATAATAATAAAAATAATGTCTAAAAGTTGTAGTAAGGGATTCTATTGAGTCCCATGTGTTATTCCAAAAAAGTTTTAATTCAGAAAGTAGTCGTAAAAATAAGAAAATTAGAAATAGAATGTTTGAATGATCGAGAATGTTCCAGTAGAATCGAGAGAATTCAAAAGGTTCTAGAAATATGCAAATTAGGTGTTAGGTTTTGGGCAAAAAACAGTTGATAACAGGATGGGCTGACCTTATCAGCTCTGGTTTTGATTCAAGGATTTATATCCAGCCGAAAGAATCTTATAGAAAGTTATCAACAAACTAAAACTTGAAACAGTTGATAACAGGATGTGCTGAAGTTATCAGCTCCGGTTTTGATTCAAGGATTTGTATCTAGCCGAAAGAATCTCATAGAAAAGTCCGACCAACTAAAACCTGAAAGAGAACCTCATGGAACCATATGGGTAAATACATAATTTTGATGCTTTCATTGACCAAGCTAATATTTTTGAAAAATACATCATTTAGATGCGGTTAGGACACATCATCAGTGATGTTACCCTGGTTCATTGATGGTTTCGGTCCTTTAAAAATATCATACCTTCTCCCCAGGTTGACCCAGCCAAGGTTGATCAGGCCCCGGCCTGTGTCCTAATCTCTGTTTGCTACGTTATTGGAATACAAGATGTTTTTGGTTGCACAGGAGAAGAGGAAAAATTTCTAGAATAAGGTCGTCCACAAATAAATGAATGTCCAGTGATGATAATGTGTAAATGGTTCCAGTAAATATCCAGAAAAAAATAAAAATAAATTGATTTTTTGTGATATTAATGTGAAGATGAATGGTTAAAATAGCTAAATGACCAGGTAGAGAAAAAAAATTAATTAAATATACTACAATAAATGCATAAATTAACACGATGTGGAAGATACCATTCCATAGGGATGAAGGAATATGCCTATTAAAGAAATCGAAAATTGTACCGAATATGATAGATATGTAAATAACTAGAGAAAAAAAAACGAATGATATTAGTGTAATATTTCGGATTTAAAAAAAAAAATTAAAAATAAAAACTAAGGGGATTGAAAAGATAAATGAATAGATAAAAACTAAAATAAAATACAAAAATAAAGCGAATGATATTAATGAAATATTTGGGATTAAAAAAAAAAAAATGATTGATATGAATAGATAAATGAATAGATAAAAAAAAATTTGTCACATTTGGTAACATTAATCTAGGTTGTTTCATTTCCTCACCATGGTTTTTGGTCTATCGGACACTACCGTTATTTTATCCCGTCCAGGTATTACTATCTCGGCATATCCAAATCCACCTGGATGAACCCAGAGCTGCATCTAGGATTGTTTGGGTCATTTTCCTCTTTTTTAACCCTGTAATTCCCATTTTATTCAAGGCTAAGTTTAAGGATTTTTCAGCAAAACCCCTCACACTAATTTCGATTGGGTAGCATATTGCTTGCCACCCTCGTCTTCTACACACATCCACCAGTTCTTGTATTTTGTGTTGGTGTGCAACTTCCATGTTTTCTTCCCATGGGACTGTTAGTTCCCACAGAATAATCTGTTTTGTTAAATTCAAAAACAAGACCATATCTGGTCGTAAGGAAGTACTTAAAATGTGTTCTGGTAACCTCAGTCGGCATCCTAGGTCTGCCATGAGTTGCCAATCTGAAGCTGAGGAAAGTACACATACTGGTTTTTTTTGCCCGCCCTTACAAATTGAATTTTCTCTTTCTTTGGGTTAAATTTTGAACTCTGGATGGCTGTGTTGAATATTTCGGTTAGTTTCTTTAAAACTTTATCATGGCGCCAGTGATATCTCCCATCACTTAATGCCTTGAGACAACCACTAAGTATATGTTGGAGTGATGCTCCCTCTGAACATGACTTGCACGAGGGAGTTTCTTTTTTTCCCTCCCAAATATGAAGGTTCACTGGGCTGGGTAGTGTATCATAAACTGCCTGGATCTGGAATTTTGTATATGTGAATTCGTTCCATAATATATCAGACCAAGTAATTTTCCGTTTTGTTATGTTCTCCCATCTTGTCCATGCTCCTTGCTGGCTTAATCCCACCATTTTTGTAATTCTATCCTCCTCCACACTAGCTCTTACTTCATTTTGGAAAAGTTTTTGATAATCTTTCTTATTTGTCTTGTCCATAGGTTTCCGCTGGATGTAGCCTAGTCTCATTGTCCCTTCTGCAACAGTTCCTATAATTGTTTTCATTTTTAGCCTCTCTTCAGCCAACCGTAAATCTCTTCCTGCATCCCATTTCTTGCCTGTATGTATTAATATCCTGGCAACTTTAGGGTCTTTAGAATTTTGGTACATCAGAGCTTCTCTTGTGTAAGAGACCTTAAATTCTTCGACTAACCCCCTAACGGGCAGTTGTATTGGGTTTGTCTTCCCGAATATGGCTGTGCTGCTTAGTGCACATGATAGGCTCAGCTATTTCCGAATAGTTATTCTTTATATACTCATTTAAGGATTTCCAAAAAGTATAGCACTTAACTTCTTCGCCAACTTAACTGGGTAAAGATACTTTGCTCCATACCTTCCCCTTCTCTCCTCGTAACACTCGCCAGTACTAAACTCTATGGTTTTAAATGCAACAAAAATTGTATATTTATAAATATTTTATTTGGTGTTTTGTAAATTAAATATTTGTCTGTGATTCATCTCTGAGTTTTGATCAATCATTTTTATCATGTTTTTTTCTTTTGTTACACTTAACAAAATTGGGGGCTCGTCCGTCCCTATCATAACAAAATTGGGAGCTTGTTTGGGAAGCTAAAATGTAGCAATAATATATATATATATATATATATATATATATATATATATATATATATATATATATATAATTCCTCACTGCTAACATCACTTGGAATTTAATGCACAATGCAATCTACTCAGTACGTGAAGAATGCAGTATGCATAAAAATCCAGGTCATGCTACCAGTGAAGGATAATATGTATATTTATTAATATATACTTAATAGTTCTGTTATATTACATTGAGCACTATTCTATTAATAACAGCACTCAATGTGTGATATATATGTGTATGTATATATATGTATATATATATATATTATCATTGCTAAATTTTTATTAATGCTTTCATGTTCCCAGATTTTATTCTGCAAAAGCTATCAGTGTACTTAACACATTGATAAAGAAATTATTCCTACACACTTGACTGTTAAGATTTTGAATAAAGCTCTGTCTGTCTTATGAATAATAATTTGTGAATTTAAAAGAAATTACGACATTCAACTTTAATAGAAAAGTTTTTTTTTGTTTCCTTTAACCTTACAGCTTTGACATTTCACCATGGTGTAATGCTTAAAAAGTGCTCATCTGGTGAGATCAATTCTGACTGACTAGTGAGTTTGATTCTCACTGGACGCTCCCTGCATTCATCATTGTGCTGCATCTCAGCTATGCATAATAAATCACTTTAACTTTATGGTTTGAAATAACACACCAGCAAGCTAACAGGTGAACTTTTTATTGATTCATTATGTGGTTTTGCTGATAGCAGATACGGAAAGGAAACTACAAGACCTCCTACAGAAGGTAGCCGAAGAGAGTGATAAGAAAGGACTACAAATAAACTGCAAGAAAATCGAATGCCTGGTCATCAGTAAAAAAGCAGCCCAAAATGCCAAATACAGATCAGGGATACCAGAATCAAGCAGGAACAAAAATTTAAATACCTGGGAAGTGTTATAACAGAAGACGGAAAGTGCGACACAGAGATCCGATGGTGAAGGAAGCATTCCAGAAGTTCAGTAAAGTATTAAGAGACAGGACAATTTCACTGGAAACAAGGAAGAGAGTATTGGAATGGAATGTGATGTCAGTTCTTCAGTATGGCAGCAAATGCTGGACAATATCAACAAAGACGAAGGAAAAACTTGAAGCAACTGAAATGTGGTTCTACAGAAGGATGCTGCGGATATCATGGATCAAGCATGTGAGTAATGATGAGGTCCTAGAAATGATGGAAACAAAAAGGAAATTAATGCTGAGCATCAGGAAGAGACATCTGTAGTTCCTGAGACATGCAATGAGAAGGGGAGGCTTGGAGAACATGATACTAACAGGCTAGATAGAGGGGAAAAGAGACAGGGGAAAGAAACAGTTAACATATTTGAAGGACTTCATCAGGTGGATGATGGAATGAGGGTTGTATGGTGTAACAGGAGAAGGTGTGCTAAGAGCCACCACGGATAGGGAGATGTGGAAAGCCATGATTGCCTACGTTCTGAAGGGACAGGGCACGTAGAAGAAGAATGTAGTTGAAACTAACAGATATCTTGAAGTTTTTAAAAAACAGAAATAAGGAGAGCATTAGATAAAAGAAGGGTATAAATCCTACTATTTTCTTTTAATTTTTTTAGCCTTTTTATAGCCATGTATGATAATGTCCATTGTGGTGCAGTGGATATCGACTTGGAACTGAAAATCAGGGAGCCGAGTTCAAATCCCAGTTGAAATTCTTGCATTCATTTATGCCCAAATACCCTTGGGAAAAGTATTAATCCATTTCTTCCCTCCAGTTATGGGTTAAATAATAGGACAGATTGGGTTCTATAGCCTTGGCTGGCAACCAATCTACCGCAGAAAGCAATGCTAACCTACTGCAGGATAATCTTCTGCCCAGTTAGTCATGTCTCTTTCGAGACATGATCACCCAAAGCATGTATCACATATGGCACTTAACTGACTGACTGAATATAATCGTTGTAATCATGATTGAGGCTTCTACAGGTCATAAAGTAGGGGATCGTTTTTATATTTTTATGAAGTAATAAACTGATCCCCCACTAATTATACTTAATATAATAATGTAATATAATCTCTCTTCTTCCTCTAGCTCTGAGTTGAATGGCAGGATAGATTGGGTTCTATAGCTTTGGCTGGCAACCAGTCTACTGCAGAAAGTAATGGCAACCTATTACGGGATAATCTTCTTTCGAGACATGAGACATTAACTAACTGACTGATGATGATTTTAGGAAGAAGTAATTTTTTTAAGAAATAAGTTTTCCTTTTATCTTTATTCACACACACACACACACACACACATATATATATATATATATATATATATATACACTACCAGCCATAATTATTAGGCCAGTGTTCTAAAAAAATTATGTATTTCATCCTATTTTTTAGTATTTATTGGCAAGTGAATAATTGTAAATGAAAATAGAATGGTTCTTTTGTTAGTACTACACAATAACATGTGCATCAAATGAATTTATAATGAATTTTTTATCATTTCAACAAATTCAAAATTACTAAACATAAACCAGCCGAAGAACCACTTTATCTTCATGTCAACAATATTTACATCACTCTTGCATGTTTTGAAGTTTTTTCTATTTAAGATTAAGTTAATGATGATCAGAGGTGGAGTAAAAAGATGAGTATGAACCAATTTATAGGTGATTACAATGTTGTGACATGGGAGAGCCTGGAGCTCAGCAGTGGCTCTTCATGATATAAAACATGCCAACGCCTCTTGCATATGGTAACCATTTCTGTTTTACAGTCTTTCTTTCTCTCTGTGTATCTGCACTCCATTTACCTGCTCTTTTCTTTATTCCTTAACACTCCTCTTACGAGCTTCACCCATTCATATTTTTCTCCCTCTGTATTTCTCAGATCAAATCCTTCGTAAACACTTTTTCATCATCTCGGCATTTCTTCCCTACTTTTTCTGTAGTCTTTAATTCTCATAACCAGTCATTTTCTAATCTCTTTCTCAGTGTCTCTTTTCCACTCCTTCATCCTCTCTCTTTTTTTAATCATTTCACCCCGAGCAAGGCAGTAACACCACTGATGAGCAGGGGGGCTACATAACTGTAAAAAGATTCATTAGAAAAGAGTGAGGAGTACAAACTAGTTAGAAAGGAACAATAGAAAGCTGAGAAAGCAGGTGCGATGACAGATGCATAGGTGGAGAGAAAGGGAAGGTTATACAGGGGAGGGGAGAGAGCTAGAGTCCAGTGGTTAGTAGATGAGTATTGACTTTGCATTTAAATTTCTGGAGGTTGTAGCCGTCAGGAAAGCAAGAATATGGGAGCGAGTTCCACAGGCAGGAAGTGTGACAGAAGAAGCTGCAGGAGTAGAATAGTCGTCTGCATTTGGCTAACCTGACTGTGAATGGGTGGGACCTAGTTGCCAGTCTGGTTGCACGAGTAAACACCTGTTGAGGAGGCACCAGTGACTTAAGTTTGTCTGAGCAGAAGCCATGAAAGTATTTATAGAACAGACAAAGGGAGGCCACATTTCAACGGTGGGGAAGTGGCTGCAGTCGAGCCGCCAGATCAGTACCTATCACATTACAGACTCTCCTTTGGAGCCTGTCGAGAACACTGAGGAGAATGGCAGGGGCACCTGACCATAAATGGCTGCACTACTCCATGCACGGACGGATGGTTGACTTGTATATATGCAGGATGGATTCAGGCAGAAAAAACATCCTGGATCAACATAGTGACCCAACCTTCTTAGCAGTAGATTTTGCTATGAATTCAATATAGTGGTTCCATTTGAGGTCTGAGGAGAGGCTGCTTCTCTCACGTCCCTCTGCTTCTTGTACCCAGTCCTTCTTTAATCTCTCCCCCAGTCTTTCTTTTCCACTCTTTCATTCTCTCTTCCTTTAACATTTTTTATCTCTCTCTCTCTGTCATTCTTTCCACTCTTTCATCCTCTCTTCTTCTCTGACATCTACTCTGCTTCTCTCACCCAGTCTTTCTTTAATCTTTTTTCCAATCTTTCATCCTCTCTTCTTCTCTCACATCCCCTCTGCTTCTTGAACCCAGTCTTTCTTTGATCTCTCTCTCTCTCTCTCAGTCTTTCTTTTCCACTGTTATTTTCTCTTCATCTTTTACCATATTTTTTTAATCTCTGTCACAGTCTTTCTTTTCCACACTTACCCCCTCTTTTTTTCTTTCACATCCCCTCTGCTTCTTGCAAACTGTCCTTTTTTTAATCTCCCTCTCAGTCTTTCTTTTCCATTCTTTCATCTTCTCTGCTTCTCTCACATCCCCTCTGTTTCTTGTACCCAGTCCTTCTTTGATCTCTCTCTCTCTCTCTCTCTCTCTCAGTCTTTCTTTTCCACTCTTTCATCCTCTCTGCTCCTCTCAATTCTTCTTTTTCACTCTTTACGTTTCTCGTCCTATACTTTCCACTTTTCATAGTCTTTCCTTTTTTTTCTCTATTCTTCACTGTGCTCTCTCTTCTATTCACTGCTATATTCTTTCTCTCACTGCTTCACCACTATGTTCTCTTCCTCTCTCTCCTCTTCATCTCTACGTTTTATTTCAGTCTTGATCTCTCTCCTTCTCTATGCTTTCTACTATGCTTTCTCTTTCTCTCTTGCTATGCTTTCTCACTCTTTCTCTCTTTCTTTCTCACTCTTTCTCTCTTGCTATGCTTTCTCACTCTTTCTCTCTTCTTTCTTTCTCACTCTCTCTCTCTTGCTCTGCTTTCTCACTCTCTCTCTCTTGCTCTGCTTTCACTCTCTCTCCTTGCTTGCTTTTTCTCTTTCTCTTGCTCTGCTTTTTCACTCTTTCTCTCTCTCTTGCTCTGCTTTCTCTTTCTCTCTCTCTCTTGCTCTTTCTTTCACACTTTCTCTCTCTTTCTGCTTTTTCACGCTTTCTCTCTCTCTTTCTCTTTTTCACTCTTTCTCTCTCTCTTTCTGCCTTCCTCTTTCTCTCTCTCTTGCTCTGCTTTTCCTCTTTCTCTCTCTCTTGCTCTGCTTTTCTTTCTCTCTCTCTTGCTCTGCTTTTCTCTTTCTCTCTCTCTTGCTCTGCTTTTTCACTCTTTCTCTCTCTCTTGCTCTGCTTTTTTCTCTTTCTCTCTCGCTCTGCCTTACTCTTTCTCTCTCTCTTTCTGCTTTTCTCTTTCTCTCTCTCTTGCTCTGCTTTCCTCTTTCTCTCTCTCTTACTCTGCTTTTCACTCTTTCTCTCTCTCTTTCTCTTTTTCACTCTTTCTCTCTCTCTTGCTCTGCTTTCTCTTTCTCTCTCTTTCTTTCTCTTTTGCTCTTTCTCTCTCTCTTGCTCTGCTTTTCCTCTTTCTCTCTCTCTTGCTCTCTTTCACTCTTTCTCTCTCTCCTTGCTCTGCTTTTCCTCTTTCTCTCTCTTGCTCTTTTTCACTCTTTCTCTCTCTCTTTATCCTGCTTTTCACTCTTTCTCTCTCTCTTGCTCTGCTTTTTCACTCTTTCTCTCTCTCTGTGCTCTGCTTTTCCTCTTTCTCTCTCTCTCTTGCTCTTTCTTTTTCACTCTTTCTCTCTCTTGCTCTGCTTTTTCTCTCTTTCTCTCTCTCTTGCTCTCTTTCACTCTTTCTCTCTCTTGCTCTGCTTTCACTCTTTCTCTCTCTCTTGCTCTGCTTTTTCACTCTTTCTCTCTCTCTTGCTCTGCTTGCACTTCCTCTTTCTCTCTCTCTTTCTCTTTTCCTCTTTCTCTCTCTCTCTTGCTCTGCTTTTTCTCTTTCTCTCTCTCTCTTTCTTTTTCACTCTTTCTCTCTCTCTCTTGCTCTGCTTTTCACTCTTTCTCTCTCTCTCTTGCTCTGCTTTCTCTTTCTCTCTCTCTTTCTTTTTCTCTTTCTCTCTCTCTCCTTGCTCTGCTTTTCTCTTTCCCTTTCTCTCTCTTGCTCTGCTTTTTCCTCTTTCTCTCTCTCTTGCTCCTTTCCTCTTTCTCTCTCTCTTGCTCTGCTTTTCCTCTTTCTCTCTCTCTTGCTCTGCTTTTTCACTCTTTCTCTCTCTCTTGCTCCCTTTTTCACTCTTTCTCTCTCTCTCTCTCTATGCTTTCTCTTCTTTTTTCTAAATATAATCTTTCTCTTTTTTTCTTTTTTTCTTGCTATGATCTCTCTTTTTTCATCATTACCTAATCTGTCCACCTCTCTCCCCCCATCCTTTCTCCCCATCCACCACAAATATGACCCTGGGTACAAGCAACTTAAGATCAAATGCCCATTATCCAACATGATAAGCAAGATACCATTTTTCATTCTTTAAATAAAACATATGAAAGACTCTTATCATTTCTTAACCACCTTTGCTTCATTTCCATTGACTTTTGTCTTTTCAAATTCTTCACCAATTCTCACCTTTGACCTTCTGCATTGACTGCCATTTTGTTTTTTTCTTTCCCCAAATAATACTCATTTTGCCTTCAGTTTTTGGCAACCTCACCTCTGTATAGTATACCTCTTGCTTGACAAAAATATTTGACAAAATGAATACCAAAATTCATTTGCTCTGCAGCAGATTACTTTTGAAAATCTTCTTTGGTTTATATTTAACTCAGGTAGCTAAAGTTAAAGGATAGTAATGTTTGCTTTGAATCCGTATCAAGGTTGACAAGAATTGTAACAGATTTTGTTGGCTTAAGTTATCACTTAGCTATTCTGTTTTTCATAAATTATAAGGACATACTGAAGCAATACTAAAACTGTTATTTCACCCTGCACCTGAAGGAATTTTGGCTGCGTATACAAGGAGGTGCTGAAATTTTCACAGCCTACCACACTTCCCAAAATCAGATTAAACGTTAGAATTTTTTTAATCTGTTTTTGGTTGGGCTGAGAACTTTTTGATGACCCAGCTCATTGTTTTATATATTCATTTTATTTGAAAAGCAGTTTTTATATACAGTCAGTTAAGTGCCATACTCAATACACGCTTTGGGCGATCATGTCTCAAAAGAGACATGACTGACTGAGCAGAATATTATCCCGCAGTAGGTTGTCCTATTATTTAACCCATAACTGGAGGGAAGAGACGGATTAATACCTTTTCCAAGGTTATTTGTGCATAAGTGAATGCAAGGAATTCTACTGGAATTCAAAATCGGCACCCCAATTTGTCATTCCGAGTTGATATCCACTGCACCACAATGCACATCCACTTTATACAAGACGTATCAAAAATACACTTACAAATTTTGGGTTGGATTCCTGGCATGAAAACAATATTATGTTGGTTGTTTTATTTTTATGGCAAATCAACCTCGGCGGGTCATTTATTGCCAATTAAATTTTATTTATTGTTGGTAATACCTTTTTCTTTCTTTATCGGCTTCTCTTTTTTGAGCCGATATCCACTGCACCACAACGCACGCCTGTCACTAAACGCTTACAGCACCTGGTATTCCCAAGCGGTCACTCATCTAAGTACTGACCAGGCTCAACATTGCTTAACTTTGGTGATCGAGCAAGAACCAGTGTATTCATCGTGATAAGCTGTAAGCTGAAAACAATATTAAAATGTTCATATAAAGATATGTCCAAAACATCACTATTATCAACACAGCAATTCATAACAAATGTTCAAAAAAAAACCTTCTGCTTTCTTTTACACATGCAAGTCCTTGATTCGCAGATTTTTCAAATACTTCGATGTGGTGTTGAATGATTTCACAGGCCCTAATGACACATTGACAAAGTGTCTCGGCATTATTGTTTTGGGTGCACCCACAGACACAAATCCAAAGGATTGATGTTGGGGGAACAAGCAGGCTATGGAACCTGTCCTCCCCTATGTATCAATCTTTCATGGTAGATATCAGCCAGTGTAACACAAACAATGTGACTAAAATGTATGACACTGGGACCTCATAATTAATGATTATGATCTGTTTTAATAATCATAAACTAAGCATACGCCAAAACAACACTTATTCCCCACCCCTAGCTGAACACTTCAATCAACCAGGACACACATTAGAAAACTACAAATGTTTACTGATAGATTCTGATTTTAGTTCCACATACTCACGCAGAATAAAAGAAAAATACTGGATTTTAAAATTAAATACATAGGCTAGGGTTAAATAGGGACTTAGGTATTTTGAATCTTTATAAATATTTCAACAGTTAAACATTTTTTAGATACACTTAAAAATTTTTTCTTTAAAACAACATTTAAAATTATTATTGCAGTTAGGTTTACGTTTAAAAATATTCAGACTCTGTTGCTTTCTGCATCACGTGACGGATGCTTCTCGCAACGGACACTTCTAGTTTAAATTTTAAAGTCATTTGTTTCTGATGAAAGGCCGAGGCCGGTCTGAAATATCAAATATATATATATATATATATATATATATAATATTAGAAATAAATAAATACTGTCAAAAAATACATTTTTAACTTACAACTTTTTAGTAGTGTTTCCTTTACATATTAAGACAATATACGTGGATTATCATTATGCTATATATATATATATATATATATATATATATATATATATAAAGCAATTAGGCGAACACCCATTCACATGTACATTAAAAAGCATAAAAAGAAATCAAACAGCTGCACAATAAAAAGAAAACCAACCAATCACAAATAAGACCACTCCCACAACAAAATAGCAAATTACACAAAGCTCCATTTAAATAAGAAAAAAATCCAGCACATGGCAGCCGATTGAAAAAAGTAGGCTCTTGGGAATGACAACATTACAATCGTATCTTCACAAAACTCTTAATCTTGTCAGGACACCGTTTTATATATATATATATATATATATATATATAGGTACCTCCCACATAAATGCAATACCTAAATTTTAGAATGTTTTTAAAAATAGAAAAATCTTTCTTGAAGTTTTTATTTTAGTTTTAGTTTCAAGATAAGAGATTAAATTTAATATTTCCAATCACCAAAATACTTTGCTGCATTTCAAACCATATTTAAATTGATTGTAATTTTTTTGTTTTTGCTAAAATCAGCAATATTGACAAATCAAATATCCAACATAATTCTCTGTATTAAAAAAATCTCTAAAGAATTAAGTATATTTGACACACCCACAATCATATTGTTTAACTTCCTCCAACCACCCCTTTTTAATTTTCTGAATAACTATGAAATCGTCTTATATTTTCTAAAATAAATCATTTTCACCATTTATTTTTAAAATATCACCTTAAGAAGAACCATGTTGTTCTGAAACATGAAAAATTTTGTCTAGAGATATAACGCTTTTGTCAACCATTGTAATAGCAAAATTACAATATATATATATATATATATATATTCTAGGTCCTACACTTTTTCTTATCTACATTAACGATCTCCCTGATGTAAAAAAATCCCAAGTAGGCATAAATGCTGACGACACTACAGTTTACTCTCACCTCAATCAAAAATCTGCCGAGGTTGACAAAGCAAACCTCGCTACCAATCTTGAAAAGGACCTCCAATCTGTGGTGGACTGGGGAAAGAAATGGCTCGTGAATTTTAATGCTTCCAAAATGAAGCTGCTATCTATTAACCATGAAGGGACAATTGCACATAACCCCCATTAGCATGGATCAGGCTAGTCTCCCTGAAAGTAAAACACTGCACCTCCTCGGATTAACTCTCACAACAGACCTTAAGTGGAATGACTATAGAGAATCCATAGTTAAATACGCTGCTAAGAAGGTCAGTTCTTTGTGCAGGGCCAGGAAGTTTTTCTCGTCTGAAACAATTTTGCACATATATAAATCTACCATCCACCCGCACATTGAATACTGCTACCATATCTGGTCTGGTGCTCCTGCTATCCACTTAGGGGTCCTTGACAAAATTCAATGGAGAATCTGCAATGTGATCAATCTCGACTTGGCAGCTCAGATACAGTCACTTTTTCACTGGCACAGTGTGTCTCTTCTACAAGTACTTTCACGGCTTCTGCTTTGATGAACTTAGCTCACTGGTACTCCCTATATACAAATTTACTTGAGCCACAAGATTAGCAACTAGGTCCCACTCTTTTACTGTGAAACCAATAAACTGTAAACGCAAATTCTACTCCAGCTGCTTCTTTTTTCACAATTTCTACCTATGGAACTCCCTTTCGTTTATTTGCTTCCCCAACAGCTACAATCTTCAAAAATTTAAATGTAAAGTCAATAGTCATCTCCTATCTTACTAACTTGCATCCTCTCTTTCATGCTCTCATCTCATCTCTTCAGTATTCTCATTCTTCTCTTACCTGCTTCCTGACACCCCCTGTATTGTCACCACTCCTCATAACTTTCCTCCTATATAATCCCCTGCACAACAGTGGTAGTATAATGCCTTGCTTGGGGTGATGCGATTATAAAATAATATATATATATATAGTTTATGAAGTTCATAAACTTCGTATTGCTCTGGTTAACACCCATTGAGCTCTCTATATGGATTTAACAATTAATATTTTATATTAAGGTATTCTTGTTGGATTATCCTCACTGTTTACGGACTGACAATTATATATATATATATATATATATATATATATATAGTGGGTGTGTGTGTGTGGTGGGGGTTATATATATATATATTTCAATATTGTATATTTAAGCTGCAATCCCACTTTTATGCAATTTTGTTAAAAATGACAATGTGCCACAGTTAAGTTTTTTATACAATTTTTTTGTGTGATCTTAATTTTTTTTTCTTTTTAGTAGATAAATTATATAAATATACTCTGAATATTTTATTTTTCCAAGTGCTTTCAACTTTGCTTTTAACCATTATCAAGGATGGTTTTTATTTTACTTTTAATTGAATATATTGGTTGTTTTATGTATATATCTAGAGTTATAGGAATTTTTTATTTTCCAAGCACAGCACATTGTGGCCATGTGAATTTAATATGAGACCTAATAGAGTTATGGTCAGAGAGATGTAATGTGTGTCTTCTTGTTAAGCATGTTATAGTATAATTATAATGAATAATTATTTATGAATTCAGATTGATCATGAACACACTACCTTAAAGGACATGTGAATATGTATTACCAGTGGATGAAGAGTGCTTCACATATTGGACATACTGCAGAAGGTGCCACTTGAAATTATAACAGTCGGCGGCAGTTCGTTACAGTTTCATAAAGGGATTCTGTATATTTCAGTCCACATGTGCCACAAAGGAAGGTCATGAAATCAAGTGTACTGGTCATTTCTTGGCAAGATGAGGTTCACCTTAAACAAATGCATGTCATTTGCATTTTCTTCTATTCTGATTTTCTATAACCTCCAACCAATGCCAATAGGCAATGGATGACAGAAACGTGTTTTGGGGGAAACTGAAAGCTTCTACTCCTGAACCTGCATGTTGGTAGTGAAATTAGCCATCAACTGTAGAGTGATTGTCTGTCATGGTTAATAGATAGCAGCTTCATTTTGGAAGCATTAAAATTCATGAGCCATTTTTTACCCCAGTCCGCCACGGATTAGAGGTCTTTTTCAAGATTGGTAGCGAGGTTTGCTTTGTCGGCTTCAGTAGATTTTTGTTTGAGGTGAGAGTAAACTGTAGTGTCATCAGCGTTGAAGTGACCAACAAAAAATAATTAAATTCTTAGACACAAGATAACACTCACCCACCCTATCAATATTTACTACTTAGACATTATTTTTAGTGATTACCCATATTTGAGTAGACGCACTGTTTATTTATTAATTCATTTTTGTCTACCAGCATGAATATTTGAAAAATCTTATTAAAGAAAATTCTGCTATCCTGCATTCTCACTGGACAGAAGAAACTGTCATTAGATCTAATATGCTTTAGACATCTTGGCCACAAATTAAGTTGATGGTCAAGTTGAATAATGCCATATTAAGGGAAATCATTACTAGACACTTGAAATATACACAGCTACTCAGTTTTGTATCCTAGCATTAACAAAGCAACTTCTAAAGAAGTAATGGATTTTTATTTTTTTTAATTTTATCATATTAAACATTAAACATAATTTTTAGTAGATACTCATATTTGAATAGGTGTTCCATTTATTTATTAAATTGTATATTTATTTATTTTCATCTACTGGCCAGAATATTCAAAATATCTTATTAAAGAAAAATTTATACTCTCTGTGTAGGATTTGAACTCATGTTCCCCTAGGCAAAGATCTGTTGTTTTTATACCAACTCAGCTACAAAGAACTTTTGCTAATCAAGCAAGTCTGAATAGTGCTTGAATAGTAAACGAAGTAATTTCTAAAGAAGTAATGGATTTTATATATAATTAATTAGTTTTTGGTCATAGTTAAATTAGACCAGTATACAGTTGTATTCAAGTGTTCAATACAATTATATTGTAGAACTTTTGAATATTTTTCATTTGGAATTTTGTTATTTCTGCAACCTAGGTTTCTACCTTTTGGTGTCTTCACAGGTGTATAAATTTCAGATTTGTATATCTATAAAAGAACGACACACATATATATTTAAATGCACACACACACATACACGCACAAATGTATATGATGTGAAATAATGATATATATTTTTATGAAATACTAATGGATGAAACGCATTACAAGTAAACTTTTTCTATTTTGTTTTAAAATATACACATGCATATATGAAAACACATATACATACAAACACACAAACATGCACATACACACTCTTCTTTAGACATATACATAAATATATATATATATATATATATATATATATTTAGTATATCGAGGCAGCAAGTAATTTTCTAGACATATGCTATTAAATATAAGAGACAATGAATGTCTATTATGTTTAATCATGAGCCGTTCTAAACATCGTATTTTTGCTTTAATTTCAGTTGAAAATAAAGACAAAAATTCTCCAACATTTGGATAATTATTTATTGGTTTTCTTCTAAGCTTTCAGCTCACATGAGCCATCTTCAGAGAGGTAGTTTAAACTGAAATATTATAAAATCCACCATCACCGACGATTTTATTTTGTGTTGACATAAAACTCCGCTTGGCAACGGCAATAGTTACCAAAAATAATAAACGCAGTTCTTAAGTTTGCGATGCGGTTTTATGACGTCGCATGGTTGTTTGTGTGTGTGTATATATATATATATATATATATATATATATATATATATATATATAAACAACACACAAACAACCATGCCATCTATAATTTCATCTATTAATGAGTATATGCTACAATGTACAGATGATTAATGTTTTCCATTTTGAATGCGTTCAGGGGAATAGATTGAAGGCAATTATTCATTGAATGATTCCATCCAATGTAAGAGGAGACGTTGCTGCCATTAATTTTCCACACATGGCTACTTTGTCAATTCTTCATAAGTTCACTGAACAAATCAACATTGCACAATGATTGTTTTATATTGTTGAATCACTTCCTTTGTTCAGTCCATCGTTTCCCCTTCTCTCATGTCTGGATTCCTTGACAGGATTAAACATTGGATGTTGCTGTATTCACTTGCATTGTTTCCGTCGTACAACAAAGGCAAGACAAGATTCATCTGTGCCGATTCTTTCTTTAGTCTTTTTATTTCTTTCTTCTTATTTATTTTTTTCTGATTCTCATATGGCTTCTTTAACTTGGTATCTCGAACTGTGAATCCAGTTTTTCCCTGAGGTTTTCCTTTTGACTTGGATCAGTGAGTTTCTTTGTGCGATTGAAGATCTGTCCGTTCCAGCAGAATTGATTTGGGTTTCTTTCTTGTACAGATTAAAACACTGGCAAAGTTTTTAAACTTGTGGAGTTTTCCAGCCTGTCTTTTCTTTTTGCAGCAGGGGTAAGGGTTCCATTTACATTCTTCCAAGAGGACAGTATTTCAAACATTATATTTTGCCAAAATCAAAATAAATTGGATTTTTAAATAACAAAAAAATCATATTCAACCTTATATGCATACAAATACAGATAGTACCAAGCCACAAGTCATTGTGACTGATGGTTTGAACATACTGCCTCATTCAAATTGGTGATCACACTAATCCTGACTTAGTAGCTCACTTCAGCCACTTTCTTACTAATGGGATGTGACTTTTCTCTCTCTTTTCTACAAACATTTTCATGGATTAGTGAATGAGCAATGTGTAGATGCTAGAGTAGCTACTGTTTTTTCAAAGTCTACCATTCTTTCAGAGTGCTCAATCAGATCTGTTTTGCTGCATCACAGCTCATCAGTACAGTTAGACATCCGATTTCTTTTAGCCAGGATTGAAACCTGACCGAATTGACATCAGTCGGTGATTCTAGTTGAGCTATGGGCACTTGGTATATGTAATATATCATGTAAACATACGCCAGTAACTAAGAGTGTTCTAATTCATTACTGAATGAACGATGTGTAGATGCTAGAATACCTACTGTTTTTTTCAAAGTCTACCATTTTTCCAGAGTGATCAATCAGGGTGTGAGAGTATATATATATATATATATATATATCTTCCCTACCCTCTGTAACAATATCTAGAAGTTTATCTACTCTCTCTTTTTTAGCACCCCCTTCCACAGTTCTTTCTTATTTCTTTTTTCTTCTTTTTTAAGTGTATGAATTTCTTTTTGAATTTCCTATAATAAATGGTTGTTGACAAAGCAAGTTTACTTCACAGAAATGATCATAGAACACAAATGATTTTCAAAGTTTTATTTAAAAAAAACAAATACATATATATATGTGTGTGTGTGTGTGTGTGTGTGTGTGTGTGAGTTATCCACATATAAGCCTGTTTTGCTGTATCACAGCTCATCAGTGTGGCTAGACATCCACTTGCTTCCAGCCAGGATCGAAACTCGGCCGATTTGGTATCAGTCAGAATGGTTACTCCCTAAGCCATTGGCGCATGGAATGAGAGAGGAGGAAATTTTAGCCTGTTATTCATATGCGGTATGCACACATGCCAGCCACTAGGAGAACTCAATTCATTACTGAAGAGTAATGCATAAATTGCAGAAGTGGTAACTGTTTTAAAAATCTCCCTCTCTAGAGAGCTCAATCGTAATGAAAGTGTAATTTATTAGTCTTCCACATACAAGCCTGTTTTGCTGTATCACAGCTCAGTTCCTATCCCCTATAGTTCTATGTAATTGTAAGATGTGGTTATTTAACTCAGTCTTAAGCAAATGAAAGATGTGTTTGAAGAAGAGCAGGTAAGAGTTAATGTTTAAATATTCTAATATATTAATAGTTGCAATGCAAAGAAGATGTCAATGAAGAGAGAAGAATAAAAAAAATGATAAAATAACATAGAAAAGAGAGAGGAAAAAAGGTTGCAAAAGTTGTGTGTGAAGCTGGACAAGGAAAGATACACCCAATTCGGTCAGGATTAGAAGGTAGATGTGACTCGCTCATGTGTCTTCTAGGATTACAAAGTTAAAAAGACATTTTTGTTTAAAAAGATGGACTATGTTCAAGCTGTAAACACATACAAAGAAACAGTTTGTTCCAAAATTTCTGCGCAAGCCACACACATAGAATACACTGATATTTTTTTTTATAATCATATCGCCCCAAGCAAGGCATTTTACTGCCACTGTTTTGCAAGGAGTTACATAGGAGGAAAGTTATGAGAAAGAGTGACAGGTTATAGGGGGTGTCAGGAAGTGGATAAGAGAAGAATGAAAGTAGCCATAAAGTGAGGGATCAGTTTATATATTGATTGTAATGTAGAATTAATCCCCCACTTTCTAACCACATTATAATAGTATAGAATTTTTTTTAATAATCATATCACCCCAAACAAGGCATTTTACTGCCACTGTTTTGCAAGGGGTTACATAGGAGGAAAGTTATGAGAAAGAGTGACAGGTTATAGGTGGGGTCAGGAAGTGGGTAAGAGAAGGATGAGAATACTGATGAGACTGGAGTGGATGGAGAGAGGAGCATGAGAGAGAGGATGCAGGTTAGTGAGATAGGAGATGACAATAGACTTTACATTTAAATTGTTGGAGATTGTAGCTGTCAGGCTATCTATTTATGTATCTTTCTTTTTTTTTTTTTAATAATCATATCGTCCCAAGCAAGGCATTTTCCTGCCACTGTTGTGCAGGGGGTTACATAGGAGAAAAGTCATAAAAAAGAGTGACAGGTTATAGGAGATGTCAGGAAGTGGGTAAGAGAAGGATGAGAATACTGATGAGAGTGGAGTGAATAGAGAAAGGAGCATGAGTGAGAGGATGCAGTTTAGTGAGATAGGAGATGGCTAATGACTTTGCATTTAAACTCCTGGAGATTGTAGCAGATAAGAAGGAAAGCTAACAAACAGATAATTCTAGACTTGTACAGGTTAAGATTGTAGTGGTTGTGATAACATGCTCTTGGGAATCAATTCTCAATTTTACCGATTTTATATGGCAGAAATATGGGTGATTCACTACTATGTAAGTGGCGTGGTATGTTTTTGTCATGAAGGTTTGAACAGGTGGAACGAGGGAATGGCTGAGCACTTTCCCTGGAAGTAGCAATAGAGCAGCCAGAGACCTGCCACTTCCTTCCTGTGAGAGAGGGGGGAGAATAATTCATCACCCACAAGGGCTCAGAGATACTTTTAGACTCTATCAAAAAAATAAACATTATATAAAGAATAACAAACTGGAAACTTTACAATATTGAAAATACCTCATTACTTGTCCTTGAGGGCACATGGCCTGTAGTGAACAAAACAAGATGTAGATTTAAAATTCAAATGCTAAACACTAATTTTGTTAGAAATTAAAAAAACTTGAATTTACAAACTTTGCTTAGCTCACACGCAAAAGCAAATCCAAAACAAAACACATACAATTTCACACCTTGATGTGAAATGTTTTTCAGCCAAAAGAAAACGAGGAAACAAAATTTAAATAATCATCTATTCTCAGAAACAAATTCTTTTACAGACCTTTTTGCAAGCTGATGCAAAGTTTGTTCATCGTCCAATGGAAAGGCCAGAATTACATTCGGGAGTGAATTCCCAAATGACCTTTTCAAGCCCCATTAACAGAATAAAAGACAGGCAAGTTTGCTTGTCCCCAGAGAGAAGATGAGCGTATTAACACATCCCTTGATAAATGTCAAATGACTTTTATTATTATCTCTATCCTTCTTTCACACCTCTCTCCTTTTCTTTGTTCACCCATCTGCCTCTTCTTATACATGATAAACAAACAGAACACTTAAAGACTGAGCGATAACTTCAAAGACATTCTTACTCAATGATAACTCATACATACACACAAGTTACTACTACAAACTCTTGATACCCTTAACTCTTTACTACTGTTTTTCATTGAACATTTAAGTTCTACTAATTCATGTTATTCTTTTCTATTAATAAATTTCTATTTAAACATACAAAAGGTATACTTTTATTCTTCCACATTACACAAATCCATCTTCTGATAACCTTCTGATAATTTTGGTAAAACGTTAAGTTGTGGAGATTGTCGGCTATGTTTGCAAATTGGCCTTGTACCAGACATGACTGACCGTCCCCACTACTACTACACTAGTGAACCTCGACATCTAAAAAGAGCACACAGTGGAAGATTCCCTCCTACTACAGGCCCAGTGGATATAGGTGCAGGTTAGTTCCAGTGACTTGACCAAAAGAGTTGTAAGTTCAGTACCAGGCTACAGCAGTGGTGAACTAGTAACTTAAAAAGTCGGATTAAAGAGAGATAACTCATGACTACCAGAAGTGGCTCACCAGTAATGAGAATAATATACCCCAGTGATTGTTATAAAAGGTTCAGTTCAAAATTCCTGAAATAAGCCGGAGCGTACAACAGCTGAAATGTCATGGAAATTGCAACGAAGATGAGGACAATATTTTGAAAAATGTAAATAATGAAAATACCTCAACTTGAAAAGAAAAATTAATTCACCCACATGCCCTCATACATGCAAGTAATGGTTAACAAGCTAAACTTGCAAATCGTGTTATGTGTCATGAATTTACTCCTTACTCATTGATCTTGTACCAAACTAACATAAGCTTAATAAACACAAAGAAGACTTTACCATGAAGCAATGATTAACATGATAGTCAAACAGACCATGACTATTCCAGTAAGTACCTCATTGGGTACCTAACGTTTTTGACCTTGTGCCAGACTACGCTCACTAAATAATCATCATAAATGCTTATTCATGATTTTTTTCATTTTTTTTTAATGGCTTGTCTTTTCAAACATAGACAATCATGGCTCTCCACGTTTTCCATTTCTTTATTATATATAACTCCTTTGGATAGAGAGTAGAGTGGTTTTGAATAGCTTTCTCTACAATTTTGAATCCAGTGTTGATCTCTTAGACTGGCTGCCAACCAAAACTACAGAGCTCAGTTCGCTGTGCTACGTAAGCCAAACATTGTGGAGAAACAGAAATGATGTCATACCTTTGCTATGGACTTTAATGTTATGTGAATGCAACAGGCAGAGACAAAAACCGAACTCAACTGGCCAATTTCACATTCCACATCAAGAACATTAATTTTACTCAGAGTGTTTAATTACCCAAGACAAAATCTTTTCCTAAACTTCTGAGAAACTTTTCCATTCTTGATTTCTTTTTTTCTTATTGTCATTGGTCGATAATTAACTTTTCACTTTCAGAGTGAATGAGAACAATTTAAAAGCAATTTCTTTAATAGCCACTTTCCTCTGAGTTAGTAAATTATTGGCATGCTATGGTCGGTAGCAACTAATTAGTAATTTATAAGAAGTGTTTATTTTCTCAAATGGAACATTAGGAGAAATAGACATTTTTGAAAATATATATAAAAAAATATAGTTTTAAGGTTAAGGTATGCTATATTTATGAGTTAAAGTGCTCAATATCAAGGAGAGAGTGTATGCAAATATAAAAGTCAACATTGAGGTTACCATCGAGAGTTGACAGTCTGTTTCATCAGGCTAGATGGTTGAGTTTAGCATAAAACTGTCTCTCGGCTCTAGATGATGACTTAAATTTCCAAATTTATGTACAATATAAAATACATACTGGCTCTGTTTATAAATAATTTTGTTTACATCGAGCCCTCTTGGCTGGATCATTTTTAATATTTAAATTTAAACAATTAATATTAACAGGATCTCCTTTGGAATTTTACCATCAAGCAACATCCTTTTGAATTTAAATATATATATATATATATATATATATATATATAGAGAGAGAGAGAGAGAGAGTGAGTTGTGGATAGAATTATTCAATCCTACTCTTTCATAAGTACAAACAAAGCTGTAGTATGTCAAATTGTTGTGGAGACTGTATTTTTCACAAATGATGAAATAATGGATTTGAAAGAATGTGCAGTGATGTCCACAACAATATTTTTATTTTAATGTCAAATAATAATACAAAACAACACCAAATACACATTTAACGTGGAACAGAATTATTGGCCCTTTCATGTCAGTAATCAATACTGTAACCTTTATTCTTGCTTAATGCCTTTAATTATTTTTGATAGTTGCTTACGTGATCACTACATACACTGATAGGCATTTTGCTTCATTCTTCCTTGGCAATAGTTTCTGGTTCCTCCAAATTTAAAGGACTTCTTTCCTTTACTTTTTTCTTCAGACATTCTCATATATTTTGAATGAGGTCTAAGTCCAGACTTTGTACACAATATGCCAATACCTCAATTTTGCTGTCATCTAAGTATTTTGTAACAATTTATGCTGCGTGTTTTGGGTCATTTTCAGTGTGGAATTTCCAGTAATGCTACAAAATCAGTTTTTGTTCACTTTGTTTTATATTTGTTATGAGGATGCATTTATATAAAAATAATATTAATGTCTAAAAAAGTTATAGTAAAAGATTCTATTGAGTCCTACTTGTTATTACAAAAAAGTTTTAATTCATGAAGTAGTCATAAAAATAAGGAAATTAAAAATATAACATTTGGAAGATGCTAGAATATTTGAGAAAATTCTAGTAGATTCAAGAGACTTTGAGAAATATGCAAATTAGGTGTGAGTCCCTATAAAAATAGGTTTTGGGAAGAGAGTAGCTAGTTGTTAAAAAGATTTGCTGACATTATCAACTCCGGCTTTGATTCGAGGATTTGTATATACCAACCAAAAGAATCTCTAAGAAAAGTTGCCGACCAACTAAAACCTGAACAAGAACCTCATGGAACTAAGTGGGTAAACAGAAATTTTTGACTCTTTCATTGACCAAACTAATAATTATTCTTTATATAAACATTTGAGGATTTCCAAAAAGTATAGCACTTAAACTACTTTGCTAGCTTAACTTGGTAAAGTTACTTGACACCTTACCTTCCCCTTCTCTCCTCGTAAAACTTGCCGGTAGTAAACTCTTTTTCTTGTTTTTAATGCAACAAAATTGTATATTTGTAAATATTTTATTTGGTGTTTTTTGTAGATTAAATATTTGTCAGTGATTTAGATCTGAGTTTTGGTCAATCAGTTTTTTTCTTTTGTTACAATGCGTAACATATGATTTTTAAGAATATCTAAATACTGCTCTTTATTCATGATACCCTGGAATTTTACTGGTTCTCTTAGTCCAGAAGCAGTAGAATATCCCCAGAGCATAATGCTCCCACCACTGTGCTTAATTGTAAGGAGGGTATTTTTTGGTTTTTGAGCTACATTCACTTTCCTTCATACATAATGGGAGTTCATGTGACAAATAATTCTAGTTTAGTCTTATCTAACCATAAAACAGAGTTCCAGTATTTACTCCCATTTTTTTAGATGTCTTCTAGCATAAGATAAGGTGCATTTTAGGCATTTAGCCTTAAGCAAGAGAGTTTCCCGTGGGCAACTATCTCAAAGTTCTGCTTGATGAAAAAATCTAGTAAATGACTTTGTTGAAACAAAGTTTGGTTCAGTTCAAAATTCCTAGCCACTGAAGAAGGCCAGAGCATACAACGACCAAAACATTGTACAAATGGCAACCAAGATGAGGACAATAATCCAAATAATATAGTGTAAATACTACCTCATCTCAGAAATATAAACAAATACTTAGAAGTTTCTACTATAATACCGTTTGAAGTTATATATATATATATATCTATATATAAGTGTGCGACAGTCTTTTTCATGCTCAAATGCACTTATCAGGCATGATCAATTGCATTTAAAAAGACCACCGGTGCTGGATGTTGATTTCAATGTACACTTTAATATTTACATACACTATGAAAGAATCTAGTAAATGACTTTGTTGAAACACTATTTACATTATTCAGGCTATTGTCCTCATTTTGGTTGCCATTTGTATGATCTTTCGGCTGTTGTATGCACCGGCCTTCTTCAGGTGCTAGGAATTACAAACCAAACCATTTATTATGATCACTGAGGTATATCATTCTCATTCCTTGTGTGAAGCCTCTTTTGGTAGTCATGAGTTAAAAAAAAGGCCTTTCACATGGAACATGAAAGATATACCCCAGTGATTACAATAAAGGGTTTGGTTCAAAATTCCTAGCACCTGAAGAAGGCCAGAGCATACAACAGCTGAAACGTCATACAAATGGCAACCAAGATGAGAACAATAGTCTGAATAATGTAAATAGTGTAAGTACTACCTCATCTCAAAAATATAGACAAGACTTCTTGGTACATTCAACGTTGATGTTTTTAAATCATTGATAATGTCCTTTATTGTTAAGTGAGGATTCTTTGAAACATCTATAACAATTTTAATTTTCATTCTCTGAGAAATTAATTATTTTCTGCCAGTTTTTAATTTATTTACTACTCAATGAGTCTCAGTGTACTTCTTGATAAAGCTTTGCAAGTGGTGATCTAGGAACATTTTGATTCTGGTGTAATAATGTTTAATCTTCATTCATACAAAAACAGTGTGGCTAAAGGATAACACCCCACCAAAAAAAAAAAAATATTTAATCTCTCTCAATATTGTTTTATAAAGTGTAGTAGATAATATTATATGTTTATTCAGATTTGTCTTCTTTCATAGTTCATGGATATTTTTATATAACTGAATAAAAACCTGTTTTCATATTTATTTATAAATTACTATATAATAAATATTGCATTGGAGTTGGTTTATATATTTTGATAATTTTCTGTTTTTTTATGAATTTTTTAATAAAAAGATTTATGTTCAGATTATTCCTTTATAAAAGGATAAAAAACTGTATAAAAGTTAGATAATAAATATCGCACAGTATTTTGTTCACAAATTTTTATATGATTGTTAATTGTGAAAATGAAATTATATAATGGTGACAAGCAAGATGGACAGCAGAGCTGTCTAAAGAAATGAAAAACCACCATGTTGGAAATTGAATCTGCTGAAGTAAAAAAATTAACGAAATTAATACATAATTGTTTTATGGTTTTTATTGAGATGAGAGATCACTATATTATGATGGAAAGAATTTTCATATATGTTTGTTATTTGTTCTAAGCGTTGATTAATTGTTGATGATTTTATAACCTTGTTACTGAAGTGAAATTGTTTTGTGACAAAATATTATTATTTTCTCAGGAAGAATTTGAACCAAGAGAATTCCCATAATTTTCACCTGCTATCATGACTAAAGACTTCTTTCATACTCATTTATTTACATTCTATTTTATATTCTGTGAATGACTTCCTGTTAATATATATATATATATATATATATATATATATATATTGTGTGTGTGTGTGTTTTATTTATATATATTTGTGTGTGTGTGTTTTATATATATATATTTGTGTGTGTGTGTGTTTTATATATATATATATATATATTTGTGTGTGTGTTTTATATATATATATATTTGTGTGTGTGTGTTTATATATATATATTTATTTGTGTGTGTGTGTTTTATATATATATTATGTGTGTGTGTTTTATATATATATATATGTGTGTGTGTTTTATATATATATATGTGTGTGTGTGTGTTTTATATATATATATGTGTGTGTGTGTATATATATATATATATATATATATATATATTACACAAAAGTGAAAGAACATGTAGATTAAAACCCCACTGTTCAAGCATTTACTTTTATAAATAGTGCTCGATACTGAGTAGAGCCTAATATTGTAATTTTGTTATTACAATGGATTATAAAAGCATAATATCACTACACAAAAATTTTCATGTTTCTGAACAAAACTGTTCCTCTTCAGATGATATGTTAAATGGTGAGAACAATTTGGTTTTGAAAATATGAGGTGGATTTCTCGTTATTTAGAAAATTAGGGAGCAGTAGTTAGAGTAAATGCAATAGGTGTGTTCAAACAGTTCAATCTGCATTTAGAATTATTTAACTATGGAGATTTAAACAACTGGGTTAGGAAAGGGAACAGGATGGCATAGATCTAGACATGCCACTTTTTAATTTTGTCTGGGTAAGATACACAGTGGGACCTTAGATTCATTAAAGGGTAGACAGTAATTTTAATCAGGAGGTTAGATTTTAAGTTTTTCAACCATCCGTCAGTGCATGGAGTACTGCTGCCATTTATGGTCAGGTGCCCCTGCCGTTCTCCTCAGTGTTCTTGACAGGCTCCAAAGGAGAGTCTGTAATGTGATAAGTACTGATCTGGCGGCTCGACTGCAGCCACTTCCCCATCGTCGAAATATGGCCTCCCTTTGTCTGTTCTATAAATACTTTCATGGCATCTGCTCAGACAAACTTAAGTCACTGATGCCTCCTCAACAGGTGTTACTTGTGCAACCAGACTGGCAACTGGGTCCCACCCATTCACAGTCAGGTTAGCCAAATGCAGACAACAATTCTACTCCTGCAGCTTCTTCTCTCGCACTTCTCACCTGTGGAACTTGCTCCCATATTCTTGCTTTCCTGATGGCTACAATCTCCAGAAATTTAAATGCAAAGTCAATACGCATCTACTAAACACTGGATTCTAGCTCTCTCCCCACCCCCGTATAACCTTCCCTTTCTCTCCACCTATGCATCTGTCATCGCACCTGCTTTCTCAGCTTTCTATTGTTCCTTTCTAACTAGTTTGTACTCCTCACTCTTTTCTAATTAATCTTTTTACATTTATGTAGCCCCCTGCACATCAGTGGCGTTTCCGCCTTGCTCGGGGTGAAATGATTAAAAAAAACAGTCAGAATTTGGATTAAATAATTGAATTGTTGTATAATTATTTATATTGTATTAAGAACATATATAAAATAGAGCTTTGTGAACTGTGATGTACTCTGTAGGATCTTTTTTATAGTAGATAAAAATTATGTTAAAACTGCTAACTTAACAACAACTCATCTGCAAGGTTCAAATTTCAGAGAACAAATATTATTTATGTACTCACAAGTTCTTTCAGGAACTGTGTTTCTGACCAAACCAAATTCAGTAATAATTATATTGGATTTACTACAACATGCCTAACAAGAAAACTCACATTACATCTCTCAGATTGTAGCTCATTTAGGCTTCATTTAAATGCACATTGAGACCCACCCACCAAAATCTATTTATAACATACTCACTAATATTAAAATAATAGCCTCATCTGCATCTTAAAAAAAAGAGATAAAAATAAGGGAAACATTATAAACAATAAAGAAAAACACCAATATTCAATAACATCAACTATAAACACAACCACAATATCCTAACCATGTCTGGAAAACAAAACATTTCTATTACTATGAAAAAAAATCTATATATTCACCTAAAAGTAAAAATATAATCTTCCTTGGCTAAAAGTATAACCAAAATTAGACAGACAGACAATTCTGCATAATTTATATTTGAAAAAGAAAAAAATTATGGGAACACAAGAAAAATTAAATAAAAGACCTAACCACAATTTAAGCAGAAATTGGTTATTTTTGTTAATATTATCATTATTATTTAGTAAGAGAATGTCTTAAGCTAATGAAATAGTTTTGAAAAAAAAATTACTTTCAATTTTTACATGATTCTTTGAATTATTTGATTTTGTTTACCTCTACATTTGATAGAGTGGTTCTTAAATTATAATTGTTTTTACTTAGAAATGCTTATTTTTGTTGCATAACTTCCAGTGTATGAATTTCTTTTTGAGTAACCTTCCAGTATATGAATTTTGTCTTGAATTTGCATAATAAAGATTTTGTTGCTGAAGAAGCAAGGATTCCTTGCTGAAAGGATCATATGACACATGTGATTTTTGAAGTTTTATTTAAAAATATACATATTTGGGTCTGTAAATAGATAATACTATTTATATTAACCCCTCTACCTGGATCAGTTTTAATATTCATAAGATTAATATTAATAGGATCTTCTTTGGGATTTTACCTACATAACACTGTTTATAACTTTTATATATATATATATATATATATATATATATATATATATATAAAATGACTGACTGGGCAGAAAATTTTCCCACAGCAGGTTGCCTTTTCTGTCTGCAGTAGACTGGTTGCCAACCAAGGTTACAGAACCTGTCTGCAATTTAACTCATAACTGAAAGAAAAAATGGATTAATACCTTTCCCAAGGGTATTTGTTTGTAATCAAATAATAAACCCAGCCTTGATGAGTACATCATAAGTGTCCTCAAAAAACTTCAAAGTTGGCATGAACCTGCTCAATTAAAGTGGCAAATTCTTTGCACTAAAACTATATATATATATATATAATCTAAATCTAATCTAAATCTAAACTTATTTATAAATGGAACTTTGTGTGTATGTGTCCGTTACCTACAGACTCCGAAGTGGCTGAACCGATTTTCTTGAAAATTTACACAGTTGTACTATAAGCGTCTGCGAGTGATCTTAGCTAGGTTTTGTGTCGAGGTACCCCCGATAAATATCAAATCGATAATCGAAAAAATCGGGTTATAGAAGGAGTGGTCCGATTTTAATCAAATTTGATATACTCATAGACAAAGACATAAGAAACGATATTCAGAAGTTTCAAGGTTGCAGTTTTTACAATAGTGCAAAAAATCGATTATATATATATATAAAAGGCAAGATGTTTATGTGTGTCTGTTTATCTGCCTGTATGTCTGTATTTTTTTCAGACCTTTTATTTTAGTTTTTGCTTCAAGTTTGGCTCTAAGTTGGTATAATTGTAGTTCTTAGTCTCAGCCATGATACCATTTACTCAGAAGACTTATTTAGCCTTCAAAATTCAGTTTACGACGAAAAAAACTTATTTGATATCGATACCAGGAAATCAAAATTTGACTTACATCCATTCATTTTTCTTTCAGTCTACAGTTTCGCTTTAACTGGAAACAACGATTGCTTTTTAGTCTTTCGTGCCAACGGCCAAAGAGTCTGAGCTCCAGAACCATGGATTAGTTTTAAAACTTTCAACATTCATAGCGGCAGATTTGGCAATGGATTCGATATAGTCATTCCATTTGAGGTCCGCCGAAAGTGTAAGGCCAAGGAGGCATAGTGTTTTACTCTCTGGGAGGCAAGCCTGTTCCATGCTAATGGGAGGTAGATGTGATTGTCTATGGTGGTTAGTTAATGACAGCTTTGTTTTAGAAGCATTGAAATTTACTAGCCATTTCCTACCCCAGGCCACTACGGATTGGAGGTCCTTTTCAAGCTCAGCAGCGAGGTTCACTTTGTCGCCCACACCGGGTTTTTGATTGAGGCAAGAGTAGATTGTGGTGTCATCGACATACATGCCTACTTGGGATCTAATGGCATCAGGGAGATCATTAATGTACATCAGAAAGAGCATGGGACCTAGGATAGAACCTTGAGGGCCGCCTGCATTCATATGGTAGTTTTGGGAGGCATGCCTATTTAATACCACCTTCAATGTGCGGTTAGAGAGGAATGACTGGATGAGGTCAAACAGATGCCCAGTTATTCTGTAGCTACGCAGTTTGCATAAGAGGCCAGCGTGCCAGACCCTGTCAAACGCTTTGGAGATATCCAAGGCAACAGTTCGAGCTTCGCCATTATTGTCAAGAGCCCGGTATATGTACTCGGTAATGGTCATTAGCATATCAGAAGTAGACCTGGTGAAGCGAAACCCGTACTGTTTGTCAGAGAGAAGCCTGTGGACCGTGAGATGCTGAATCACCTCAGCGTTGATAATGGCTTCGAAAACTTTGCCGAAGATCGGAAGGAGACTAATAGGTCGGTAATTGGCGGGGTCTGAAGGTTTGCCAGAATTCTAAAATATAGGAACTACACAGGAGGACTTCCAACAGGCAGGAAAACAGGAAGCAGATAGGCAGAGTTTATAGAGGACAGCGGAGAGTTCTGGGGCACATTTCTTCAGTACTATGATTGGGATTCCGTCCCCGCTGCTCACTTTGTGTGGGTCAAGTTGTGCAATTATCTTGGAGACCAGCGAGGGTGTAATGTGGACATTATTTAGTTGAGCCTTAGTTCTGGGTGGGAAGTTGGGTGCAGGTATTCCTAACGAGTCCAGTGTCGAATTGGTTGAGAATCTACAGGCAAAGCATTCAGCCTTGTCCGCTGGAGAGGTGAGAACTTCAAATTCATTGATTAGTGGGGGTATTGAAGTCTTGCTCTTGTTGAGCACGCTTTTGTAAAGTTGCCAGTAATCTTTGGAGCCAAGCTTAGAGGATGCTATGCGTTGCCTCATTCTGGTAGCAAACGCCCTCTTAGCTTCGTTCAGTACGTTTTTACACTTATTACATGCTGAGGTGAAAAGGTGCCTGTTTTGGTTTGACGAGCAGCTTTGATAGAGCCGGAAGAAATGTTTCCGGTGGGCAATGGCGGCCAAGCAAGCGGGTGAGAACCAGGGGGACAAATTTGATTTTAGCTGGAATTTCCTGGCTGGGATAAAAGCATCGATGCCAGCCTTAACCCAAGAGGAGATCTCGGACACACAGTCTTCGACAGGAAGATCGAAGACGTTGTTCCAGGGGACGTCACAGAGGAAGTCTCAGAATGAGTCCCAGTCTGCTCTCTGGTAGAAGTATGTTATTCTGCTGGTCTGGTATTCTTGGATAGAGTGAGAGTGAAGTGAGATGTTGACGGAAACTACGGCATGGCCAGAGTTTCCGAGGGGGCAGAGCTGCCTGGTTGTGCAGGAGTTTGGAATGGAAGTAAAGCAGAGGTCGAGTAAGGAGTCCCTTCCGTTAGGGTTATTAGAGAAACACGTGGGGAAGTCCACCACTTGCGTTAGAGCTTGGGTTATTGAAAAATACATGGTGCGGATCCCAGCAGGGTCGGTGACAGTTTTCAAGCCACTTGGTATGGTGGGCGTTAAAATCGCCAGACACAAATATATGAGCAGATGGGTGAGAAGAAATGGCCTTGTCGATATTGATAGGGATGCTATCAAGTACTGAACAGTCAGAGGAGGAGGGGGAGCAGTAGAGGAAGAAGAGATAGCTAACTGAGCTTAGAAGTGAGAGACGGAAGCACATGAAAGAATGATCCAGGGATTCAAGAGATGTGACCTTGGCTAGAGGGAGTTGTTCGCTGACATATACACCAAGCCCATGCATATGGACAGAGAGGAAAGTAACCAGGAACGAAAAGCTCCAAAGAGGGGATAGAAGGGTCAAGGTTAGTCTCACATATAGCTCAGATATATTCGGGAAGGATAGAAGAACAATAATGCAGAAGTAACGGCAACCTACTGTAGGAAATTCTTCTGCCCAGTCAGTCATGTCTCTTTCAAGACATGATCAGCCAAGCGTGTATCACAAATGACACTTAACTGACTGACTAGAACAATCCAGAACATACAGGGGAAGCAAACTGCCTAGATACAGATAAAAAAGGAATTCAGTAAAAATACAAAAATAGAAAGACAAGGATGGGTCTTCTCACCAGATCTATTCAGCATATATAGTGAGGCAATTCTAAGAGAATTTGAAGCCCTACCAGGATTCATAATTAACACCCACCATCTTAACATGATGTCTACGACTATATCGTGTTGAATACACCAGTTCTCGTCCGTCACTGAAGTTAAGCAACATTGAGCCTGGTCAGTACTTAAATGGGTGACCATTTGGGAATATCAGGTGCTGTAAACGTAAGGACCAAGAATGGTCCACCGGTCCTCCAGGTTTGGGGGTTGGGTGCAGGGCTAACAACCCTGCCCCGTTTGTTACAGAAACAGCAACAAAAATCTTAACAACATTAAATCTGCAGCGAACAGTGTTGATAGCAGACATAGAAAGGAAACCACGAGAATTTCTACAGAAAATAATAAGGGAAAGAGAAAAGAAAAAACTAAATGTAAATTGTGAGAGGATAAAAATGTCTGACTGTCAGCAAAAGGGACAGCCCAACAAGCAAATTACAAACTGGGAAGGGTAAAGTCAAGCAAATGCAAACTTTTATTAAAAATACAACACCAAAATCTGATGGCACACTAGGATAGTAAAGATGCCTTACAAAAGATAAGCAAAGTATTAAAAAAATAGGAAACTTTTCTTAGAAACAAGAAAAGATTACTGAACTGTTACATCACATTAGTCGTTATATATGTAGATGCTGGCCAAATTAAAAAGAAACTTGAGGTAACAGAAATGGGGTTCTACAGAATGATATTGGGAATATCATGGACTGAACATGTGAGCAATGATGAAGTTTTTGAGAAGATGGAAAAAAAAGTACATTAATAATTAAAATCAGAAAAGAGACAATTAAAATTTTTTGGGCATATAATGATGAAAGAAGGCTTGGAGTATATGACACTCTCAGGACATATTAAAGGTAGGAAGGACAGAGGAAAGCAGCACATAATCTATCTAACAAAGTTGTGCAAATGGTTGATAAAACAGAGATCAGAAAGGGTATCAAAAAGACAAAATTTACTAAGATCAACAAAGAGGAAATTGTGAAGAGCCATAATCACTCATATCATGGCCATGTTGTAGAGAAAAGAATAATGCTCTGTCTCTTGGCTAAAACTTACCTATGAGAATATTAAAAGGTATTTTTAATTCACTCTGAAAACCTGACCCCAGAATGTAACAATCATTATTCAAAGTAGTGCGCAAAACATTTAAATCAGGAGAAAACCTTGTTGCACAGCCAATTTGTATTCTCACCTTTGATACGAGGCAGCAACTGTTACTTTATTAATGGAAAATTTACACCTGGGTATACAGTTTTTTTTTGTTTTTTTTTTACCTGTCCATAATTCTAACAACTGAGCCAAACCAGAGAGTTTGATTTCAAAGAATTAATTTATTATTGTTACTTAAAAATACATTTGCATATTGTATGAAAGTGTCTTTGATATATTTTTTTTTATGACTATTGAAAGTTCCATGCTCAGTTGACAGTCACCAACTGGTTTAACTTGTTTGGTTGGGGGGCAAGGAATGTGGTGGTGAGGACCATCCTAGAATAAAAGTTAAAAAATATATTTGCTTTACATATCTCACTATGGTGTCTCATTTGTACATACCAAGGTGAATCAGTAAGTCCATTGCCTGACAAAATTACCAGCTGAATTTTTATTTGAAATGTTCACTCTATAATGTTTCATTAATTTGATTAATGGTGAAATTATGCATTTCTATACAGAAAACATTTTTTATAGTTTGTCTTATTGTTGGCTGAAATTTATAAAATCTTTTCCTCAAAACAGTTTTTCAGGAAAATAGATTTCACAACTCCATTATGATTGCTCTTTCTAGTAGTTTCCTTCCTAAACGTTTCTTTAAAATGTGGAAAGACATCTTAATTTTGTCATTATTCTCTCTTTCAGTTACATGTTCTATCCATTTTAGTTATTGCTGCTGTTGAAAGTCTTCAAGTGATGTGGTTTCTGTTACTTGTTACAATTCTTTGGGATTTTTCAGTACCAGACATTTCAGTCTAACAAAAGATCATTTTCTTTAAAACCTAAATGATTCAGTCACTTAAAGAAGCCATTTTCAATTATTGATCTGATTATCTATATGATAATTTAGACATTGGACTACAAGCATGGCATCTACAAATATTTTCACGGCTTCTGCTCTGATGAACTTAGCTCACTGGTGCCCCCTATATATGAATTTACTCTAGCCACAAGATTAGCAACTAGGCCCCACTCTTTTACTGTGAAACCAATAAAATGTAAATGCAAATTCTACTCCAGTAGCTTCTTTTCTCGCACTTCCCACCTGTGGAATTCCCTTCCATTTACTTGCTTCCCAGACAGCTACAATCTTCAAGAATTTAAATGTAAATTCAATAGTCATCTCCTATCTCACTAACCTGCATCCTCTCACTCATGCTTCTTTCTCCGTCCTCTCCACTTTCATCAGTATTCTCATCCTTCTCTTACCTACTTCCTGACATCCCCTATAATCTGTCACTCTTTCTCATAACTTTCCTCCTATGTAACCCCCTGCAAAACAGTGACAGTGAAATGCCTTACTTGGGGTGATATGATTATAAAAATAATTCATCTTATAAGAGTTGAAATCTGTTGAAGCTGTTAAGTTATTATCACATATATACTCTAGAAAATTTTTTAGATATTCTACAATTTCATGGGCAACACGTACCTCACAGAAAACCAGCTGCTCATCAGATTCAAATGATACAACAGTTGCCCATGAAATTGTAGAATATCTAAAATTTTTTCTAGAGTATATTACTCTGTTAAATTAAATAAATTTAACATTGTGTTCTCTTGAGCTCGTCTCTATCGAATTCACCTGACTTAAATACCAAATATTCTACGCTATATGTATATATATATATATATATATATTACATGTAAAAAAATTCTAAATTTATGATTAAATGATCATTTCTGTGAATTGAATTCAATTCTTCAGCAATGTTTAATATGATGGAAAAATTCAAAAATTTACTTGAGTGCGTGTGTGTGCGCACCGGTAAATAAACCAGAATTCAGCTTGCTTGTCTGTGGATGTGCATTGGGAAGCTGTGGATATCGGCTCAGAATGAGAAATCGGGAGCTGAGTTCAACTTCCAGTTGAATTCCTTGCATTCATATATGCACATACCCTTGGTAAAGGTATTAATCAGTCTCTTCTTTCCAGTTATTGGTTAAATAACAGGATAGATTGGGTTCTATAGCCTTGGCTGGCTACCAGTCTAACACAGAAAGTAATGGCAATCTACTGCAGGATAATCTTATGCGCAGTTAGTTATGTTTCTAAAAAGACATGATCAACCAAATTGTGTATCCCGTATGGCACTTAATTGACTGAAAGGAAAGGAAAAGCGCAGTGAATAGAAAGTGAAAGGAAGAAAGTGAGGAATAAATAAGAATAGAGGGAAGCGGGAATGAAGAAAAGAGGAGGGGAAAAGTTATGTTAAATTTGCAGATTGGAGGAGAAATAAACTACATTTTAATTTACATCTAAATCTAAACTTATTTATAAATGGAACTTTGTGTGTGTGAGTGTGTGTGTCCATTACCTATAGACTCTGAAACAGCTGAACGGATTTTCTTGAAAATTTACACAGTTGTACTATAAGCGTCTGCAAGTGATCTTAGCTAGGTTTTGTGTCGAGGTATCCCCCAATAAATATTGAAAATCGATAATCAAAAAAAATCAGGTTATAGAAGGAGTGGTCCGATTTTAATCAAATTTGATACACTCATAGGCAAAGACATAAGAAACGATATTCAGAAGTTTCATGGTTGCAGTTCTTACAATAGTGCAGAAAATCAATAATATATATATATATATATATAAAAGGCAAGATGTTTGTGTGTGTGTCTGTTTATCTGCCTGTATGTCTGTATTTTTTTCAGCCCTTTTAGTTTAGTTTTTGCTTCGGGTTTGGCTCTAAGTAGGTATAATTGTAGTTCTTAGTCTCAGCCATGATACCATTTACTCAGAGGACTTATTTAGCCTTCAAAATTCAGTTTACAACAAAAAAAAACTTATTTGATATTGATACCAGGAAATAAAAATTTGACTTACATCCATTCATTTTTCTTTCAGTCTCCGGTTTCACTTTAACTGGAAACAACTATTGCTTTTTATTCTTTCGTGCCAACATCCAAAGAGTCTGAGCTCCAGGACCATGGATTAGTTGTAAAGCTTTCATTACACTTGAGCAACACCGAGTTATACTGCTAGTCATGGAAAGCCATGAAATGAAATATTAATAAAGTAAAAATT